>NW_010729091.1:765479-828902 GCF_000365185.1 Nelumbo nucifera | reverse complement strand
GCCTTCTAGAGTTCTAGTTCTAGTAGAAGTCTAAAAGTAGAAGACTATTAGGAATTAGGAAACTACTCAAACTAGGAAGTAGGAACTACCAAACTAGTAGAATACTAGTTCGATTCGGGTCGGGTTGGTTTCGGTTTTCTCGCAAGAAAACCGAAATCGACCCGAGATTTCGGTTTATGTATGTGCCCAACCCGAAACTGATCGGAACGGATGAAAACCCGGCCGACTCGGTTTGGGTCGGTCCGGGTTGGTCGGGTTGGGCATTCTTATGAACAGCCCTACTAGAGGGTCTTCGACTAGCAAAATCTTTCATCTTGGACCTGATTATCATAGAAAGTGATGCTAAACTTGCTATTCAAGTTCTCTCTTTGGATTTGGAACCCCCTTGGAGTTCGCATCTAGTTGCCTTGGATTGTAAAACCATCTCAAAATCCTTCTCATCCTGTACTTGCTATTGCACTCCACGGTCCTATGATAGAGCAGCCCATGGGCTTGCCCAATTTGCTCTAAGACAAAACCGATCGTTTACTTGGTCCTCTATTTCAGATTGTATCCGATATATTATTTTGAATGAGATGTAACCTCCAAGTTGAAAATTAAATAAAGCTCTTGCCCTATTGTCACAAGTGACCATTTTGCCGTGCCTTCAAGTGCCATCATCACGCCCACAACATGCCATCCGAGTGTCCGAGTGTGTGTCTTGGGTGGGACATTGCATTTATTTTGTATGGGGGGATTGTCAATGGCATTTCTGTAATTACCTAGTATGTTTTTTCATCATTTTGATGTATCTTTATGTCACTCCCCCAAAAGCTTAACGTACTCTTTGAGTGGAGGTAGGTAGTCGAGTGAGTCATGAGCATGTAAAGGTTAAGCATGAGATCCCCTCGACTTGCCATTCATTAATGCAGTACAAGTAGCATTTTTCTAATTCGTGTGCCATCTTTGTTGCCTTTTTTTGTATTGTTGCTTGTTACTTAGGCTTATTCATCGCATTCGAGTGCCGCACGGGGTCCCAACGACTAGCCCCATGACAGTTGGTATCAGAGTAGGAGCTCCTACACACACTCTAGACCCTATCTTCGTTCTTGTGTCAACACAATGAAGAGCAACCGTGGCATTGCCGATGACACACCACATGGGCGGCTCCAAGCCCACGACATTGATAAAGCTCCACTTGACGAACCTACCAAGACACAAGCCCCAAAGGGCCGCACAACTAAAGCTAGCAAGTGTGACGAATCAGTCGACCAACTAGCTAGCATGGACATGCACCTCCTATGTTGCGAGGTGACAGTGGGAAAAACCCGAGATCGGGTCGATGAACTCCACCTCAACCTAGAGACTGTTGAGATTGCAGTGGTGGAACTAGAAGGACATTTCAATGGCACCTTTAGAGACATGCACACCACCATACAAAATTCGGGAGCTGGGCCTTCCCAAAGTAGCCTACAGGGCTTGCTAGACAGATTTCAAGCGCAATTGGATGAGATGACTCTCCTAAAGAGGGCGGTGGCCAACGCTCCTAGCACTCCCTCCACCCTAGCTTCCAAGAACATCAAGATCCGTGATCCAACACCTTACTCGGGTGCTCGGGATGCTAGGGAGCTTGACAACTTCTTGTGGCAATTGGAGCAATATTTCTCCGCCACTGGCATCATTGACAACCAAACTCAAGTACGTACAACTGCTATGTATTTGACTGATATCGCAATGTTATGGTGGCGTAGGTGTTGCCAAGACATTGAACGTGGAACCCGCACCATTGACACCTGGGTTGGATTCAAGCTGAGATCAAGCATCAGTTCTACCCAGAAAATGTAGAGTACATGGCGTGCCGAAGAATGAAGAATCTCAGATATCAAAAATCACTACATGACTATGTCAAGAGTTTTCGGCCTCGACGCTGGAAATCTCCGACATGTCAGACAAGGATCTCCTATTCAATTTCATGGATGGTCTCAAGCCATGGGCCAAGCTCGAACTCTAGCGATGCGGGGTTGAGGACCTCGCCACCGCCATGGCCGTAGCTGAGCAGCTTGTTGATCTGAGAACACCTAAGGAAGATGCGCAAAAACCATCCAGCCCACGTACCATGAGTTTGAGTGGGGGAGATCAACAATCAACCTCTACAAAGGAGAAGTAGTGCCTGCGGACAAGCCCTACAATTACCAACAAGGGAAGCCGACCCAAGCCTTGGTGGACACTTGGGCCACCCACAACTTCATTTCGCTTGCGGAGGCAAAGCGACTCGGCTTGACCACCACCAAACAAACAGGGTGAGTCAAGGCTGTCAACTCCGGGGCCAAAGCAGTAGAGGGCATGGCTCGTGGAGTAGAACTCCGAGTTGGACCATGGAAAGGACCCATCAATCTATCTGTGGTACCCTTGGATGATTTTCAGGTTGTTCTTGGAGTGGAGTTCCTCACGCAGGCGGAAGCAACACTTATGCCACACATCAGCTTCTTACTTATTTTGGACGAACACTCAGCCTGCAAGGTTCTTGTCTCATCAGCCTTGTAGATACTTGGGAAGCAGCTTTTAGCCTTGCAGTTGTACCAAGAAACCAGCAACCATGAAGACAGCGCTGCGTCAACAAGGAAGAACCCCTGTCAAGCATCTCACATCGACACTGGAACTGGTTGAGAAGTCGTCACCAGGAAGAAGTCTCCCCCAAAACAGTTCCATTTCCAGCACCAACACCAATGCCAACGCTCAAGTTAGCACCAACATCAGCATCAACATCAACTTCAACACCAACCACATTAGCGGAAGTCGACTTCGCAGCAGAAGTCGCAAGCGCCTGCAATTGATGGGCCCAACAGAAGACCCAAGGCCGTGTCAAACCTTGCCCACATCTACTACCACAACCACCAGGGAGAGCGAGTGCCACCCAAGCCATCTAGGGACCGCATTCACATCATCCCTCATGCTAAATCCTGTAGTAGCCCTATGAGTCACCCTTGAGGAAAAATGCATGAGAACCAATACCCTAACTATCCAAAATATCATTTTGACCCAGCCTTGGCCACCAATTTTCCTACCACCATCGGGGAACATCCAAAATCCTACCTTGAAGCAGCCAGGCATGGACTTAACTTAGGGACTAGCCATAGGTTTTCCCACCATCAAGAACATCCACTAGCCATCTACCCAACCTCCTATCCGGGGCCTTGGAAGAAACCCTGTTCATGGAGCAGTCGAAGAACCTTCCTTCACCAACAAGAAGTTCAAGCCTCAAACAGAAGCTCATCTTTGAGGACGAAGACGGAATTGAGTGGGGGAGAATGTCACAAGTGACCATTTTGCCACGCCTTCAAGTGCCATCATCACACCCACAGCATGCCATCTGAGTGTTCGAGTGTGTGTCTTGGGTGGGACATTGCATGTATTTTGTATGGGGGGATTGCCAATGGCAATTCTGTAATTACCTAGTATGATTTTTCATACTTTTGATGTATCTTTATGTCATTCCCCCAAAAGCTTAACGTATTCTTTGAGGGGAGGTAGGTAGTCGAGTGAGTCATGAGCATGTAAAGGTTAAGCATGAGATTCCCTCAACATTGAACTGTGTGCTTATGCTTGCCATTCATTAATGCAATACAAGTATCATTTTTCTAATTCGTGTGACATCTTTGTTGCCTTTTATTGTGTTGTTGCTTGTTGCTTAGACTTACTCGTTGCATTCGAGTGCCGCACGGGGTCCCAACGACTAGCCCCGTGACACTATGGCTTAAAAAAAAAAATCTTAAACCTTTCATTATAATAGGCACAATGTCGCTAATCTCTCTACTATTGGAAGTAGCATTTCTTCCTTTCAAATTGATCAGCGAAAGGTGAACCCCATCGAAGGAAATGATAATAACGGTATCGTGCGTATAACCCTAGAATTAAAGACAGAAGGCCATGTGGCCATGTGCATCCTACTCACTCGGAGGCCATTAACTGTTTCAAGCCTTATCAACCCCTGGTTTTTCTGCTATATGTGCCATGTCCCCCCCACCCTCTCTCTCTCTCTTCATGTGCTTTTGTGTCTCGAAGTGTCAAGAATCAAGCGTCAGTGTTGGTTTGATATCGTTTGTTTAGTCTACTTTTGATTCGACAAAGAAACGACAGCCAAGCCTTCTTCGACCGTATCTTTTCAGTACTCAGCATCAGCAGTAACTTCTGCTGCCTTTCTCTCTCTCTCTCTCTGGCACATGCACACTAACACTGCACAAAAGTAGGTTGTGTTCTGCTTCTCTTACCGTGCTACCGAAAGATCTCTACTCTTATGTTTATATTCTGCTGTTTTCTATTTTTCCTTCAACTGTGTTTTACTGTACCAGATTCATCGATCTTAAAACAGTACTGTAGCTGCTAGTATTGTTCACTTTTACGTTACTTCTAGTAAGTAACTTGCTTTCTTACATCCCATGAAACTTCTTCAACGAGAAAATGAAACTGAAAAAACAGAAGAAAAAAAAATATCTGTTTTCTCTAACATTTCTCAGTCAAAATTGTTAGAGACAAAGAAACAGAATGCAAGACGACCGCCAATTCTTTCTAACATATCTTTATTTTGATTTATCTATCTAGTATTTTAATTGATTTTGCATTTGCCATCTTTTCTGCAGACTCCAATTTCCCATGGCACTGAGTTCTTACTCCAATTGGTGGACACTCGAGCATCTTAATCCAAAGATGAGTACCTTTCAACAAAGGCAGGAAGAGATAGCCAGGGAGCTCCTGGGCTTCTGTGACAATCTCAACCCGACCAACACAGTTTTTGATCCTTCCCTTGAGCCCAATGATTTCTTATCCACCGAAAACTATCACCATCTTCTCTCATACTTCTCTTATCCCTCTGATCCTCTAGTTACAGTCTCCTCAGGAACCCTTCCCACCCAACCACTTGGATTTCTGCTGCCAGTACCGGCATCAGTACCCAAAATGCCAAGGGACCTATGATGTTGATTTCTGAAACTCTGCTGATAGCATATCCAACTCCTTCGATGGGTATATCCCCAACTCTTTCCCAGTACCCAAAATCTTGCTCGAGTCTGATCAACTGTTGCTTCCAGGCACAGAAGTTCAAGTTCCACCAGTTTCTTTGAGTGACATTATGGACGACAAGAAGAAAGCTAATAGAGGGAATATGTCCACACAGAGTGTCGCTGCTCGGCAGAGGAGAAGAAAGATCACTGAGAAGACTCAAGAGCTTGGGAAGCTTATTCCCGGTGGGAATAAGATGACCACAGCAGAGATGTTTCAAGCTGCATTCAAGTACGTGAAGTTTTTACAGGCCCAAGTTGGAATCCTTGAGTTTATGGGATCAATATTCCAGGTAAATTTTCACCTCTACTAATTTTATAACAACGATAATTACTTAATTATATATAGTTCCGACTTTAATAATTCTTTGTATATCTACCGTTGTAATTTTTCCGAATAAGCAGCTTTATATTATTGGATTCAATTTTTATATTGATTAATATTACAAAAGGGCATTATTTTCTGCTTTTATTCCTGTCCTCTCTGTGTTTCTTTGTCGATTCAATATTCATGATTGGGTTGCTGACTAGAATGAGCCATGGTTTGGTGTTTGTTGTGCAGGAAACCGGTAAGGATCAATTTCATATAGAAAAACTCCAGGTTCTTGTGTCACCCACAATCCAAGAGAAGCTGTATTTGGAGGAGAAGTGCTTGGTTCCACTAGGATCTGTCCAAACCATAGCAAAAGATCACGACATACAATCGAACCCGTTAATCTCCGAAGGGCTGAAGCTGTTTGGTCAATCAGAGCATTTATAGTGAATTTAAAGCAATCCAAACCTGAAGTGGAAGTATTCTTTTGGGTTTTTAATTATATTTATATGCGTCCCTTCATTTGTTTCATGCATTTTGTCCGTGTAAATGTCATTTCTCCCCTTAATTTGTCGTCATTTCTCCCCTTAATTTGTCGTCAATTTCAGTTGAAGAATTTTAACTAATTAAAAATAGGATAAATTTCTGAAACATCCCTTGAAGTTTTTTGTTGTAGCTGAAACTTTTCCTGAAGTTTGGTAATTACAATCACCTTCCCTAAACTTTCTGACATAGTTGCAAACAGATCCCTCTTGATGGATTTTTTTTTTAAAAAACATGAATATCTCCAAAATATCCATGCAATTACTTTTAACAAAAATGTTTGTTTTCCAAATTTTCTTTTCATATGAATCACTACCCTAAACCCTTCCAATATTTTTTCTAAAATTGATCTATTTTTCAAATTTGCCCTTCATATCAATCACTCAAAGGTAAAGCTGCAAAATTAGTTAATTCTATTTGTTTTTTTTTTTGTTCATAATATTTGTATTGTTTTTTCCCCACAGAAACCAACCTCAATAATAATTGTATGGGTATTTTAGACATTTTCATGCATTTTTTTAGAAGATTTTACTAGAGGGTGTCTACTTGCAACTATATTAGAAAGTTCATGGGAGGTTTCAGCAACAATCAAAAACTTTAAGAAAGGTTTTAGCAAATTACCCTTAACAATATGGAGTGCCATCCAATAAAAACAAAAAGATTAGTTAGCAGTGCATCAGTATGATTATTAATTCATAGTCCTGCTGCGAATTTGTATATTATATGATCTGTTTGGCGTCGAATTTGTATATCTGTCATGACTCATGACTGCAAAGAGACTAGGTAGGGCTGAGATTTTTTCTTGAAGGCTTGAATCAAATTCAATTGGAACTTAAGTAATACTGCAAAAAGCTCCAAAGCCTAAAATGACAGAATTTGAGCTCCATCCACATTAAGGATCATAATCAACTTTTTAGTTTATTATTATATAGCACAAAAATATATTTTATAATATGTATTTTGAAGTCCGTTGACAGCCCTAGTAAGTAGTAACCATTAATCGAACAGGTAGGCCTCCATTAGAAGGAAATTAACTAATTAATCACTAAACATTAGAGAGTAGAAAAGGTAAACATGTCACACAAAATGTAGTAGCAACAACAGTTAGCTTTATATATATAATCAATCATCATCATCACAGTTTAAGGGTGAACCAGCCCTCGTCTCTTTATTTGCTGCACCTTTATAGGCAATAAGTAGGAAGACAAGAAAGTTGATAGAACTCAATACTGCTAATGTCCAATAGTAATTATCCAAGCGACTCCGGTTTAGAGTGTCCTGGAACCAGCTTGGTCGCCTTCCTTGCTTGCTGTTGCTAGCATGGCTTACTATGTAAACAGAAAGAACACTGCCTAGGCTTCCTGCTCCAAATGAACTGCTGATGAAGTGGTTAATATACTTGTTCATGGAGTTTGGGGTTTGCTTTCGGAAGAAATCCTTGATGTCGTTATGAGCAAATCCATGTAAGGACCCTAGCAACAAAAACTGTGGAAGTAGCCAAAATATACTCATGGGGATTGTGTCATCAGGCTTGTCTAGTAAGCCATGTTTTCTGATCACATCTAATCTTCTGGCTTCCACTTTTGCAGCAGTAATACAACACTCCTGATGCAATTCCAACTGGTGCGGCATACTCTTCCGTCTCTCACCCAAATCGCTTGACAACTTCTCATATAAATTGGAAGCTAGGGACTTTGAGCATTCACTGAACACTAAAAAGATTGGAAGGGGAAACGATAGGCGTCCAACCTTGCGATTCATGTGATTTGCCTGCTCAACAAAATAAGTGTTGCCAAAGGATAGTACAACACCAAAAATAGCAAAGGTAATCCACATAGGTATCATGCGTATGATGGCCTTAGTTTCTTCCACCTCTGTGACTCTGCAAAGGGTCCATCCATTCTGCGGCCGGGAAGGCAGTACCACTGCAGCTTTGTCGAGACATCTGTTTTTTCACTGAAATTTGTTAAACACAGAAATTCAAATTGCAGGTTCAATTGAGGCCGGAACCTATGGCAATTAGTATCTCTATCTCACACATTTAAATGGTAAGACTTTGGTTAAACACTGTAATGGTAATGGAGCCTATAAAAAGTCATTTAGCACAGTTAATTAAAACCTTGAACCAAGCCTTGCCAACTGCTCGTTTGAATCAACACTCAAACATTAACACAAGGTGGCAGGAGGGAGAGAGAGAGAGAGAGAGGTTTAGTAATGGTACCTGAGGCCCTTTGTGTGAGGCATCACATCTTCACCAGGGTCATGCATCCCATAAGGCTCAGCGTTATTAGTATTAGGAGGATGGTGCATCTTCAAGGTAGAAGCCACAAAGACCCGGAATACATGAGTAAGAGGACTGCCTTGCGGTTTGACAAATCTGTAAGAACCGCAATCACTCGAAAACAAAAGAGTAGCCACCGAAGTACATATTGCTGGAATTCCAAAGCGAACCGACCAAGGATGTATATAGGGAAGTGCTATTGCGCCAACTATTGGACCAATCAGCACCATCAAGGTACCCAAATTTTTAGCCCATCTGCACATTGCCAATGCATGCTTTCTCGTACCTGCTGGATGTGCCTGTAACCTTGGATAGGACGGGAGGGGTTGACATGGCTAAAAATCCCAAGCCCTACAAAGTTTTATTTGTAACTTTTCAAATTCTTTTCAATGTCCACAACACTCATGTTCAATAATATAACTTTCTAGTGTGGACACTGGCCAGTAAAAAAGTGAGACATGAGTGCTTTTAGAGATGTAAGTAGCATGGGAAACCAAGGTCTTCAGGAATAGGGGAAGTTTTTTGAGATGAGAATGGCAATATAAAGGCTCTCTTTTCCAGGGCAATAGGGGAGGGGGATTTACTATGAGCAGAATGGATGGCCATGGTTGTTAAGGAGATACAAAAAGTAAAAGATATCAAAAAATGAGAAGCTTGTAACGGCGGTTATGGGTGGCAGAAGAATACACACAGGAAGCACTTTGGACTTATAGGGACGAAATTAACAAGTGGTTAACTCGAGGAATGCAGGTGCAATGAGTTCAAAGATCAAATGCAATGGCTAATACTCCAGCAAAACAAAGGGTGAACAGAGAGGGCATGATACCCCAAGGTCTGGTATAATTTCAAGCTTTCAATCAATCCAAGTTGATAAATGGAAACAGAGCTTCAAGTTGGAGGGTGATGACATCTCTAAGCTGCATTTGGCATTCCTTATTTTAAGGACTTATCTCAAAACTCATTGTTCATAAGAGGCATTTTAACTGCAAATAAGAGATAAGTCCTTAAATAAGAAATGCCAAATGCAACCTAAGTGATTGGACGTTTTTATATTGGCAATGGTGGTCAAAAGAACATTTCCATGTCAAAATTTCTTATATTATATTCAAAAAGGATATTAAAACTAATCAAAGATGAAACCAAGCTAGATATTTGTATTGTTATTTTTTTAATCTAATGGTAACCATGTATGCGTTTGGTTCTGTTTACGTTTTTTTCATTCAACGTGTGTATTTTACTTACTTGCAAAACCGAGAAAGGTAATAATTACAATCGTTTATGACAACTAGGCACCACTAGGCTCCACATCAGCGTAACAGTGAAAAAATACTTAACCGTTTGTAAAAGCTTTAAAAAGTAACTTCCCCAAATGGTAGGCGTGCACAAAAACCAAAATCTACTTTTACCACTGCTGTAGTGGCGCCTATGTGGCAGCGTTTATTGAACAAACACCCACGAAACCAAACACACTGCATGTCTGATACTTTTTTAGATTCCCTTGTGTTATATTTCCATTATAAAAGTTTCCATGGACAAAATACGTGCATATTTACTACTTAGCCAAACTGTACTTTTAGGTTGGTCTTGGTTCGAGCTATTTTCACCCACGTTGTAAAAAATTGGATCAAGCCCTCTGCAGACCTTATCAAGTCATTTGGGCCTTATAACTCCAATGTAGCCAGCCAAGCAGATCAGCACTTGTTTTGGCTCAATCCCTATGTTCCAATAGAGGGGAGATCAAGTATTTGAGTATATTCCCATTAAATGACTAATCCGATGAGGGCATATTCGTGCATGAGGTCTCTCATTAAACAGTTTAAAATTCAATTTCTAACCCAATGTGTCAAACCCAAGGCCGGCTAGTCGGCTACCCTGGGGTTAAGGCGTTGAGCTATTTAAAGAGAGCCCGGATCTCCTGCAGCAAAAACCCTGCACAGAATACATTTAAGCAGACAGCCCCAAAAATGGCTGCCACATTGCTGATTTGGGCTCTCCAGATTTTTCATCAACCATAGCTTTATGGGCTGTCCATGTCCGGATTTCTTTCTCTTCTTCCTTCCTTTTTGATTTCTTTTGAAGGGCTATATTAAGAGCAGGTGCAGGCGGGATTCGATCCCCCGTCACCACTACGACCAACAGCAGACCTTACCAACCAGCTGATGGGCACCTTGATTATATTTTTTTTTATGAATAATTCTCTGGATTTTTCACCATAGCATATAGTTTGTCCATGTAGACCCCACCTGAGAAAGCCAGAAGTAGCTGCACTTCAGCTCTCCCAAATGGGTCTGGGGAGCTTCACTGCCCTCAGTGACCAGCTGATAGAATTGACACTTTGGCAGGCTCAATCCGGGGGACCATTTGATAATGGCTGAAGTTGCGCTGAAGTGAGCAATTTAGTGCTTTGTCTTATAAATAAAATAATTTAATAGTAAAATATTCAAAGGGTGTAGACGTATAATCAGTAGCCCACTACCTCCTTGAAAACGTATTCAGTAAAAGACAACGCAATAAACTCCAGTTCAGCCCTGGGGGGCTGGGGCAGTCAAATTACTTGTCTAGTTGGTAGTTAATATTAGCAAGCAAGTAAGCAAGAAGAATCTCAGAAAAGCAAACTTACAATGCTATAGGCGATACTGGAGACTAAGAGCATCCAAAAATGACCAACAAGAGTGTCGACAAGGTATGCCATTCCTATTGGCATGATTGCTGACACGCCATAGAAAACATTCATTACTGCTGTTGCGTGGGTGAAATCCATCTTCCATACATTTGTCAAGTATGTTACCATTACAAACAGAGTGTAGGCCACAAGAATATCAGCCCAACCTAGGACTACCATGAAAGAAGAGTTGACAAGTTAAATAAGACATCATGTCTTTCCTGTATCATAGATTTTCCCTATTGCAAATAACAAATACAAATAATAATTTGTATCCACACCTTCTGTTTTATAAATAATTTATCTGTTTACTAATAATGATCAATCGTGTATTTATCTTCATATTCCATCTCAAAATAATATGTTAGTGTATCCCCAGGGATTAAGCAAACTATAAAAACAAAACGGCAAAGAAGAACTAGTACATAGTGATGTGGATGTGTTTGACATGATTTCTTAAGCTGTTTCACCTTACACTCCACAGAGAAACTTAAAATAGAAAATAAACTGGATATGAAAGAATAAAAAGGAAGAAATATAAAAGACAAGAAACCAGAAAATTATTGCATTTGAGGAAGGATTCCACGCTAATCTAGATCCAAGCATGAGCTTCTTTAACCCTCCCCCCNCAACAATGGGTATTGCGACCGTAGTTACAACACTCCATTGCAACCCCCAATGGAATATTGACAAACCAGCAATTGAAAAAAAAAAAAAAAAAATACATGGACTTATTCGGATTAGTATACTTTTTTGCATATTCCTACCTAGTGTATCATATCAAGTATTTATGCATCAGTTCAGAATCTGAATGCTATGTTAATATGACTCAATTCAAAAGGAGCCAAAGAAAATTACATTGATATTCTTGTAAATGAATATTGGCAAATAAGCAAAAAATGTGAACCAATGAAATGGTGAGAGGTTACGTTTCTAGACCATTGTATTAAAGGTGAGACACCTTTAACATGATTGGTTCACGTTTTTGCTTTATGGTCCAGTTTCTAACCACTGTGACACTCATGATTCATGAATATTATTTAATGTTTAGACATGGTATAAGGGGAAAAACTGGATTCATGTTCTAACTTGCTCCATCATATGCAAAAGAAAAACAAGTAAAGCAATTGTCTTTAGGTTATCAATTGATCATTTTCAGGTGATTGACAATTTTGAGGTGGCTAGGCAGTGAAAATACCAGTTATTTTGGATTGACAAGCCCAACTAGGAAGTAGGTTGGAGGATCACCAGCTGTTGTATTCCCCCAGGCCAGAAAATGTATTGAAGTGGTTTCATATTACTATACAGGGCAGAAAAATATCATCTCCAATCCATTTTAGCTACTAACATAGTCTTTTTCTTATAGTCTAAAAGTGCCATAACCTAATGATGGTCCCCGCTATTCAGGGTCTTGGGAGGGTTGGACTGGATTCAGACCTAACCTTTGGCATCACACCAGTTAAATAGAATTAGTGTCAAGTATGTTCAGGACATGCCTGTCGGCATTTTTACTTTGAGATTCCACCAAGGAGCTATTTCTGCTAGAATGCTACTCATAACTCTGTCTCCATTAAATCTCTAAGTCATCTCCTCATATTTGGCAGCATAGCCAGACATTCTTGGAACCATTTTAGTAACTTATTGAGCATTGGCAAAATCCAAGTGACACTATTTTTTTCCTAGGAGCATTTAGGTGGTTCTCATCCATAAAGGAAAGGACCTTGTTAAATGGCTTACAGAGAATGCTTCCCATGGTTATTTCCTGCACCATTTAGTTCATCATCATCATCATCCATGCCATATCCCAGCTATATGGTGCTGGCTACATGAATCCTATTTCGCCAATCTGTTTTATTTAAAAACATATCCTCTGTTAAATTATTAGTGTTTAAATCATTTCTTACTACTACCCATGTCCTTTTTGGTCTAGCCGTAGCCCTTCTAGCCCTTCAACTTGTGACAAATCAGTTATTCTAAGCGGTGCTGATGATGGTTTTCTATTCACTTGACCAAACCATCTTAGTCTACTTTCTCTTATTTTATCACATATTGGGGCTACTCCTAGGTTCCTACGAATGACTTCATTCCTGATCCTATCCTTTCTAGTTTTTCCACTCATCCATCTTAGAATTCACATGTTTGCCACTCATCTTCTGGACATGTTTCTTGACTGCCCAACACTCTGCTCCATGCAACATAGCTCCATTTAGTTAACTCCTCCAGCATGGGCCTGTCTTACACTGCTGGTCCCAAGCCCAGATAGAGGAGGAGGTTTGCATCAGGTTGGCAGCCGGCACTAAAACTTTTGCCAAACCTTTATGAATATGCAAGTGAAAATTTCTAACTGTATAGGATTACATAACATGATTGCTTCATTGTCAAAATTGATGGGGAATTTCAAAACAATCTTGAACCAAATAGGAGGGGAGGACTGGGAGGTCCAATTACAAACCATAGGACAAATCTACTGGTATAATGTATTCATAGAATTTTTATGGTTATGGATCTAGTGTTGCTTAATCATGAATGTAGAGGAGTAATAAACTCAACCCAACTCAACAATGACTTATCCCAATAATATGAGAATACATGAATCTTAAACTGAGGTTTTGTAACGGCTATTGAGTCAAACCTGACTACATTGGAAATGAATCCTGGCTCATGGTACTGACAAGATCAACTAAACTATCATATCTCTCTCTCTCTAATCAATTGTTTTATTTACTACAACTTTCATGAAAACAACAGACCCGTTAATGTTTTGGGAAATTTGGCAAATTAAATCAAAAGCGGCCATCCCATTCTTCAGAACTATTTAGAAAAGAATGCCAGAGGATTTATTTTACTAAAGAAGGCACAAAGTAAATTTCTAATTCAAAATCACAAAAGAACCTGACTTTGACAAAGTTCTCATAAAGTTGAAATAATCATTAGAGAAGAATAAGTGATCAAATCCAAGTCATATAAATCATGGTATTGTTTTCCTTTATGCTCCATCTGGAGGAAAGTTCAGAAACACAATAAACACCAACCTCAAATCCAATCGGTTAATTTTATAGCCAGAAATAACACTAGTTGTTTTTCTGTTGCTGCAGGTCGAAAGAGCCAAGACTCAAGTGTCACATGAGGTGTTGGAGATTGAACTGAAGGCAATATGTTTCCCATCAAGTTTACCATGTGGCAGGGATATAAATTTGTTGTTTTGGAATCTGACAAAATATCTACACTTCATGGAGATTATGCTTCTGTTACTTTGGAGTTGTTGGCCTATTCTTAATATCAGAACTCTTTGTCTGGATTTGGATACAGTTAAATTTTGTTTTGTGTATAGGCAGGTTAACAAATAAGCCCATATAGTTGCTCAACATGCTAAAATTTTGGACTCTGAGGTTGTGTGGACTGATAAGCCTCCTCCTTGGTTGTGTAATGTTGTGGAAACTGTTATCAGTTTGCATTTAATGAATGCATATGTTAATTTACAATAAAAGAATCCAATAGGTTAATTTGAAGACAAAAATTCAAGTACTGATAGAGTTATGAGTTATGACCTTCCGATTTGAATGAAACATTCTGATTTACAAACATAATAACCATGAACATTAAGGAGAATAGGGGAAGAGGGGGGCCCAGAAAAGATGGCTAACTGAAATGTCCAAATGCATTGATGCAATTACCAATGATTCTTTTGAAGGATCTTGGTTCGCTGGCCATTTCCTTGTCGTTGTGTTGCCCTTTCTCTTTCTCTTTCCCTGTGAGAGATCCAAATTATACAGAAATAAACTCATTCTGAAATTGTAACAACTGAATAATTATATACCAGTCTAAAAACAAGAAAGCTCAGTCACTGAACAAGTACAGGGGGTCAAGAGAAACAAAAGAAGGAACAAATAATTTAAACATTTCCTTGCAATTCAGACATTTTCAAGAAGAGAATAGCTTTCTCGCACTTTTCAGAAAAGATGTGATGGGGACAGAGGGAAGCAATCCTAGAGATCAGAAGAAGTGCATATTCAGGTCAACACTGAATTCAAATCCAATTATGAATGAAATCTAATATTATTACATGTTTTTTAGGTAAGAATATTATTGTAAGTTTTTCTTTTTCCTAATTAGCAAATTAATGCATTCATTTACCCACAGACCAAAATACATTAGTTGTCTTTTAACCACTATTTAGATTATTACATAACCCTTTTAACGGAGTCCAACATATGTGGACAAGTAATAGTAGCATCATTGCCATTAAGCAAACTAATGGGCTAATGGCATTTAAAGAGCCAGAAAAAACCAAAACAGACATCAGTTCCCTTGAATAGCCCAATTCTCCACTTCAATAATTGCCATAAACTCCACTTCCATACCACCTTCACTATGAAACATACACATACACACACACAGCAGCAGTAGTAGCAGTCAAATAAAAAACTAAAGCTGTTAGTATAACACACAAACCCAAATGCTCCACCTTTAACTCTCAGTGTTCCCACATCAGGCCATCATAGAAAAAATTGATATAATTACTCACATTCAAATGCAAAGATCTGGGAACGGAAGAACAAACCTGATTTTGAGCCACATTCATATCATCAGCAATATTGCAACTATTGCAAGCTATAGAATGGGAGGATATTTTCTCCACAATCAAGATGACACTAGACAAAAAGGAGAAACATCCTGAAAAAACCATGAGATTCCTAGCCCACCAAATATAAAATCAAGCCAAAGCAATGAAGCCATACTATTCTTGATACTTAAGATCGACATTTGAGAAAGCAAAGAAGAATCAATACCTACCAGACTACCACCTCATTCACATGATTAAAAGGGATTTGAACACCCCACCTAGGTAAAAACCACACCCCTCTAGATAAATGACAGTTAAAGAAAAGATGAACCATTACCACAAAAGGAACAAATATTATCCACACAAAACCCTTTGGTACATAAGACATCCTTAACCTCTAACTTTATTATGGCGGTGAATCTCTGACCTTCAACACCTAAAGTTGACATGTCTCGCAGTATGATGGAAAACGGCAACCTGCAACAAAAAATAAATAACAAAAAAATATACATAAATGAAAAAAAAAAAAAACAGGGGAAACAGGGGAGCGCTGGAGCGGTGTCTCCATCAAGCATCTCATTCCATCAACCGCTGACTTCGTGGAAAACCCACTGAACAAAACAGTTCATCCCAAGCCAATGCTTCTTCATTCCTCCTAGAAAAAAAATGAAAGCATAAGATAAACCAGGCCAACCAAAAAATTCTCCTTTTGACCTCATGATCTAAAAATATCAACAAATATATGCGAATACTATGCCCTTATTCCAGATGGAAGTTCGAAAGTCTTCCACTACTTGATTATCACATATTTTTAAACTCAGATCAGGAAAGGGTGTAAAGATAAAATGAAAAACAAGTATACAATGATCTCCTAGTCATCTTACATAAGGCTGCGTTTGTTTGCTATACAAACACTGAACCGGGGTATTTATGCATTCCGATTCGTGTTTGTGAACGTTTGTTTGAAACTTAAAAAAGTAATGATTATCAAAGTAAAATTGTATTTTTTGATACTTTTGTACTCTAAAAAGAGAGTATTATTGTAGCTATTTTTTTGGATATAAATTTGTATTCATTTGATAATTAACCTTTTGATCAAAGTTGAGACATTGGAGCATAAGATAGTTGGAACAGTTAATGATGGATTCACATCTTTACACCCATTTCAATCAATGAATGCAAAAACAATTTAAAATGTGAACCGTATTTACATTCATGAAATAAAAAATGAGAAATATGTAGTGTACATGTTTGTGTTTCTATTGCAAATGAAAAAGATTTTTAGAGGCAAAATCATTGAGAAGGTGACACTTCCACCATTCCACGTTAACGAGTCTGGATGTGCGCCGTGTGTGAGGAGCAGATCTGATCTCCTACAATTCACCTTGTATTATCAGTGACCGTTAATAAAACTGTCCAACTAACCTTGAGTGGTCAATTGACCCTAGTGACTTAGAAGTTAGAAAATGAACAAACTTTGACCATCTACAGGTGACAGCATTGTCCCAACAAGTCATTAAAGTTACACATTTAGAACATCTCCCCATGAATGACAAGTGAGATGTAAGGTGAGGTTATTGAATAGGTTTTTATACTCTAACACTTTTCCTCACGCCAAAGCCAATTGGGCTTAAAACATAGACAAGCACAAATCCACTCAAACCTTATACTGAAACTTAATTATGACAGGGGAAATGAGAATTAAACACTAGACCATTTTGATCAAAATAGTTGTAATCAAAAGAACCACTCAATCCTATAACTTAAGTTATTAGGGGATAAATGGGTTTTTATTGTCTAACAGTAGCATATCCCTACCCCCATTGTACAATCTATTAATGAAGGAACAGTAGCATTGTCTAGGAGTGATCATTGGCTGGACTTGAATCCAGACCTATAACTTTTGTGTGTATTAGTATCAAGTGTATTTAATATTTTATATTATATCTCATTTAATATATGTATAAAATTTATTTTATATACTATATATTATAAAATATTATATATATAATATGTACTATAGGTGTCACATTATAATATTTATTTATAAAATATAAAATAAATAATATACATATTATAAATTTTGTATAAAATAGTAGATTTTATGTATTTTGTGGGTTGGGCCAAGCCTTGTCCTAAAATTTGTGGGTTCGGGCTCAAGTTAGGCCTAAACACAAAGCCCAAATATGAGCTTGGGATTCTGAGCCGGGCTGAAAAATGATAGATTTCTAATAAGGGTCTCGGGAGTAGGGGTGGCAATTTCTCACCCAACCCATTGAACCCACCTAGTATCTAACCCACCCATTTACTTGGTGGGTTGGAAATGGGTTGATCACCCATTGGGTCAATTTAAATGGGTTGGGTCGGGTTGCGTTGTGGATAACCATTGGGTTAACCACTAAAGATACAAGTATTAATTCTTTAGCCCTTTTTTTTATTTTCTTCATTTGAGTAAAAAAATTTATAATTAATGCATTAATCTTCTATTAATTATTGACTAAAATTAGTTTTGCCTCGAATCAACACACTTTCACCTAAATTGACATAAATCCAAATCAACCTGATCCAAGTATAGACCAGTTCAACTCAGTCTAAATATTAATAGACCCAATCACCTTGGTTTGGTTCATTTAGGTTGGTTAGCCCACTCCAAACCCAACCCGATCTAGATCAGACAAATTTGGGGGCGACCCGAATCCAAAGCAAACCCGTATGGGCGGGTTTGATCCAGGCTAGTACAATTTGGTCCGCTTGCTTTGACCAATTTGGATCATCGACCAACCCGTATTTGTACAAACCCGACCCATATTTGGATTGGCCCCGATTTACTTCCCTCAACTCGATTTGGTCCCAAACCAGTGCACAACCTGATATGGGGCCGATCTGAGTCAATCCGCTATTGGATGAACCGGTTTGGGTTGGTCCGACCAGACTGATCTGAATCCATACTGTTCAACCGGTCTTAATGTGATTAGCTCGAACACAATCAAATTAGATAGTTCAAGGTCTGACAGGTTTGAACCTAAGTGGTTCGTTCAAACTTGAAACCCAAACATAATCAAATGACTTTGCCACTTGTGTAAAACTAGCATGCATGTATTGTGATTTGAACCTTCACCACTCGTGTAAATAACAATTACTATTACCATCAAGCTATGACCAAATTATTTGTCAAGTGGAAATTAAGTTTTTGTTTTAAGTACATAAATATAAGATTAATGGGTTTGGGTGAATTGGATTGAGTGACAGAGGATTTGGGTTGAACCTAATCCATTTAATTTTATATAATTGGATAATTAATAGGTTGGCGGATTAGATGAATTAGGTTGAAGCTCAACCCAAAGTAAACCCAACCCAACCCGCTCAATTGCTACGGCTACTCAAGAAGTTTTAAAAAATCTATAAAATAAAGAGAAATTGAAAAAGTGAAAGAGAGTTTTAGATAATAATAATTAACTTCTGTATCAAGGCAATTTCAATGATGTGCCAATGGTAATAATAGGGGAAGAACATTAATCAATCTGACCCTGTGAATTTTGATTAAAAGTAGCCTGATTGATTACCAGTTTTGATGATAACCTATTGATTGGTTTATTAACTTCTAAGGTATGATGCACTAATAACTTAAATGTATATGGAATGATAATAACATGGCTATTAAAGCGAATTTGGTATGGCGTTATGGACAGCGAGATTAAATATTACACGCAGTTCCATTGGATACTCTATTTTTTTGGGTTTTTATTCTTCAGTCCATTTAATAAATTTTAATTTCACTTTATAATTGGGGTAGGCAGAAATGAAATTCAGAATTTTAAAATGGAGTACAGTGTAATATTCTCTCTTTTTTTTTTTTTTTCTAAATTCTTGAGTCCTCCAAAATCAAAAGTTACGCACGATTACAGGATCGATCTTATGGACGGCCTGGATCAGCCAAAAAATCCGTCCATGTTGCAGAAGTGCATGTAAAGATCGGAGATGGGCTCCACTTGAGCTGAGGCACGTGAATATTTTCTTGGTAGATGTGGGCTCCAGTCCACACCCGCACCCATCCAAATCTTTCAACCAATCTTCCGTTTCTTGTGGTGTGGTACAAGAATGAAGCATCTATCGTGCTACTTCTACTAGACCGATAGATACTTGTACTATTGCGCGCATTGGGTTTGGGGTGTTGGGAGTTGGGAGTTGGGACATGTGGAGATCGGACGTTAGATTAGCCTCATGGAGCGCCGATGTACCTACTTAAAGCATGCCGGAAATGAGGGAAACGCATCCGACGCACAAACGCAACGCTTCCCTCTAACCGTTAGTAACTTCTCTCGTGTATTGCTTTTTGTTAAATTACAAAAATACCCTCAACTCTCCCCAAATGTACATTCATTCGCAGTTATGACTTATGATGATCGTTCCTCCCCTCTATCCCTAAATTCTACACTTAATTCTCATCATGTTATTATGCTTCGGGTTTTGTAAGTATCAGGAGTAGTAGTAACCAACAACCAATCGTATTTATCGAAAATTCACTAACGAAAAATAAAGAAATTGTGGTTTTTTAGATAAGGAAATTGTCAGACGACAATTCAATTCTTTCTCTGACTTTTTATATATTTTCCACAATTTTTATGGTATCGGAAAAAGCATGATTACTGACAAATCCACGTGAATTTGAGTGATTTCGACTACGACTCTATGAGTGGTTTGATTAGTAGTAATTGGTTGATTAATGATGATCAGTTTTTTTGGATACCGTACTCTTTTCGGTATACAGTATGGGGATATGAATGATGATAATCGGAATTATCGAGTAGGACATGCAAGAGACCGTTAATGAGGTAGGAGGAGAAGGAAGTTGAGGGGAGTAGTGGGTGTGGGTCCAAAACCAAAAGCAAAGCCGCGCTAAATGTCGCAGAGAAGAGATCAGATATGAATAAACTTCCGTTGCGAACGATAGGAGAATCTTAAACCTTTCAATATGACAGGCGCCACGTGGCTTTTCTGTCTACCATTGGAAGGAGCATTTCCTCCTTTCAGAAGCAGCGAAAAGTGAAACCGAGTGGGATATATTGATATTGGGATGGCAATAACGGTCTCGTATGCATAACCCTAGAATTAAATACGGAAGGCCATGTGTCATCCTAGCTTCTCGGAGGCCGTTAACCGTTTCAAGCCTTCTCGACCCCTGATTTATATGCTTACTGCTCTCTCTCTCTCTGCATGTGCTTTTGTGTCTCGAAGAGTCAAGAATCAAGCGTCAGTGTTAGTTTGGTAACGTTTATTTGATTCCACAAAGTCCCAAAGCCTTCTTGTACCGTATCTTCTCAGTACTCAGCAGTAATTAAATTCTGCCGCCTCTCTCTCTCTCTGGCACACGCACACACTCAAAAGTAGGCTGTGTTCTGCTTCGTTCACCATGCACCAAACTCTCTCTCATGTTTATATCCGCTGCCTTCTATTTTCCTTTCAACTGTGTTTTACTGTTCCTGATTCATGAATCTTAAAGCATTACTGTAGCTGCTAGTATTGTTCACGTTTTATGTCACTCCTAGTAATTGGTAACATGTTTTCTTATGCTCATTCTTACATCCCATGCATGAACTTTTCAACGAGACAGAGAAACTGAAAAACCAGAAGAAAAAATGCTTGTTTTCTCTGGTTCTTTTTCTAATATTATTTCCCAGTCAAAATTGCTAGACAAAGAGACAGATTGCAAGATAATCACGAACTGGCACAACTTTCTTTATGAACATATCTCTATTTTGGATTAATCTAGCTACTATTTTAATTGATTTTGTATTTACCATCTTCTCTCTGCAGATTCCAGTTTCCATGGCATTGGGTTCTTGCTCCAATTGGTGGACACTCGAGCATCATAATCCAGAGATGAGTCCCTTTCAACAAACGCAGGAAGAGATAGCCAAGGAGCTCCTGGGCTTCTGTGACAATCTCAACCCGACCAACACATTTTTTGATCCTTTCCTTGAGCCCAATGATTTCTTATCCACCGAAAACTATCACCATCTTCTCTCATGCTTCTCTTATCCCTCTGATCCTATGGTTACAATCTCGTCAGAATCCTTTCCACCCAACCACTTGGATTTCTGCTGCCAGTACCGGCATCAGTACCCAAAACGCCAAAGGACCTATGATGTTGATTTCTGTAACTCTGCTTATAGCATATCCAACTCCTTCGATGGGTATACCCCCAACTCTTTCCCAGTACCCAAATTCTTGCTCGAGCCTGATCAACTGTTGCTTCCAGGCACAGAAGTTCAAGTTCCACCAGTTTCTTTGAGTGACATTGTGGACGACAAGAAGAAAGCCAATCGAGGGAATATGTCCGCACAGAGTGTCGCCGCTCGGCAGAGGAGAAGAAAGATCACTCAGAAGACTCAAGAGCTTGGGAAGCTTATTCCCGGTGGGAATAAGATGACCACAGCAGAGATGTTTCAAGCTGCATTCAATTACGTGAAGTTTTTACAGGCCCAAGTTGGAATCCTTGAGTTAATGGGATCAATCCAGGTAAATTTTCACTTCTACTAATTTTATAACAACGATATATAATTACTTAATTATGTATAGTTCCGACTATAATAATTCTTTCTTTATCTAATGCGTTCAAATTTTTCTAAATAGCACCTCTACTCTATATTATTGGATTCAGTTATTTTTCGCTTTTTTCCTTTTCTCTCTGTGTTTCTTTGTTGATTCAATATTCATGATTGGGTTTCTGACTAGCATGGGCCATGGCTTGGTGCTTTTTGTGCAGGAAACCAGTAAGGATCAATTTCATATAGAAAAACTCCAGGTTCTTGTGTCACCCTCAGTCCAGGAGAAGCTGTATTTGGAGGAGAAGTGCCTGGTTCCACTAGGATTTATCCAAACCGTAGCAAAAGATTACGAGATACAATCGAACCCTTTAATCTCCAAAGAGCTGAAGCTGTTTGGCCAAGCGGATCGGAGAATTGATGGTGAACCTAATGCAATCCAATCTTGAGGTAGAAAGCATTCTTTTGGGTTTTCTAATATGAGTCTTGTGCATTTGTTTCCAGCATTTTTGCCATGTAAATGTCATTAACCCTGTTTGTCGTCCTCTTGTTGTTCGACCTAGTCTATTTTCTTGTAAAACCCATTTTGTCCCCAAGATCTGTTGGATTACTGTTGTATTTTCGGCAGTAATAACTAATAATTGTAAGGGGTCCAACTTCAGTACACACAGCAAGAAAGTGGGATTTTTGTGTTGATCCAAATGCGTCAATTTCAGTTAAAGAATTTAACTAATAAATTTATAGTACCACCCAACATGAAAATGATGACAAAATAATGTCGACTAGCATGATTTAAGTTAACAATTTTACAATATATCTCTAATATATCATTAATTTATATTCCTTTTATTCAAGCCAAATATACAAATCGAATTTGTATATCTTTTTGATATTAATATTGCACCGTGTGAACTTGCAACCGTACATAAGGTTAATTACGACTTAAGAGAGCAGGATGCACATGAGGTGCACTAAACTAGCCATACATATATACCATCGAGAGTCAACAGTTCCACAGGTTTAATCCAGCGCCACCTACTCGGGAGGGATTCCGACTCTGACCATCTCAATTAGACAATTACTACTGGGATGTCGGCAGGTATTGGTCCTCTGCCCACTTGCACGACTTAAGGTTAATTAAGAGCTGGAGCTAGAGCCTGTGAAACATTACTCTAGTAACTTAGTTTGAACTGAATTCTGGCATCTGTTTCTCGACAAGTCATTTTAATGTAAAAACGATGGGCCCTTATCATTAGAAAAGCGTTGGAGAAACTCTGAGGGCTAAATGAGACCCTGATCCCTTCCAAAATTGCACGGAAGTGATGTATGCAGTTTATTGGATGAAGCCAAGTATTATAACACTCTCCCCGTTCCTGGTATCTTAACCTTTATCAATAAAAAATTTCACAAAACCTGGAAGTCTCCAATGCGTACACAATTCAGAAGCCACCTAAACCGGTACAAACTAACAAACCAAACATGGACACTTCCATTTGCAGGAAACTAATCACGAAACATTACAGTAACAAGCAATAATTTAGAAAGGATAACTTCATGAGAGAGAGAGAGAGAGAGGGGGGAGGGATAAACATGCCACATAAACATACCAGCAAGGTAGCAACAATAGCGAGCTATATCATCGCAGTTTAAGGATGACCAACCCACGTCACTATCTTTTTTTACTGCATCTTTGTAGGTGTAACAAAGTGCAATAACTATAAAGACAAGAAAGTTGATAGAACTCAATACTGCTAATGTCCAGTAGTAATTATCCAAACGATTCTAGTTTAGAGTTTTCCTGGAACCAGCTTGGTCGCCCTCCTTGCTTGCTAGCTTCGCTTGTTATGTAAGCAGAAAGAAAACTGCCTATGGTCCCTGCTCCAAGTAAGCTTTCGATGAAGAAGTCAATATACTTGGGGAGCTTGCTCTCCGAAGAAATCCTTGATGTCATTACGAGCAAGTCCATCTAAGGCCCCTAGCAACAAAAATTGTGGAAGTAGCCAAAATACACTCATGGGGATTGTGTTGTCAGGCATTTCTAGTAATACATGTTTCCTGATCACACTTAATCTTCTGGCCTCAACTTTTTCAGCAGTAATACAACACAGTACAGAGAACAACATTCCTAGTGCAACCCCAACAGGTGCGGCATACATCTGTCTCTTCTCACCCAAAAGGCTTGATAATTTATGATATAACTTGGTAGCTAGTGGCTTTGAGCATTCATGGAACCATAAAAGGATTGGAAGAGGAACCTTTACGTTTGCGATTCATGTGGTTTGCCTGCTCAACAAAATAAGTGTTGCCAATGGACAGTACAACACCAAATATGACAAATTAATTAAGGTGATCCACATGGGTACCATGCGAATGATAGTCTTAGCTTCTTCCACTTCTGGGACTCTGCAAAGCGTCTATCTTTTCTTCACTTGTTCCTCAAGAGGTCGGGAAGGCAATATCATTGCAGCTGTCAAGACATCTGTTTTTCCACTGAAACTTTTTAGACACAGAATGACAGAATTCACATTACGGGTTTACCAGAGGGAACTTACCGCACATCTCATCTCACACATCTGGGTGGATACACGCTATAATGAAGCCTGTGAAAAAGTAGCTGAGATCGGGCCCCGCCCTTTGTGTGAGGTATCACATCTTCACCATGGTCATGCATCCCATAAAGCTCAGCGTTATTAGTATTAGGAGGATGGTGCATATTTGAGGTAGAGGCCACAAAGACCCGGAATACATGAGTGAGAGGACTGCCTTGCGGTTTGACAAATCTGTAAGAACCACATCCACTCAAAAACAAAAGAGTAGCCACCAAAGTACATATTGCTGGAATCCCAAAGCGAACCGACCAGGGAAGTGCTATTGCACCAACTATTGGAACAATCAGCATCATCAAGGTGCCCAAAATTTTAGTCATGAGGCCCCGTTCTTCCAATATCACCTTGTCCTGTTTGCTCTTCCTTTTGTTCTTCTGAAAATGCGTGTAATGAGGTCAAATGACCAGATAAGCCCACAGCCATTAGAGCTAACAAATCATAGAACAAGCCCATCCGCACGTTGCCAATGCATGCTTTCTCGTACTTGCTGCATGTGCCTGTAACCTTGGATAGGGCGGGAGGGGTTGACATGGCCAAAAATCCCAAGCCCTACAAAGTTTATTCGTAACTGTTGAATTCTTTTCAAATGTTACGATGTCTATAACACTCATGTTCAATAATATAACTTTCTGTGAGTCACCATAACTATCCATGGTTTTGCTAAAGTGTGTGTGTGTGCAAATGGAAGGCAGGGGATAGCCCTTCCCCAACACTCCAAAACCACCTAGCACCAATGAAAGCGGGATTCAATTCCAGGCATTACAAACAGCATGAAACTTGGTCATTATCCATACTCAGATTAGGATATAGTAGTTATCTTAAGATGACATTAAGCCACTAAATGGGTGTTTAGTTCACACAGATAAGTAACTTTTCATCCGATATTAACTGAACATCAGTAGAAAAGTTTGATTTTCCATCTATAAAATATCATTGATAAGTATGCTTAGGCTTATAGCTGTGATAAGTATGCTTACCTACTTATATCTTATGACAAGTAAATTGTGTAATAGGTTACTTATCATGAACTACTTAGTAACTAGTTAATTATGAACCAAACACCAGCTAAGGTGCCCATAACCTATTCAATGACTTATTCAGTTCAGCCAATTCAGCCATAACCTAACAGTCCCCTTGAACATGTTTTAAGTGAAATGTGGTTTTGCAACAAAATGCTTGCTAATCAATTTCCCAAATAATACTATAAGTATATGGAGTTCATTTGTTGTTTGGAGGAAAAGGGGGATTGTTCACTCTAAGCTATTTAATCAATAATCTCCATTTGGAAATGCTTAAAAGAAATTTTTTCCATGTCAAAATTTCTTATATTATATCCAAAAACAATATTGAAATTAATCAAGATGAAGCTTTGCTATAATTTCTTATATTATATTGTTTTTTATCAGGTAACTATACATGGTACTTCTTTGCAAGCATTCTCCCACCTTAGCCTGGTCTTGGCTCGAGCTATTTTCACTGACCTTAGTGAAAATGACCAAACCCTCTGCAAACCTTATCAAGCCATTGGGCAACACAATTCCAATCTAGCCAGCCAAGCAGAAGCACATGTCTTGGCTCAATTTGTAAGTTCCCGAGAGAGGGGTTACGCATTCCCATCATATGACTGCATTAATCAGGGGCGTACTGCCATACATAGAGACTCATTAAACAGTTTGAGACCTGCCCCTATAACCAGTTGATATAACTAGGGAGCCTTACTGCCCAGCCGATAGATTAAATGCTAACTACTTGAGGGCCTGGGGCAACCAAATCCCTGTCCAGTTGGTAGTTAGAGAATCTCAGAAAAGCAAACGTACAATGCTATAGGTGATACTGGAGAATAGGAGAATCCAAAAATGACCAACAAGAGTGTCAACAAGGTAAGCATTCCTATTGGCATGATAGCTGAGACACTGAAGAAAACATTCATTACTGATGCTGCGTGAGTGAAATCCATCTTCCTTACATTTGTCAAGTATGTTACCATTACAAACAGAGTGTAGGCCACAAGAATATCGGCCCAACATAGGACTACCATGAAAGAAGAGTTGACAAGTTAATAAGAAATCATGTCTTTTCAATCTTATTGCAAATCACAAATACAGTCTGTTTACCACAAATAATAATTACTTGTGTACTTCTCTTCATATTCATTCTCAATAATGCTAGTATGTTCCGCGGTATTATGCAAATTATAAAAACAAAACAGCAAAGAAGAACTAGTAAACAATTATCTGGTTTCTGTTTGATATAATTTCTCAGGCTGTTTTACCTTACATTTGGCACAGAGAAACCAAAAATAGAAAATAAAGTGGAAATTAAAAAGTCAAAAAGGAAAAAGAAAGACAGGAGACCAGAAAAGTTATTCAATTTGGTTGCATAGAGAAAATCATCATCACCTAAGCTTTGCCCCACTACATGAATCCTGTTTTGCCATTCCATTCTCTTCAGTGCCATATCCATCTTTAAATCATGGGAACTTAAGTCATTTCTTATTACTTCCTCCCATGTCCTTCTCAGTCTGCTCCTAGCTCTTTTATCCCTTCAACTCGTATGTTGTAACAGATCACTTTTTCTAACAGGTGGTGTACATGGTCTTCTATTGAAATGACCAAACCATCTCAATCTACATTCTCTCATTTTATCACCTATTGGAGCTACTCCTAGGTTCCTTTGTATGACTCATTTCTAACCTTGTCTTTTCTAGTTTTACCACTCATGCAAGCATGCACATTTCTGACACACTTTTTTTTTATCAGTTCTGCCACACTCATTTCTTGGACATACGATTTCTTAATGGTTTCACAGAGAAAATATAAAAGAAAATTTAAGGGAAGCGATTAGTCACTACAAAGCAAAAACATGCAGGTCATGTGGATTAATTAGAAAAAGTACATATGGAAGAATTCCATGATAATCTAGATCCAATATGATCTTACAAGAATTGACTCTTACCTGTATGTAAAAGTCAGGTTTATCTATGGGTATTCATATATGATCCAGGACTCAATGAATCTGAACCATCAACCATAATTGGACTTGACTGGGATTAGCATACTTTATTTTTTTTCATATGCCTACTTGGTGTATCATCGCAAGTATATATGAACCAGTTCATGGATCAAAACTTGGTGTTTGGTTGGTTGCTTTGAAGGAGGACTCCAAACATGGCAGCAGTGAATAAGTGGGTGCAAGACGGATGGTCCCCCAGGTGGAGCAAGAGTGAAAAAGTTGGTCAGCGCTTATTCCTGTTTATGCTTTCCTTGGTAGGAGAGGCTTCTAGAATCCTAAATCAAGGAAAGAAAACTTTGGGTGGAGAACAAATGTTTCTTGATTGGTGGAGGGTGTGTGTGGGTTGTAGCACCAATGAGCCGCAGAAAACAAGGAGAAAGAAAATAAAATCTGGATTTTAGTTTATGCTTGCTGGTGCCCTTATGAAGTCTGGAAATTATTGAAGCCATAGGGAATTATAGTGGAGTTTTATCCAGATGGATGATTTTGAAGAGAGTTGGCTACCCGTGCTTGGAAAGCAACAATACCAGCCATGGTGGGGATAGAAATGAGAAACACTAGATATAATATCACCACATGGCTTTTCCTAGAAAACAAAAAAAGGAGGTTAAATTAGAAATCATGGGACAGATTTACTGGTGTATTCACAGAATTTTTATGGTTATGGATCTAATGTTACTGAATCATGAATGTAGAGGAGTAATAAGCTCAACCCAACTTAAATGACTTTTCCCAACTATAGGGATCTGCTACATGAATCCAATAAGATATTGTAACAACTACTAAGTCAAACCTGACTATATTGGAAATGATTCCAGGCTCATGGTACTGGCAAAGATCAAATAAACTATCGTATTAGATTTCTCTGTAATTAATTGTTTTACTTGCCACAACTTTCATAAAATCAATGCACCTGCTAATGTTTTGGAGAAAAGAATGCCTGAGGATTTCTTTTACCAAACAAGGCACAAAGTAAATTTCTAATTTGAACTCACAGAAGAATCTGACTTTGGCATACTTCTCATAAAGTTGAGAGAGGTCACTAGAGAAGAGTAAGCAACAAAATCCAAGTTATATAAATCAAAATATATTTTCATTAAGCTTCCATCTTGAGGTCAGTTCAGAAACGCATAATAAACACCAGCCTCAAATTTAATTGGTAAATTTTATACTCATAAATAACACTAATTTTTGTGCTGCTGCAGGTGACTAGAGGCAAGTGTCACAGGGTGTATTGGTGATTGAAATGAAGGCAATTATCTATGTTATTAAGTTTGCTACTTGGCAAGGAAATAAATCTGTTGTTTTGGAATCTGACTGTAAAGTCTAAACTAGTTATATCTTCACTCATGCTTCTCTTCCTTGGCCTTGTTGGCCTGTTTACGACAACTCTTTGACTCAATTTACGTATAGGCAGGCTAATAGAGCAGCTCATATAGTTGCTCAACATGCTAAAATTTTGAACTCAGGTTGTATGGACTGGTAAACCACCTCCTTGGTTGTGTAATGTTGTAGAAATTGATTATTAGTTTGCTGGCAGTGAATATGTATGTTAATTTATCCATAAAAGAATCCAATAGAAAATTTTGAAGACAAAATTTCAAACATCATCAGGGTTATGACCTACCCATCTGAACTTTAAACATTCTGGCTTACAAACATAATAACACCATTAGGGTTATGACCCTGAACAGATGGCAAACTGAAATATCCAAACGCATTGATGTAGTTACCTGCGTATTCTATTGAAGGGTCTCGGTCTGCCGGCCATTTCCTCGTCGTTGTGTTGTCCTTTCTCTTTCTTTGTAAGAGATCCAAATTATACAAAAATAAACTCGTTCTGAAATGGTAACAACTGAATAATTATATGAGAGTTTAAAAACAAGAAAATTCAGTCACTGAACAAGTACAAAGGGATTAAGAGAAATAAAAGAAGGTTGAATAATTTAAACATTTCCTTACCTACAATTAAGGGGCTTTCAGAAAGAGGATAGCTTTGTCTCAGTTATCAGAGAATATGTGATGGGGAGGAAGGGAGGGAGGCAATCCTAGAGATCGGAAGAAGTCCATACTTAGGTCAACACTGAAGGAAAATACAAATATGAATAAACATGATGTTATTATGTGCCTTTAGGTAGGAATTTATTATAAGTATGGCTAACCTTAGTATGATGAAAACGCGACCTGCAGTAAAATAAATATGAAAAAAAAAAAAAAAAAAACAGGGGAAACATGGTCTCCGTCGAAGAAAATTATGCCCCTTTTCCAGATGGAAGTTCGAAATGAAAGAGTAAATTACAAAGACACCGTACTATGGAGTCTCTGACAAAGACCCCTGTACTTTGTTAGCCTTTTATTTGAAATCCGCCGTTATAATATTTTTAATTCTCATATTACCCTTCTAATAACTATTTGGAGAAAAATAGTTATTATAGCAATTAAACGGATTTCTCGGTTTCTTTCATTGGTTCTTTCACCGACTCCGTGAATGTAATCATTGCGGTTCAACAGATTATTATAGCAATTAAACGGATTTCAAAGAATAAAACACCCTAGTTGAGCTAATCTGGTGCTTGTGATCATCATCATCCCTCATCGCATGACAGGAACCCGGACTTGTAAACCATTCCTCATAATGCCCATTCCACCCTGCATGCTACTACCAATCTCAATCTGGGCAGGATAGACCGAGAACTGCAGGCAGCTCTCATCGCTTGTGACATTAGAGCAGGATGTGGCAGAGCTACCTATAGTCCCAGTGTCCGACTGAAGAACTTCAGATTCCAATTGATTTCCACCCTGTTGTAGAGAAGTAGAGTCTGAGACATCATGGCCACCCATAGGGGCAATAGGCTTGGACTCTTCCTGGAATTGCTTTGTGTTGAGGCATCATGACTACTTCTCCCTTGAAGTAGTTCTTTTCTTGATAAAAAAACAGAGCAGAATACTACACCGAAAAAGTGAAACCGCGAGGAGGCCCCCGGTGGCTATGAGAATTATGTCTTTGGTGGTCAGTTTGCGGTGGCTTGGTTTCGTAGTCTGGTGATGGAGATGGCGAAGAGAGACAGGAATCCTTCCAGAAATGAAGTTGTGATCGAGGGTCAATAACTGAAGCTGATAGCTTTGTTCCACTCCAGGTATCCGGAATAAAACCAGAGAGATTATTGTACTGAAGAGCAAAGAAAGTGAGGGAAGGAGAGAGGGTAAGACTTACATGAATCAAACCTAACAAGGCGTTGATGCTGAGGAATTGAACCTGAAAGTTGGTTGTTGAAGAGATAAACACCTCTGGGAGGAACCCAAGAGAGGTTGGAATCATGCCTGTGATAACGTTGTCGTGCAGGCTAAGCTTTTTAAGAGCTTGAAGTTGGACAATCTTCTCGGTAATATAGGCAGTCATCTGTTGTTGGGCTATTTGTAGTTTCGCATGACCGCGGCATCATCAGCAATGGTTATAGAGACGAGATTGAAGACGGAGAAGAGAAGAAAGGGAAGATGAGAAATGGGTTTCCTTCATCCTTTCAGTGAGGGGAAGGGGAAGGGAAAAGAAAGGGAAACAATAGGTTAAATAGGTTTTAAGAGAAAAAGGGAAAAAAAAGAAAATAGAAAAAATTTAGTGGGATATTTTGATAATTTAATATATTCCGTCATCTATTTGCTTATGACCATAGTACAGAGGGTCTTTGTTACAAAACAAAATATAGGGGGTTTTTATAATTTGTTCAATTAAAAAAGCTAAAGAATTGTTACAAAGATCTCCCTGTCATCTATCTCATTTAAGACAAAAATCATCGAGAAGATAGGACTTCCACGGTAACCCCGTTGAACTCAGATTGTGTTTGGATTGAAGGAAAATGTAAGGATAGAAAAGGAAAGATGGTGTAGGTTTCCTTACCTTTCCATAATTAATCTCTTTAGGAGTACCTTTATATAAAAAAGGTTTGATGTAAATATTACCATTTTTTGGAAAGATTGTACTTTAATCCTCTGAACTTTGGGGTAATGTCAAATTAGTACCTGAACTTTTAAAATGTATCACTGCAATATTCAAATTTTTAAAAAGTATCAAATTGGTCCAAAATCATTAATGGACGTTACGTCTCATGTAAAAGGATAAAGATGCTTTCACCTATCATCTAATTTTCTTAATTTTTTTATGATTGGTATCCAATTTTTGGGCAAAAATAAAACCTGCGCTTTATTGTTGAGAACATCAATTGCAGAACAGAAACAACAGATTGATGGGACCCCTTTCACCTGGCTACAGTAAGCAACAGCTTGGGATTTTCGAAGCTAATTAGTATAGCCTTTTCAAGGTCATCCATGGCGGTTCAGCAATCTAAAGTGGAATTTTCCCTATATATAATACAAGCACTCGGTTTGTTTCTCCATTTATCTATCGGTTTTCTGGTACGGTGGCGGGCGTCAAACCAATCTCTCCTCTTCTTCGGCGATCAACACACCCACCGCTCCAATCCGCTTGAATACCATTGTCTTTCGAGACAGGAAAAAAGGGAAAGCAAAATCCTTCTATTTATCGCTCTCTTGATCGTTTTCGCCCATCCAATTGATCTAGCCGGCGTTAACTTGTAACTAACATTCAAGGAATGCGTTTCCGACGAAACTTTTGTCCTATTGATGTTCATCGGGTGATGATCAATTATCGTTAAGATGGTTTAATACTTTAAATGCTTTACTTGTATTAGATCGTTGAACTTTATGTTTATGTTCTTGTCAAATTACCACTGTTTTCAAAACCGGATTGGATCGGATGGTCGGACTGGAAAAATCAGGAACCGGTTCAGTTCCGTTTTTCTCTAAAACCGACTTTTCCCTCAAAACTGTTGATTTTGGTAAGTAAACTGCTGAACCGGCCGGTTACAGTTTTGACCGTTTTCTAATTTTTTTATTTTTTGTCAGAACAGACCGGCCGTTCAGGTTGAACGATCGGACCATTCGAACCGATAACCGGACCCTTGACCGGTTCAATTTTAAAAACCATGCAAATTACCTTTTTGCCATTTTTTTGTTATTTTCTAACTACTTTACTTGTATTTTATTTTGTTATTTTCTAAAGATTATTTCCCTTCTCCGTAACTCTCTACTGAGAGCTCATGGTTACTAAAACACCGAACCACTCCCTTCTTTGTTTATTCCCTTTGTCCTACCTCTCTTTGTTTCATATACAATTGTTTCCATTTGTATTCAAGGTAGAAGACATCAACCCAAGGTATCTATTTCACCCCTAATTTTGTCATCCGCCATCCTCTTAGGGAGATGAGAGAATAGAATGAATAACAATTTGAGAATATTATTAATTAAAAAACTAGAAAATGACAATGGTTTCACACCTCAACCGGTTCAGTCTCAAGGTAAAAGATAATGAACAGTGTTTTCTTTTGAAGGTTAGTTCTGACATTTTCAAAAAATTTAAGTTGCACATGTCATCACGTGATCAGGTAACTGGCGGTCGGTTAATGGCAGTGACCAACTTGATACTTTTTGAAAGTTTGGATACTACAATGACATGTTTGAAAGTTTGAGTACTAACTTGACATTGCCCCCAAAGTTCAGGGTACTAAAGTGGAATTTTTCCCTTCTTTTTTGGGAGGGGGGGTACATGTCCTAATCTATACTACCTATAAAAGAGTGAATTCCCCTTTTTTCTAGATTTTTCATTGGACGTTTTTTGCCCTTCTTGTCTAAGCACACAGCGGGCATAAAGAGGGCATATATGTCATTTATTCTCACTTCAGAAACTACCCACTCATAACTGTTCAGAAACTATCCACTTATATGTTATAACTGCTTAGAAACTACCCATGAATTATTAATAGTTTTGTCTTAGAGATATTGCTACGTGCAAATGCACGTACACATTTACTAGTAAAATCTATATAAATATATTAGGCTGAAATGTGTACGTAAGAAGGCCTGAGGATGAGGGAAATGGAATTTAACAGTATTTTTTGCCTTTTATTTCTCTTTCTCTCTCTCTCTCTCTCTCTCTCTCTTACAAATTACAAGAATGCCATATCTCTCTCTTCTTATAAATTACAAGAATGCCACTCTCTCTCCAATTGAGGGAGACCTCAGCTTGGCATCTCGACTGCTAGGGGACCTGCAATCAAAGGTAGTCGAGTTCGAGCCAAGCCAAGCTCGAACTTCTAAGCTCAAGCTCAAGTCTCTAATTTGAATTGAGCTCGAGCTAGAAAACACCTCGACCACTGAGAGAGACCTCAGCTCGGCACCTTGGTCACTGAGTGAGATCTCGGCTATGCACCTCGACAACTAAGGAAGACCTCAGCTCGACACCTTGTCAACTAAGGGAGACCTTAGCTCGATACCTCGCTTGCTAGGGAAACCTTAGCTCGACACTTCAACAGTTGAGGGACACCTCAATTTGACACCTCAACTGCTTGAGAGACCTGCAATCAAAGGTAGTTGAGCTCAAACTTCTAAGCTTTTGATTCGAGCCGAGCTCGAGCTCAAGCTCAAGTCTCTAATTCCAATCAAGCTAGAGCCTGATAGTTTATGAGCGAGTCCCTACAACGTAGGGCCCCCTCTGCTAGTAAAAAAATAAATAGAAATTGTCTAATACTTACCATGACTTTTTAGCATTTCTCTTAAACTCACCATAACTTTTCAAAACGTCCAAGGAACCCATGTCAGCAAGTTGACATTAAATAGGTTAACGGGTATTGGTAGATTACTATTTTACCCTTTGTTTTGTTATAATGGAAAACAAAGCAAAACTTTGATAAAAAAACAACAAAAATATATCCCAAATATTTTAGTCTAAAAAAATTATGCCCATTTTACATATTTAAGTAAAAAGGGAACTTCAAATAAAAAAAGGAACGCTTTTGATTCAAATCAAACTCATTTTACGCTCCATATCTACTTGCAAAGTACAATTGTCACTATACTCATTTAATTCCAAATGCAACAAAAACTGAGATTAAGAAAAGATCTATGATCAAGAAGAGGATACGTGGCTCCTTAGGACCCAATGTCCACTTCTATCAAATGTCGGTTAGAACAAAGGTGTATTGAATAGAAATTAGGCTGGCATAAAAATATGTTTAATAATGTTGACATGCCATTCAGGAAAAGTTTGGTCATAAAAATTGCATTTATATTGGTGTGGACAACTTGTATCAATTAACACGAATAATGCTCAACATATGGTGACTTTTGGAAAACAAAAAGTCACTGGCATGGGGTTCCTTGGATGTTTTATGGTGAGTTTAAGAGAAATGTTGAAAAGTTATAGTGAGTTTTAGACAATTTCCAAAAAAAATTAAATGGTAATGAAGACGTTGGAAGATTAAACATGTAATTGGTGTTTTGACACAGATTAGCCGATCCAAAATAAGAGCTACACTACAACTTCAAATGGCACATTACAAAGACTCTCATGATCTCATCATCATTGAAGCTTTCATGCCTGGTTGTTAATGATGGAAATTTCTACCCTACCCAATGGGTATTCGTCCCGTTTGTGGGAAATTTTTTGCTTGAAGGACAGGTTTTGAGATTTTACAATTTATACTAGTAAATGTAGGGTATGGTATTAGCAAAATCTAACCCTTCCCGACCTATGTATTGTTAGAAAGTGATGTAGTGCAGTCTAGTCGCTCCCTGCAGGAAGGCAGCTCAGATGTTGGACTGCTACATGGTCGGGTCGAATTGCAAGAAAAAGAGATCAGAGGTGATGCCTTTGCGAGATGGGCACTCCGATGCTTAAGTTAGCGTGGAAGATTTGTAAGAGAGTTGATAGCATAGAATAGCAAATTGCGAGATCTAAATTGTGCGTACCTTGTGAGACTGGAGGTGATGCCTTTATATAGGCAAGTTGTTGTAGGCCTCACAAAATGTGCCCGAGAGCATCGGCTCATCTAATCCGGAGTCTGTTCTGCACTCGAAAATGGACTCCGCATAAACTGATAAGGCTTATCCAGGTTCGTCCGATTCAGGCGGGATAGAAATATGACCTGTTGGCTCGCGTCATGGTCCCGAGGAGATCGAAGACAACTAGCTCGCTTCTAGAAGGAGGCTATGTGGCACTTCGGTAGGTCGCTAATTGTGGCAAGCTGCTCGGGCCCCGATCTTAGCTAAGTGACCCGAGGTGCCCATGGTGACTTGGACTCCTGAGGTGTATGAGGATGCTAAAGTGTCACCGAATGGATGGGTCGCTCCACGTGTCATCATGTCACTGGTCGGGTCAAATTATCCCTCATCAAAAAGCATATAAACTTTATGTATTAGGTGTTGAATTTAATAATATTTTGAATTTTATGTAAATGATAATTGATAGTTTATGTGTTTTTTACATGTCTTAATCAAATAATTGAAAATTTTGTTGTTTGTTTGTGTTATATATTTTACTTATTTATTACTTATATATAACAAGAAATGAAAGCAAATTAGATGTAGGTTCTAAATGAGTTCAAATCAGCCCCCCATAATGTCCCACAACACATTCCCGCCAGGTATTGTGAATATCTCCCAATGATAATACTAGAAATGATGATGTCATCATCTGAGATGTTCCCAATACATAGCAGGGATGTTTTGTGGGGAAAATCTTGTGGGGGGCTGATTTGATCTTGTTCTAAACCCAATCCACACCTACCCTTAATTGCAGGGAGAGTTTTGCATTTTCATGTGTGGGGTGAATTTGGATTCTCAAAATCCAATCCGCTATAGGTTTTGGGACAAATACAGGTTGGGAGGTTTAGGGATATAGGTAAGTTTAGAATTTACAAAACCCTTCCCAAACCCACCCTGTTGTCATCCCTACTGGTTGTACCTTAAGTAAAAAAAATGGGGGTAAACAATAAATATGCACATTCCTTTTCTTCTGCATATCTCTATCTATGATGAAATCAAAATTCTAATAATATTTTTGGTATGGGAAAAAAAACCAAAAATCCCCTTGAATTGAATGGTTTCAGGTTTCATCTTTTATCATAACATTGGCCATCACTTTTTCTTTTTGGGTTGATTATCGACAGTAGGGAAATAAAAACACAAAAATGCCTTTAATTGCGAAGAGTGCAAATACAAAATAGTTAGTAAAAATGTAAATAAAAAGCCAGTGGTTTTTATCTATTTTTATTTTAATTATTATTTTAATTTTTTTAAATTGTAATAAATCAATCCATTTGGATTCATTAAATTTTCAAAATATATCACTCCTTAAATTCATTTGTTGGTTCATTAACCCTGGCTCTATTTGCGAAGAGTGCAAATACAAAATAGTTAGTAAAAATGTAAATAAAAAGCCAGTGGTTTTTATCCATTTTTATTTTAATTATTATTTTAATTTTTTTAAATTGTAATAAATCAATCCATTTGGACTCGACAGTCAGAACAACTGACCTGAAAAACTGATGTCCAAAGTAGCTTCGGTTTTGAAAACATTGATAATAAAGCATTTGTCATATCAGCAAAAGTAATGTGTTTTTTTTTCTTTGACATGACATTACTTTGATAAGGTAAAATCGTCTACAAAGACAAACGCCCCCATAATATACTAATGTTATTGAGATTACATTGGAAACACAAAGGGAGAATTATGATTTTCAATAGGTCAAGCCATGCCAATTTTAGGGATTAGAAGAGGTTCATGTATTATTATTATTATTATTATTATTATTATTATTATTATTATTATTATTATTATTATTATTATTATTATTATTTCGTGTCATAGGCCCAAAGCTTAACCAATCCAATCTAGTTTGGGCTTGTGCAATTTTTTTCTTTTTACTTTTTAAATATTATTTAATATAAAATTTTCTAAATAATTATTTTTTATTATTAAATGTCATATATCCAAAATTCAGCCTAATCCATCATCACCCCTAATCATTTGCAATTTAGACATTAAGGCTCAGTTTGGAAGGAATATAAATACAAATATGTATAAATATAAATACATACAAAATATAAGATTTTATACTCTACAAATTTACATTTATACCCCTTCCAAACTGAGCCTAAACGAATCTCTTCACTTCTTGTTTTAACTGAAAGGTTTAATAGGTAATTTTATTTAGCCCCAAACATTACTCCACGTGTATAGACGGGCCACCTTAAAATTTTATTATAATCACACATGTCCCCATAGATAGATAACAAGGACGGACTTAGCCCACCTAACCCCAAACCCAAGATACAAGATCTCTCCCTTAAACACTCAAGCCCAACCCAAGAAAAGAAAGAGCAAATTAACAAGTTATACATACCTCGGAATAGGAAGGACAAAACGATATCATCATAGACCACAGTCTTAATGTGTGAGTAGGAAGTTGATTAATGGAAAAGAAGTACTTATTGGAAGCTGTATCAATTAATCTCAAATTAGCTTCTCTATGAGCATGATGAAACGTACATTATCCTTAGTTGATTAATCATCTGCCCAATTTCATGAATTAAATAGAAAAACACTCTGAGGAGGAGAAATGGTCGAATTGACAAGGTTGATTAGAGAGAGATTATCACTTTAGGCTGTATTTGATTGCAATGTAAATAAAATTTGCACTGATACAAAATTATGGCAGTGCAAATGATTTGAGTATAAATTCTGACTTATTTTTGTTTCAAAATTTAGAATATTTTGTTTGTTTGCAGTACAAATGAAGTAAATTAGGAGATGAAACAGAATAAGCTCCCAAAATATGTTTGTATCAATTGATATTAATGTTATGTGATCGAACAAGCTCCCAAGCTGAAAAAACTGTGAAGTTTTCGTTGGAGGTACAGGTCCAAACCAGCTGATCATACTCACCTATATATTATCTTAAATTGGAATTTATCTCACTTTCTATATTCAGATTCGTTGGAAAATTCCACCCACCATCACTACTTGCACTTCATTCAACTTAAAATCAATAAACTTAGAAGTTTGAAATTCATTACAAAGAGGACCATCAGCACTTTCTAAGTATTTTATTTCTTTTATTTTGAAGATTGATACTACAATTATTACTGTGCCAAGATACAAACTACCTTTCATGAGTTATTTTTACTATTTATATTTTAATCTTTTAACTTTTTCAAAGGAAATGATAGTTAATTATCCCCTTAATTTTATACATTTTGTTAATTCCAATGATGCTTTGAATTAATACTTATGTTTATTTGATTAAATACTTTGCGTTATTTTTTATTTTTATTTTAAATATATCAGTATTTTCCTTTTTATTTATACTTACTATACATTTGTATTATTATTATGTGACTAGGTCTAATCCGGCTTGTGACAGGATTCTCTAAAAACAAAAAACTCTGTACTCACTATGAAAGCATAGGAATGATGCTGCACATTGGGAACATTTCCTCATAAATATAAATTTAAGATAAACGTATAAAAGATATTTGCAATGTGTGACTGGACGATATATAAGCAGAATTTTCTTCTTCTTTTTTTTTTTTATGAGATCTCGGCTCATCTGCTTAGAATAAACTTGATTCTAAAGACCAGATTTCATAACAATGACAAAAAAGACTTCTACTACTTTTCTTCTCTCACTCAAAGTATCTTATATATCCCCTCTAATGTGAAAACTTTAGATATGTTATATTAAATGATCATTAGATAAAACACAATAAACATGTACAAAGGATTGGGAGTTTCATTATATGTGGCAACATACAAGCAGCTGACTTTCTACTTTTCTAACGAATTTAGTTTTTTTTTTTTTTTTACTTTTATATTTTTTGAGGGGAGGGGTGGAAGGAATTTTAGATATGGAATCAAGGGGTGGGACAAAGCAGGGTACACATGAGGCCCACGGACCATACCATGAGAGTGACTGTGTATCTAAGGTTTTGATATCATGTCTTGTGTTTTGGAGGGGTTAACCATCTTTACTATGGGCCACCAGAGTATATAATTCCTTGGAGGTTTGATCAATCCTTGATCGGCTTCTACGGTAGGACCACAACTCGTGTAGGCCTTATTTATTTTCCTTTTTATGAAAACAATTACATAATCAATTTATATCCTAATTGGGTCAATTATTAGGATTGGATAAACAATCGTAATTGTGAGTGTATTATGTAGAAACTGCCACTTAGTCAAAAATGTAATTTTATTGTTAGGTTGATAAAAAAATTATACCTAAAGTTTGGACATTCCAATATCTATACTATATATAAAAGTGTGAATGCAATGCGAAACATTTTTTGGACTAAAATTATGTTCTATTTATTTGTTTGAGAAATGTATAAAAGTCATTAGTTTTGATGGTCACTAAAATGCCCATGATTATGTATTTAGTCCATCTCTAATGGTAAGGTTGAAATTGTAGTTTCAATTATTACTTTTCACCTTATTTAATTCCCTCTCATTAAGTCTTACACTTAAATTATTAACTCTCATTTTCTCTTATTAAATTTGATTTGTGTCAATGTTTTTAACAATATAAACCCATATACTTTAAAATTGACTCAAAAACAAAACAATCCTTAATCCAAGTGGTGGCTAAACAATTAAACCTTCCGAATCAAAATGATCAACATATGAAGTCATAATTAGGTAACAAAATTTTAAATATAAATAAATATAGAAACTTACAAAAAATGTATAAAAAATTAGACACATTTATGATATTTTTATTAATCACATTAAAAATAAGTGTAATAAACAAGAATTATTTTTATTGGTATTAATGAAAATGAAATACATAAATTAGAATTGACCACAACGAAATTATTTTACTGTTTGGCGAAGATCAATAGTTCAAATTTTTGGGTCAAACATGTTAACCTTTAATGTCATAAATAAATAATAAAATATAAAAATACATAAATTTTGCAAAAAAAAAATTAGGCACATGTATAATATCATATATTTATCATATTAAACAAAAAGTAAGTGTGACATATTAGAATTATTTTTACACACAAAAATGCAAAAAAGTTATAGAAAAAATTAAACACATCTATAATTTTATATTTGCCCCACTATTAAAAATATGAACAAGATTGTGAAACTTTCTTTTGACTAAAATGCTCATTATTGAATTCAGTCACTATTTAATTATAAGGTTTAAATTGTAAATTGAACTGCAACTTTTCAACCCATTCAATTCCCTCTATTTAAATCTTACATTTTTTTATAAATAAACAAAAAAATTGGATACATTATTATTATTATTATTATTGTCATCTAGAATTACCACGTGCACACTTACTTGTATAGAAAAAGGTGTGTATATTAAAAAGAAATGGTAAAATATTTATATCTTCCTTGACATTTCTTATAAATATTAAGGCAATGTTTGACACATTTTTTATGTGTGGGTTATTGGTTGTTTAGAAGTTGGACAGCTTGCATTTTCATCTTTTCCTGTTTAGTTGGGAAAAAATCTAGCCACCGAAAGATTGTGTCCTAAAAAGATGTGAAAAGCTTGATTTGAGCTTATTTCAGGAAGTTAGAAATGGAGCTTTTCGCTTTTTTTTTTTGTCTTGTCTTCCCATGGAAAGATACACCTCCAACCAAATGGTCTATAAGCTTTGGGTGCTCACGGTTTGGTTAACTGAACCGTGGGCCTTTTTTGTAACCTAAGCGGTACTACTAGTTTTTGGAAAACCAGTAATCGAAACCGAACTGAAGCCAATTGGTTAACTAATTGACCAGTTTGGTTAACCGTTGGTTTTTCGATTTTTAAATTTTTACAATATATATTATAAAAATATATATAAATATATATAACATTATATTTTAAATAATAAATAATATATCATATATCATAAATATATATAATGCATATTTATTAATTTATAATATATAAAAATATAATACATATAATATATAAAATATAAAATATATAGAAATATATGTATACTGGTCGGTTCGGTTAAGGTTAACCATTGGTTTTCTATATTGGTTAACTGAAACCAAACCAGTACCTTTGATTTCTTTAAAAACATTAAACCGATCGGTTCGATTAACTGATTTTTCGATTTGGTTTCGGTTGATTCAGTTTTTCAATTTTTTTTTTTTTTTACTCACCCCTACAATAAACTGTTACGATCTTTATATAAAAACCCACTATGTTTTTTGACTGTTAAATCTTTTAGAAAATCTTTCAAAAAAATACTTGCTCAACAACACCTAAATCTTACTTGTGCTTTCAAATTGGACAAGAAATCCTTTGTTCTCTTCTCTGATCTATCACTGATAAATACATGCTCTCTATTAACAAATAACAATCCATCAAGATCCATTTGCACGTGACATCATGTGAGGATGATTTTTTTAGGAAAAAAAAATCAATTTTGTCGTTTTATAATCTTTTACCTTTAGTTGTTGCTTGTATTTAACTTTGTTTGGATAAAGACCTCCCTCATTGTGCACTGAGTAGTCTTACCCTTTAATAGAGATTCCAATCTTCAACGTCCAATTTTCCAATACAACTCATAATTCATGTCATCCATTAGAAAAAGAATGATTGAACTGACTACTGAGTAGTGAGTACTAACATAACATGCCCAGATGACAACGGCAGGATTTATGCATGGAGGCACTAGCAAAGATTCCACATCCACTTGCTAAGACATTGGCGCCCACAATGAAATCAATTGCAATGGGATGGGGTATACGGCACCATGATTATTATGTTCCCATCTTGGGGTCTACACTCTACAGCGATAGCATAGACTGTTTACGCTATTGCCTAAAACTCATGGAGGCATGGATGGGATCTCAATCCGTTCCCCACAAAAATAAAAGCTGTCCAAACACACTTCCAACGCGATCTTTGTCCATACATCCACCCTGATATCAGGACCCACCATATCTGAGATATGTGATAAGATCATGCTCAAATGTTTTTTAATTTATTGAAAGTTAAAGTGTCATGCGAAATATGATGTGGCATGTTCTGATTGGAAGAGCATCTTATTGTCATATACGAAATCGAGTGCAGGAAGCTCACCTGCTGCCATGTAAGAATTAAGTTCATCTTTTGCTGGAGGCTGGGTTATACATCATACTTCCAAATCCAATGTTTGACCGTTTGGGTAATGATTTGGGTACATCACTGTAAAGTGTAAACTTTTGTAAGTGTTGGAAGGGAAAGTCATTTCAATCAAAGAAATTAAAAGAAAAGAAAGGGTCCGACTCCGAATCCGACTGTCCGAGAGTGTGTGTACAACTGTATAAGAATCTCTGGAGTCTGAACAGTTTTTAACCATGCAGGTGGCGAGTGGCACCGGCACTGGCACTGTCACGAGCAGAGCAATCAGGTGAAAAGGCGCCAAAGGCCAAACAAGTATTTAGAATTTTTGCAGTCAAAAAACACCTGGAGCCTGGATGGAATCAAAAACTGAACGAGGGGAGGGGATGGAACATATGGATTGGAAATTTGGATTCACACAGACACAGACACAGGCACCAACAAAACAAAACACATTCAATCAATCAATCACCAACAAGTATTAAAAAATTATTTAATGTGGGACCCTTCCTCTGTCTGTTACTTGGTCCCACGTGTCAACAGTCATCATCATTCACGTGTTGGTACATTGCCATTTGCCATAGTCATGCAACGACCGTAACTTTTAGCTGTACGCCTATTCCTTATAGGCTATTAGTCTATATCCAGGTTTTTTATCTTCATTCCAATCCAACGGCTTTCATCCACAAATGAGGACAACAACCCTTGCACGAGATTCCCACTCTACACCATAGGTTCACTTCTCTCTCTCGACTCTCCCTCCATCTCCGGTCTCCACTATTATCACTCCTCCTCGGAAACCATAAACTTCCAAGCTTCAATTCCCAAATACCGCGCGCGCGCGCGAGGAGGACGGAATCAAGAAAATTTGAAAAAGAAAAGAGAGCAAATTAAAGACTTAAAGGGAAGTTCTTATACTTTGTGGGTGTCATGTTTACCCCTTGTACTTTTATAAATTGTGGAATCCCCTCATGATATTAATAATAAACGAAAATATTACTTTATTTAGTTAATTGTTCATATAATTTTTATGCTTTTAAAGTAAAAAATGCGGACTGAATGATTTGGATGGTTTAGGTTAATTGAAAACATGGTATCAATCGGGTTGTCAAGATTATTTCGTTGGTCTTAACAAATTATTTTGGTTACTTAAATACGCTAATCTTGGACATTTAAGCAATATAACCAGGATTTCAAAACCAAACATGCCAAACATATGGACCATCAATATCAACTTCTAGGATCAGTAGCAAGTCATCATATCAGGATGCACATTAAAGTAGTTTACTAGTATTAATGATTAGATGCTTTTTGAATTACTTGATTGATCTTAGGATGTGCCATTTTGATAGGGTCATATTTTAGGTGTTGTTTGGTGCATCACTTTATTTGGCTTAGGTTTTCCACACAAAAAAAAAAGGTGACTTACTTGAATGGTTAGATTAGTTGAAATTGATATATTTGAATGGCCAAGATTAGTTCTTTTTTCTTAGGACACCATTTTGATATATCCTAGATTTTTATCTTGATTTGGTACCATTTTGAATGGCAAACATTTGGATGATTAAGATTAATGCATTGAGATGATCACTTGTAGTCCTCTTCATGGGCCAAGTAGTTTGACGGGCTGGTCAGCTCGATCTGTCTTAAATTATGTTTGGACAAAATTTTAAGCCTATGGACTCGGGCTCAAGCTTTCTCAAATAAGACTGGCTCGAGCCCGAGCTCAACTTGGTAATATTAAATATATAACATAAATAATACATAATATATATTATATAATAATAAAATTAATAGCAAAAAAAGTATTAAATATATTAAATGTATAAAATATTATATAATATATAATTAATGTGTTATAAAATTCCTATCAAAGTCGGGCTTCAAGCTTTATATAGGGCCAGGCTTGGTATCAAGATCTAGGCCCGATGATTAGACCGGGCTCAAACTCGATTCTAATAATTTTCTGTTTATATAGAGGCAAAGCATGGTCCACCCCATGAACAAGTCTAATCACTTGACATCTATCTAGAAAAGAATCACAAGATCAAGCATGCAAAAAACCACAAGCTTTTCATAGCACGATTCAGTTCATATTCATAGGCCTCTTTGTGCACCTTGTTCTACTTCTATCCACACTCTTGAGCCCCTTGTAATGTGTACTTGTGTATTGCGTGCTATACAATTAAGTGAGCATTGTGATTGTTGGGTTATTTTGGTCATACCAGCTTTCATATGTTAGATTATTTAAAGTCATTGTGCATCCCTTGATAAATTCAAGATTAGTTAATTGATCTCGAGGTATGAGTTGAATATTCAATTAGAAAATCATGATGAAAGGGATTATAATGATCATATATGGGAACGAGAGGGGTCTAACAAGTTTAAGGGTTTTATTTTTCTTTTGAAAGTTCATTTTTATTTTTCTACGATTAATTTTTTTAAATTTAGGTCGTGTTTGGTTTGAAGGAAAAAGTACGAAAAGGAAGGGAATGGCAACTTTCTCTTCATTTCCTTATTTTTTTTCTTCAAACTAAACATAGCCTTAATGAGCCCTTGATTCACCCCTACCCTTTAAACCAAAATACCCGAAATCATTTGGTTGATCTATGATATGAATGCCAAAAATTGAAGCCTATTTCATTTAAGAAACAAATGAGAAGGTGAGTTGAACTGTAGATGAGCTATGAACATAAAACAGAGGAGAGAAAATGAACCTGTTTTTTGCATGGTTTTTAAAAACGAACCAGTGAACAAATCGATTAGGGGTCTGGTAACCGGTTCGACTCAAACGGCCGGCTCATTCTGATAAAAAAATAAAAAATTTTAAAAAATTTAAAAAAAAATTAAGAAATTGGAAAGCGGTCAAAATGAGAAGGTGAGTTGAACTGTAGATGAGTTATGAACATAAAACAGAGGAGAGAAAATGAACCTGTTTTTTGCATGGTTTTTAAAAATGAACCGGTGAACAAATCGATCAGGGGTCCGGTTACCGGTTCGAACAGTTCGATCATTCGACTCAAATGGCCGGCTCATTCTGATAAAAAAATAAAAAATTTTAAAAAATTTTTAAAAAATTAAGAAATTGGAAAACGGTCAAAACCGTTCAAACGGTTCTAACGATTAACCAACAGGTTCAGCAGTTTACTAACCAAAATCAATGATTTTGAAGAAAACAAAACCAGTCAGATACCAGTTCCTGTTTTTTCCGATCCGACCGTCCGGTCCGGTTTTGAAAACAGTGGTTTTTTGTTTCATAAAAAAGTCGGTTAATAGGATTATTTTCGGTCAAGGTTAACATGTGGACCGTTTTTAATTCTCATAAGCAATTAAGCACTGACCGTGAACTAACGAAGGTAACTTCTTTAAAAAGTGTAACACTAGAAGGATTGGGTTTCTACAGGAAAGGTACTAATTATAAAAAAGTTGGAGTAAATTTACGAGAATCCCAACAAAGTGTGGGAAATTTCAGATAACCAACCATCTTAAAAAAGGGGATGGGATGAGGGAGGGGGGGAAATACGAGCTTGCGTTGCACCGACTCTCCACTTTATTCTTCCATTCCATGACCCCCACCTCAACACTCTCTGCTTTCATTCTACCTTTATTGGAATACTCTTCTTCCACCATTTCTAACCCTTCATCTCTTTCTCTCTAGTATTGTTCCATTGTTCCGACAACTTGTTGATGGCCCTTTCAGAGCTCCAGCTCCAGCTCCCCGCGTAGCAATGGCCACTATTTGCTCCTTCTTGAACAAATTCGCTGCTCTGGTTCTCCTTCTTGTTCATTTGGGTTGCTTCATTTTCACCACCGCAGATGGTCCCTCATCAAAGAAGCGAAAGATATCTCCTCAAACCACTCAATCTCCTTCTCCGCTTCGTCCGAAGTCTAAATCTCATGAAACTCTGTCTTCATCTTGGTCCTATCTCAAACGAATTTTCTCCTTTAAGAATCAGAAGAAAGATATTGAAACCCACCCCACAACACCAATTTTATCATCCGCAAGATCGTCACAGCAACTGATGCCTCAACCTATTGTCTCAGCTTCCCCGCTCAAGAGACCAATTCCTTCTCGTAAAGAGACCGATATCTCGGTCGACCAATCTTCGTTTCCCCTCCGAAACGATATATTCCCCTGCCCTATATGTGGAGAGGTTTTCCCCAAAAACCAACTTCTCGAACAACATCAATCTCTCAAGCACGCCATTTCAGAGCTCGTGGATGGCGATTCAGGGAAAAATATCGTTCAAATCATCTTTGAAACGGGTTGGAAGGATAAAGAGAAGAACCCCACGATTCACCGAATCCTGAAAATCCATAACAGCTCGAAAATACTATCGAGGTTCGAAGAGCACAGGGAGTACGTGAAACTGAAAGCTGCACGAAACGGGGTTAGAAAACGAGATGAAAGGTGCATTGCAGATGGTAACGAACTGTTGAGATTCCACTGTTCGACTTTTGTTTGTGATTTGGGAATCAACGGGAATTCTAGTCTCTGCACTCAACAGTTCTGCAGCATCTGCGGGATCATAAGGTCGGGGTTCTCGGCTAAGATGGACGGCATATTGACGCTATCGAGCAGCTGGAGAGCACACGTGGCGCTGCCCGATGAGATTGAAGAGGAATTCGCCTTCATGAATGTGAAGCGTGCCATACTGGTGTGCCGAGTTGTGGCGGGTCGCATCGGAATCATCGGATGTGATGAAGATGTGGCCCATAAAGACGAGTCCGTGTTTGACTCGGTCGTCGGCAGAGGTAGCGGAGTCAACTCCAGGTTGGATGAAGATGAGCTCTTCGTCTTCAATCCGAGGGCTGTACTTCCTTGCTTCGTTATTGTATACAGTGTGTGATCGGTGAGTGTGATTTTCCGGAGCAAATCCTTTTCTTCTTTTTGTTTTTTCCTCTGTAAAATATATAAAAATTAATAAGGAGTAGTAAAAAATAAAATAAACGAAAATGATGATACGGTGCATGAACGGTGAAAGTGTCGGCACTTGTTACAGAGTCTGTGTCACTGTTCGTCGACTGACTTGAGGTGTGAGTAGTGCTTACTATATGTATTATGCCTTTTCTTTTTTCTTTTATTTTATTTTAATAAAACTAGATATGTTACACAAATGTCCCACACCTTTATTCGTTTTTTTATTCTTTAAGCGATCTCAACCGTCCGATATGATAGGTCTGGCTTCCGGCTTTGATTAAAAGAGTAAGATCTGATGAATCAATCGAGAGTCGGGAGTTGCTCTTATGCGGCAGGGTCTTCCGATGAACTAGTTGGTTAAATTTAAATCTCATAAGATCAAAACCGACTACCAGTTAGAAACCGCCAAGTGGCAGTATGTTGGGGGCAAATTGTCAATTGACGAGCTGATCTAACATGCACAAGCAACGCATATCAATGTCAGCGTGGCCCACTACCTACCACATGCATATATATCAATTAAGGGCGCAACAAGTGAACTGAGTTCTGACCACATGTGAGAGGATTCTTGAATGAAGCCCCTCTCCTATGAATAGGTGAGTCCCCCATTCATGTAAACAACTGAACATGGTAGTACATTACTATAAACAAGATATGCTAGACACCTTAGCATATAGAGCTCAAACTCGAGCTCTTCAGTTCATCACATGGAGCTTTCCAGTTCTCCTTACGAGCTCACTAGCTCTCATCACAAGCCCTCTAGCTTTTTAAACAAGCTCTCACCTCAATTCACCAAGTTCTCTAACTCACTTTATTTTTTTCTTGGTAATTACGAACTAAATCATCGGAATTCATGCCCTTGAGATCACTCGGGGCCTTTGACATCTCTTATGGTTGCAGGTCTCTCTTAATAGTCAAAGTGCTGAAACTTAGTCAAAGTTAGCTTCCTCTGTTCATCGAAGTCTATGATGACGTATAGGCTCGAGTTGCTTTGGCCATCTTTGGGAACAAGAACATGTTCTGACCGCCACTGCTCGACAACCAATTGTTCAATTCGAGCCAAATGAACATCCTCGTGAAATTCCAATATTTGATTGAGAGAGAGCAACAAAGAAAACAAAACACACTGCAATAACATTAAGAAAAATCTTGATAGGTAGAGCAGGAGTAAAGTAATTCGAGGGATTTCCTCCAGTAGAGAAGCAAATGACTTGTTCATCGCCAATGTATATACCTAGAGGAAAGATTGGAGAACAAACTCACCACACACACAGAGAGGCTGGAGGTGGAGAGGGCTATTGCTGCCACTGGTTAAGGATCAAGCCTGTTCGGTTTGTTATTGATGGAAGGAAAAAGACAATATGGGTAATATTGAGTTTTAAAAAAATTATACCTTATGTATATACAAATTTTGACAGAATATTAGCGATAAAGTTAGAGCTAGTCAATTATAAAATTTGCATTAGACAATAATCAACCAATAAAAATATATAAGGGTAATTTAAGAAATTTACTCATACTTTAAAGATGATAAAATAGATTCGACTAAATTTTAAAATTCCAAAAACCCGATGGACTTGAATGCCATTGAAATCGATTGACTGGATCCAATCCGATCCAATCACATCCCTACTTGTTTATCATGAAAGGAACCTCTGTTAAGTGTTTTGATACAGTTGAAATTGCAGTTGTTTGGTAATTTAAGTGGTCTTGGCACAGGAATGAATAAATGTTCAGATGCTTGTGATGGTCAGTTGAACGATTTACTGACAATGAGCTGTTCTCTGCTTTATTTGTTTTCTCGTGGGGCCCAACCCAAAATTGGGGGTCATGTCCGGCACGATTTTATGCCGTAAAATTCCAATTACGCAGGCCGAAGTACTTGTTGTCCTCAAATGCGCAGCCCGTGACCCACATAAAAACGCTTCTCGCAGAACTAGGAATTAGGGGTCAGACACACTACACATTTCTACTCCAATAATGTCCATACCTCATGTCCAGGTTGGTCCTTTTATATTTCTACAAATCTATTATATCTCCTCTTCGGCCATGTTTGGGAGTGGTTAAGTTGAAAATAAATACTTATTGAATAAGTGTTTAAAAATAAATATTTATTCAAATAAGCACTTATTTTATATTAAGCGTTTGGTAGTATTTTTTCTAATAAGGACTTAAATAAGCATTTATGATTATTTTGTCCTTTACTTTTTTTTTTTAATTTTCAAAATATATCTTTTAAAAGTACTTTTAAGAAAATATTTTTATGAAAGCATTTTACAAAAGCATTTTTATAAAAGTACTTTTATGAAAATATTTTTATAAAAGTATTTTTGTAAAAGTAATTTCATACGTGTTTTTATAAAAGTTCTTTCATAAAAGTGCATTTGTAAAGGTACTTTCATAAAAGTGCATTTGTAAAAGTGCTTTCATAAAAGTGTTTTCCTAAAAGTGATTTTGTAAAAGTGCTTTCATAAAAGTGCTTTTCTATAAAAGTGCTTTCATAAAAGTACTTTCGTAAAAGTGGTTTCATAAAAGTGCTTTCATAAAAGTAATTTTATAAAATTCAAATAGGTATAATTTTATGTGAAATTTTAAAATTCAACTAGGGATAATTTTGGAAGAAAAAATTGAATAAGTGCTTATTGTATAAGCACTAAAAAAACGCTGGAAATTTAGGCTTAAAAAATAAGCCCTTATTTTTAAAATAAGCACTTATTTTGGGTTTATTTCTCAAATACCAATAAGTGTTTAATGGCCCAAATAAGCACTTATTTTTAAGCACTCCCAAACATGCATGTTTAATGACCAAAGTTTTTGTAAACTGAATGGATTAGACAGTTAGACCAGTTGATTGGTCATGGCTCCAGGTTCAGTTTTGGACCCTAAAATTGTCCGATTGGGGTTTGGACCAGAAGGTTAGACCATTTGACTTGTGGTCAAAGGGGTTTCGTTTTCGGTTTGGTTTTAAAAACCATGTTTAGAACCATTCAATTAATATATTATAGAGTTTTGATGTCGCGCGATCTAGAAGCTCCCTCGTGTCTAATGACTCGGACTCGGATTTGGGTATTTCCTGGTCAGGGCCGAGGTGTTAGGCTGGGCTGAAAGGTGGCTGAGCTGATATATACTCCAAGAAAAAGAGAATTAGAGTGCCTGGATGTCTTTTACTTGGGGAGGGCACTCCAATGCTTCAGTTAGAGAAGTTTGTGAATTCTTTTGCGAGTTTGAGAGAGCTAGTGAGTGTGTAATAACACGTACCATTTCAGGTAGAAGTGAGTGCCTTCTACAGGCACCAGTGGTCAAAGCCCTCTTGTAACGGGCCTGAGCTTCTTGCGGAACCGTATTCGCTTCGTCAGGCGCGTTAATGTACCGATTGTGAGATCTGCACAGGGGTTACGATCTACCCGAGTAACTCTGAGGCGTGCTATGTGGTAGGTTGGTCTAACGGTTGAGATATTAGCGCTCTGGGGATCTTGACTTAGTATCGTACTGTTGGAATGGGTCAACGGTCTTTTCCTTGCGGGTCACCATGGACTTCTACAGCTCGGCCGGCTTCTAAGGTAGGTCGCCGTAATCTTATGGAGTCTACTAGTTCGGCCTTGCCGAGGTGGAGGTCAGCCTGAACGAGGTGCTACAAGCTAACTTGCCGAGCTATTTTGCTTATTCAATGCCAAGATGTCACCTGAAGGCTATCATGTATCACAACATGATTGATCGGACCAAATTACTTCTCATCAAATTTGACTATTATACTGAAAGATACATTATACTGAAAAATTTTATAACCGATCAACAGACATCATAAAATTGACAACCAATAAAGTGGGCTTTTATCAAAATTAGTATATTATCGGGCATGCCAAGGCCCAAGTGGGTTTGATAAATCTTGAAATACAAACTGAAAATGGAATCCTATAAGTCTATAAAGGATGTAATTTAAGAAAAAGTGGCATTCATTTCAACTCCAGACATTCTTAATTTCTGAATGTTCACTATATAGATATTATCTGTTATTTTGTTAAGAATTCTTTTCATTAGTTTAGTACTTATTTGAGTCGGCTACAAAGTTCTTGTTGCTGCTGGGGTTGTTCATTATATGGTCCAATCAAATCGGACCAAACCAAATTAAAATTGGCCGTTTATTCTAATCTGTATTTAAGAATAGACTGATTTAGTCGGGTTTTTTGAATTCTAGTACCTGTAAACCAAATTATATTATACCAAACCAAATGAAAATGGGCCGTTTATTCTAATCTGTATTTAAGAATGGGCTGATTTCGTCTGGTTTTCTGAATTCTAGAAACAGACCAACCTGTAAATCAAAGTATATTATATTAGCTTAGGCTCAGCTTAGAAGAAGTGCAAATACAAATATATAGAGTGCAAAACCTTGTATATATTTATACTGTACATATATTTGTATATATTTGTATTTGCATTCTTTTCAAATTGAGTTTGAGGCTGTGTTTGGTTGTAGTGCAATTCATCTGCACTAGTACAAATGCATGAGAGTGCAAATGAAAAGAATGCAAATTCTGGTTTAATTTTGTTTTGAGTTTTACTTTATTTTATGGTTTTAAAAATGACCCGAAAACGGATTCGTTCTGTCCACCAATTTCCGTATCAACGGTTCGACCGTCAGGTTTGAATGGACAGTCTATTTTAACAAAAAAAATTATAAAAAATAAAAATACTTCAAAATAAAAAAAAAAACATCTAAAAGCTGTTGAATGGGTCGATGGTTTGACTATCCAGGTCAACGGATTGTTGATTGCTTCTACGATTTTTGGCCAAGGATTGGGTTTGGGGTAAAACGGAACTGGTTGCTTGGATGGTTCCCGGGCCGAATGGTCCAACCGTCTTATTTTACTTCATTTGTACTGCAATCAAATAAAATAAGATAAATTTTGAAATAAAAATAAATTAAAAATTTGCATCAAAATCATTTGCACTACCATGGTTTTGTACCAGTGCAAATTTACCAAACACAACTTATGCTCAAATGGAAAGAGTACAAATACAAATATGTAGAGTGCAAAACATTATGTTTTAAATGCATTTGCAATGTACATATATGTATCTATACTCTTTCCAAACTGAGCCTCAGTCTCAATTTAGAAGAAGTACAAATACAAATATGTAGAGTGTAAAACCATATATTTTGTGTTGTTTTTTATGTATTTATACTGTATATATTTGCATTTGTAGTCTTTCCAAACTGGCTCTCTTATTCAGACACTTGTACTTTTTCCGTACGTGACAAGTGGGAAGCTTTGAGAAGTGAGGAGTGGGAAGCTCCCACTCTATCGGTTCCTAAAAAAATGGAGAATGAGATGCATTTCAAACACGTCTCCAACTCTGAGAAACCTTTCTGCTCATTCAAAGTATCTGTCAAAACCTTTCTGCTCATTCAAACCCTCTTCGGATTACTTCAACAAACCAGCCGTATAGAACCTCATATTACTTCCAACCTCCAAGAAACTGGATGAATGGTAGCTATTACTGATTCCGTTCTTTCCTTCAATTTTTCTTCAATACAACTTCTTTCTTTTCCTCCGAATTCTTTGATCACTTTTTTTTTAGGTTTTTTGACATGTTAATGAATGGAAAACGACGACCTTGGGTCTATTTAAATTTCGTATGAATCTCTGTTTTTGTAAAACATTTGTTATTTAAACTTAATATGTTGTTGAAATGGGTGGTAAAGCACCCATTTTTATTTGCCGAAGCCTGCTGTTTTGGTCGCTCTATCAACGACTGAAACTTTTTCAGATATGTTTAGATTAGTTATGTTTGATATTTTAGTTTTCTATTTAAACAATTTGTACCTATATTCATCTTTTAAACCTGTTTTGTTATTGAAAAGGGTGGTAAAGCACCAATTTTTTTGCTGCCGCAGCCTCTTTTTTTCCTGGCTCTAACGATCGAACGAACGGAATTTCGGGTGAAGAAGAAGAACGATTTGGCTGTCGGGTCGGGTCTATATTCGAGCTGTTTTATACCGGTTACACATAATGAGTGTTCTCGGGTTGTCGGGTCCGGCTCAAGGGCGGTTCAAATTCGGACTATTATTTTAAATTACAGATAATTAATAACGATTTAAATTTAATAATGATACTTAGTGATAATAATGATAGTCATTAATTCGTATTATTCAAATTCCCAAGAGATAATTAATAACGATTTTTTACTTACCAATAATAATTAATGATAATTAATTCCCAACAGCGATAATTAATTAATAATAATAATTACTTATAACTAATTAACAAAATTACTTACTGATAATTAATTAGAGATAATAATAATAATACTTATTCATTCGGACTGATAATTAATAATGATATTAATAATTGTAATTATTAATTTGGCTATAATCATTTAATATTCATATTAATTCATAAATATATAAGTAAAGTTAATTATTAATATTATTATTATCAGTAATAATAATGAATAATAGTGTTATTATCTATTAAAATTAATTACTGTTAAATAATAAATACATTAATTTAAATGTATTTATTGTAATTAATTAAATTCAATATAATTATCATAAATATTAACTGTATTTATCAAAATACTATACATTAATTACTGTTAATTTGAATTAATCAATAGTAATTTCATTAACCAAAATTTCAATATATATAAACATTTAAATTAAGTAATGATTATTGCATATTTACATTTTATAATTATTTTCAGTCGTAATAATATTAATTATTATACTGAATAATTAAATATTATAATACTGAATATTTGTTACAATAAGTCTGCATTTATAATATTACTGATAATATTATTATTTTCAATAATAAAATATTATTACTTAATTTAAAATATTATGTTAGTAATTATTTTCAGTATTTAGGAAAAATAAATACCTACAATATGTCTGACTTTTCAAAATTTGACATTTTTTCCAAATTAATGTAATTACTGTAAAAGTTAATTATTATGTGAGTAATTATTGTATATTTTTCTAGAAAAAATTTAATTACTGAAAATTGATAACAAATTATTTTGAAACCTGAAATTTCAAAATAATTATTGAAATTTACTGAAATATGTTAATGGTTATTGAAATTACTTATTTTATTTATTGCCATGAATAATTATTATTTTCAAATAATAACTTTTTCAGAAATTAATGTACTTAATTATACTTATTTTCAGTAATAATAATATTACTTATTATACTGAATAATTAAATATTATATTATTATAATACTCAATATTTGTTACAATAAGTCTGAATTTATAATATTATTATTTTCAATAATAAAATATTATTTCTTAATTTAATAGTTACTTAATTTAAAACATTATGTTAGTAATTATTTTCAGTATTTAGGAAAATTAAATACCTACAATATGTCTGAATTTTCTAAATTTCACATTTTTTTCCAAATTAATGTAATTACTGTAAACGTTAATTATTATCTGAGTAATTATTGTATATTTTTCAGGAAAAAATTTAATAACTGAAAAATGATAACTAATTTTTTTGAAATCTGAAATTTCAAAATAATTATTGAATTTTACTGAAATATCTTAATGGTTCTTGAAATTACTTATTTTATTTATTTCCTTGAATAGTTATTATTTTCAAATAATATCATTTTCAGAAATTAATTACTGTAATTACTGTTAAATTGAATTAATCAACAGTAATTTCATTAACCGAAATTTTGATATATATAAACATTTGAAATAAGTAATGATTATTGCATATTTACATTTTATACTTACTTTCATAATAATATTAATACTAATTATTATACTGAATTATTAAATATTATAATATTATAATACTGAATATTTGTTACAATAAGGCTGAATTTATAATATTACTGATAATATTATTATTTTCAATAATAAAATATTATTACTTTATTTAATAGTTACTTAATTTAAAATATTGTGTTAGTAATTATTTTCAGTATTTAGGAAAAATAAATACCTGCAATAAGTCTGACTTTTAAAAATTTCACATTTTTTTTTCAAATTAACGTAATTACTGTAAAAGTTAATTATAATGTGAGTAATTATTGTTTATTTTTCTGGAAAAACTTTAATAACTGAAAATTGATAACTAATAATTTTGAAACCTGAATTTTCAAAATAATTATTGAAATTTACTAAAATATGTTAATGGTTATTGAAATTACTTATTTTATTTATTGCCATGAATAATTATTATTTTCAGAATTAATGTACTTAATTATACTTATTTTCAGTAATAACAATATTACTTATTATACTGAATAATTAAATATTATAATATTATAATACTGAATATTTGTTACAATAAGTCTGAATTTGTAATATTACTGATAATATTATTATTTTCAATAATAAAATATTATTACTTAATTTAATAGTTACTTAATTTAAAATATTATGTTAGTAATTATTTTTAGTATTTAGGAAAATTAAATGCCTACAATATGTCTGAATTTTCTAAATTTCACATTTTTTACAAATTAATGTAATTACTGTAAAAGTTAATTATTATGTGAGTAATTATTGTATATTTTTCAGGAAAAAAATTAATAACTGAAAAATGATAACTAATTATTTTGAAATCTGATATTTCAAAATAATTATTGAAATTTACTGAAATATGTTAATGGTTCTTGAAATTACTTATTTTATTTATTTCCATGAATAATTATTATTTTCAAATAATAACGTTTTCATAAATTAATGTATTTAATTAATTACTGTAATTACTGTTAATTTGAATTTATCAACAGTAATTTCATTAACCAAAATTTTAATATATATATATATATATATATATATATATATATAAACATTTAAAATAAGTAATGATTATTGCATATTTACATTTTATACTTATTTTCATTAATAATAATATTATTAATTATTATACTGAATAATTAAATATTGTAATACTGAATATTTGTTACAATAAGGATGAATTTATAATATTACTGATAGTATTATTATTTTAAATAATAAAATATTATTACTTAATTTAAAATATTATGTCAGAATTATTTTCAGTATTTAGGAAAAATAAATACTTGCTAAAAGTCTGACTTTTAAAAGTTTCACTGAAAATTATTTCTTATAATAATTACTGATAATTTATTACTCACAATATTACTCATTATTAAGTCGAAATGATGATTAATTAATGATAATTGATAAATATTTTCATAATGGTAATTAATAATTCGGAATTAATCATTTTATATTTATATTAATCATTCGAGAAAAAATGAATGTTAATTATTTATATTATAATTATTATCAGAAATTATAATTCATACATTTATATGAAATAATTAATTTATAAGTAATTATAATTAATAATATTGTATTAGTTAAAGTTTGGGCCTAGGCTTCAGGCTTTATATAAAGATCAGGCTCAGGCTTAGGCCTGAATGTATTCTGTTAATATAAAGACAAAGCCCGGCCCAAACCCAACCCAGCCTAACCAGTGAATAGGTCTATGTGGGAGGGATTAAACTTTGATTGAATGGATTCAGCTCATCTGTTTTGAAGTAGCAACTGATAGAAACTTCAACAGATCAGAGAGCTATACAAGTGGATGAAAAATAGTAGTACTCCGGATGTGCATCTACTACCCACAATTTATTCCCACATCCCTATCCATAGAACACCACCCCCATGTATTCGGAACATTTGCTCATGAATGGCGGAGAAGATATTCCCAATGCATAACTGTATATCTCCCATGGGAGGGACGTGGGAACAGCTTGTGGGCAGCAGATTTTAGCCCCAAAAATAGTCAGTTTGGGTTCTCTGGAAATTGTGCCAGGTTAGCCCCAACTGAACCCAAACCTAACCCAAAAGTGATGGGTTGGGTAGAAGTTTTGTATGTATAATTATTATGTAAACATCTATTTAGGTATACAAATATTTATGTACATGCATGTGCAACAATGCATTCATAAATGCATGTACGTATTTATACATGCAACATGATATATGTATTGTAAATATATGTAAAAAAAATTAAGTTTAAAGGCAAAATTTCTTTAAAGAATTTTAACCGTCCTTTTATATATGATGATGTTAAAGGTTAATTGATCTAAACCTTAAGCCTTAGAGTCTAAAGAAGAGCACTTGGCACAATAAAGTGGAGAAGTTGGGCCAACCCAAACATAATCCAACCCACCTATCAATCTACCAGTTCTGGGTTGGGCCTATCTAATCTAATATATATATTAAAGTAATGATTTCAGGCCAAAGACCCTTACAGTCAGACATGTGGCTCATTTACGTTCAGACACCTGTCATTCAAAAGATTTAAACAAAATGGATATGTGTCAAATTTGATTAGTGGTAGTTCAAGAAAAGAGTCCACTGACATGTAGAGTGAGGCCTACTACCATGTAGCATTGTGAGAAGTGGAAAGCTCCCACTTTCAATACTTTCCTAAAAAAAAGGAAACTGTACTATTAATTAATGTAAACTAATTAACTAATTAGTTAATTCCAACTATTGATTACTAATAATAATTACTATTAACTACTTCTAATTAATTAATTATAACTATTAATTAATAATAATAATTATTTTTAATTAATAATTAATTACTATTAACTACTTATAAATTAATTAATTCCAACTATTAATTACTAATAATAACTACTCACTGATAATAATTAGTTACTAAAAATTATTTCTTTTAATAATTACTGCTAATACTTAATTACTGATAATTTATTACTCACAATATTGCTCGTTATTAATTTGAAATGATGATTAATTAATGATAATTCGGAAATAAGCATTTTATATTTATATTAACTCATATTAATTATTTTGAAAATAAATATTTAATGTTATATATTTATGTTATAATTCGCACATTTATATGAAATAATTAATTATATTATTATAAGTAATAAATAATATTATTATATTAATTAATATAATTATATTATTATTATTATTTTTATCAATAATTATAATTAATTATTACTAATACTAATGATGATAATTATTACTTCGAAATGTTAATTAATAGGTATTTTAATAATGTTAATTATTAATTGGGATATAACCATTTTATATTAATATTAATTCATATTAATTATTTTATAAATATATAATTAGTGTTACTTATTTACATTATTATTATTACAAGTAATTATAATTAATACTATTATTATAATTAATCCTATTATTGTTCTCCAATAAATACTTCATTTAGTGAAAGTTAAATTATAAAACTTTCTATTATTCAATATTGTTAAAATTAAAGAATTATAAAGCAAATATTATTTTATGAATTAACTTAAAATCATATTTATAACAAATTAATTACTTAATAAAAATAAAAATAAAATAATAATAATAGTAGTAATAATAATCATACTTAATATTACTGATTTCAAAATCAATACACACATAAAAAGAATATATATTAGTTAATAATAATAATAATAATATACTTATTATTATTACTGATTTYATAATTATTAATATATTATTAATCTTTTAATGATACTGATTATTATTAAAAAATGTTAATAGAAAAATTTAATTACTTAAAATTATTTGCTGAAATTACCCATTTTAATATGGATAGATAATTAATTAATAATTTTGATTTCTTAAAATTATTATTTACTGAGTGATTTTAAATACTCTTTGATTAACGACCTTATTTTTGAACAATTGGTTTTTTATGTTCAATATTTTCTTTTTCAAAAATCCAAATAATTTTTCATTTGCAATGCTAGCCATTTTATTTTTCTCTTATTCAGTTTTCCAAAAGATAAAAAATAAATTAATGAGATCTACCTATTTTTATCAAATTATGTATTTATCAAGTTGTTGTCATTGATGATGACAATGATGATGAATCATCTTTTTGAAAGAGAGGGGTACTAATAATAATTAATGATTTTTAATTAATTAATTTCAGCTATTAATTACTAATAATAATAACTCACTAATAATAATTTCTTATAATAATTACTGCTAATACTTAATTATTGATAATATTTCTCATTATTAATATGGAATGATAATTAATTGATGATAATTAATAATGATTTTCATAATGGTAATTAATAATTCAAAAATAATCATTTTATATTTATATTAACTCATAATAATTATTTTGGAAATAAATATTTGATGTTAATTATTTATATTAGAATTGTTATCAGAAATTATAATTCATACATTTATATGAAATAATTAATTATATTATTATTATTATTATCGGTAATTATAATTAATACTTATATTAATTAATATAATTATATATTTATATTATTATTATTATTAATTATAATTAATTATTACTAATAATAATGATTTCTGATAAAATTTAATTACTAATTATAATTACTTACTGATAATTAATTCCTTAATTATAATAATGATAATTATTACTTCGGAATGTTAATTAATTAGCGATAATTAATAAGTATTTTAATAATGTTAATTATTAATTGGGATATAATCATTTTATATTTATATTAGTTCATATTAATTATTTTATAATATATAATTAGTGTTACTTATTTACATTATTATTATTATTAGTAATTATAATTATTACTATTATTATTCTCCAATAAATATTTCATGGTTAAAGTTAAATTATAAACTTTCAATTATCCGTTATTGTTAAACTAAAAGAATTATAAAAGCAATTATTATTTCAGGAATTAACTAAAAATCTTAATTATAACAAATGAATTATTTCATAATAATAATAATAATAATAATAGTAATAATAATTTAATATTACTGATTTCAAAATCAATACACACATAATAAGAATATATTATTAGTAAATAATAGTAATAATAATATACTTATTATTATTATTATTATTGTTGATTTTATAATTATTAATATTATTAATCTATACTAAATAAAGACATTGAATAAAAAAATATTCAAATTGCTACTAAATGAATGAATTAAAAATCTATGAGTATTCTAATTTACTTTAATTTGACACATCAACATGCCCAATGTTATAATTTCAACCTACATTTCCTATTTCTTTCTCCCAATTCCCATAATTTAGACATACCATTATGTTATGTATAAGTTTTCCTACCTTCTTCCTAAAGATAAATTCTAGCCAGTCTACGTGCATTGTGGGGAACTTAGACTTAAAATCCGTAACCATGATCGACCAAAAGAAGCGTTGCCACCTAACTTGGAGGTGACTTCCATACTTAGGATGGTCCCATTATTCTCTTTTCTTTCATTTTTCCTCTGTTAGATGGGCTTTGGAGTCCTGATTATATTATTAGTTGATTGTAGCCATACATGATGATTTGATTGCAGTAATATATTTTTAATCTCTTACTTCAGAAGATGGATGCATCTGCAAATGTTGTTTGGCATGGATTGTTTTTCTTAGCAACTCTTTAAATGATTGTCTTCCTTCTTTGCCTCTTTGAATGGATATCATTTAAATGCTTTGTATCCATTCATATGTCCCTAAATATTAAGCAGTATTGGTGATATTGTTGTAAACATCCATTTAATTTTACTATTTTATAAATAGATTAATGATTCCAAAGTTATTGATACTTTTTTGGGGGTGAATTGCTCAACAGGACATTGATTTTTTATTGTTAAATAGTAAATTTCAAATTAAATGATATTGTAGTTGCCCCTTACTTAGTATGGGGTCACTGTCTATTATAAATAATTAAAAAAAATAATTAAATCAAATAAATAGACTACCCTAAAAAGTCTATTATAAATAGACTACCCTAAAAGTCTATTATAAATAATTAAAAAAATGAAATAATTTAAATTAATCAAATAATTACTTGCTGAAAATTACTGAATTAAGTAAATAATAATAACAATCAATTATTTATAGAAATAATTAATAATAATAACAATCATCAAGTACTTAATTAAGTAAATAATAAAAAATGAAATAACAATCATCAATTATCATTAATGTTTANTAACAATCATCAAGTACTTAATTAAGTAAATAATAAAAAATGAAATAACAATCATCAATTATCATTAATGTTTATTCAAAGCATGCCCCATAATAATTACCGAATACAGTAATTAAACCTTAAATAAGAATCAATATTTATTAACAATCATTAAAATTGTTAAGCCAAATCATCAACGTTTATTCTTAAATGCAAAATATGAATTAACAAATCTATTATATAATAATAATAGTCGGTTGGAAAAAATTATTTTAAGTAAATATTTAAATAATTATAAATTTAGTTAACATTATTACTATATAAAAAAAATAAATTAAATACTAAAATAAATTATTAATAATAATAAGAATGGTTAAATTAAAGTAATAAACGGTTCAAGTTGAATTTAATGACCCGTATAATTTTACGGGTTTGACATATAAGGGTCAATTTATGTGGACCCGTAAACTGTATGAGTGTCTTAAAAAATGGCACTTTATAAACAATAATAAAAAATGGTAATAAAAATCATTAATGTTTATATATATATATAAAATTAACTTCCCTGTACTTAGTACGGGGTCATTCACTAGTTTTAGTAATAAAGAAATGAGATACAAAATTATACTCCACATGGATGGAGGCAACCCTGTGAAGATGAGTTTAACACTACGCCCATCATGAAACAACACATCCAATGATAGAGGATCTGAACCAGTGTTTTCGAACCACTTTCGACTCAGATGGTCAGACTGTTCGGCCCAGGAACCATCCAGGCAATTGGTTCCATTTTACTTCAAACTTGGTCCCTGGGTGAAAACTATGGAATTGGTTAATGATTCGCTATCCCGGACAGTTGAACCACTGACCCATTCAATAGTTTTTGACCATTATTTTATTTTTTATTAAAATAAACCATCCATTTGAACCGATCGATCTAGCCATCAACCTAAAAACCAGTGGCCATAACAGTTTTGGTTCTGTGGATCAGCTTTTAAAACCTTGATCTAAACTCGTTATTCCCATTGTAATTTTATCAAACCTAGAGGCCGTATCTTATGAGTATATCCTATTTCTACTTTTCTACACAATTACATAGATATATCAAAGGCAACCAACTAAAAATTGCCAACCCAGGTATTGAAGCCCTCACCCTCACCCTAACCCAATCCAACCTTCAGCTGATTCAAGTTTGGTGCATTTTCTTCATTATTTGTTTCTAAAAATGTTCTCATTTGCATAGATATAAGTTGGGTTTGGTAACATTGCCAGAAACGCTATGAGTTGCGCCCAACCTGAATATGACATTTGGGTTGGCGCATTTTCTTCATTATTTGTTTCTAAAAATGTTCTCATTTGCATAGACATAAGTTGGGNTATTATGAAAGATTCTTGTATTTCTATTACTTTAAAGAAGTCAGTTAACCCTACATTTCTAAGTCCATATTGCGTCTGTTTGGAATCATTGCCGTATTGTCGTTGCATCTGACTGATTTGGGATCCGACGCCTGACAGCCGCACTTCAAACGGCTTTCTGCTACCGCCACCTGCCACCGTCGTTACTAACCGCAGAGACGGCTCTGACAAAGGAACAGTGGTGGTTCTGACCGGCCAGAGGAAATGACATCCGAACTGGCAGGAGTTCAGAAGTAATCATGCCCGATCTGACAGAAGCCTGGGAGTGAGTGTGCGAGGTGGTTATAAAAGGCTCCTACCCCCCAGAAAGGAGGTATGCGAACTTTTGCGCTATCTGGTCTATCTTGCCTTTGAAAGACTCTAACTTGAGCTTTGGAGCCCTTACGCCGGGTCCTCCCCGGAGCTTCTCTTCCCCTTCCGTTTCAGGTCCCTACCACACAGTTCAGAGGCAAGATCGTTGACAGCTAAGATCGGCCGGATTGTGCATCATCAGGTAACATTGCCAGAAACGCTATGGGTTGCGCCCAACCTGAATATGACATTTGGGTTGGCGCATTTTCTTCATTATTTGTTTCTAAAAATGTTCTCATTTGCATAGACATAAGTTGGGCT
>NW_010729091.1:729970-755510 GCF_000365185.1 Nelumbo nucifera | reverse complement strand
GGGGCCCGAGTAGTTGAAAGTTGAAACCAACGCCTACACGACGAGCATTCAATTGGCCTACTTTATGGTTTATATTTACTTTAATAGGCGGCGCTCCTTTAAGGCTTGGCTTGAGCAAATGATCGAACACGTTTTGTTTGGTTGGGTAAGTTAAATTTTTTGTTCTTGTAACAGTTTTAACAGGTCTTGACTCCGCTTATTTTCGTGTGAAGGACGAAGAAAGAACACAACATTTTTATTTTTGCATTGGTAACTGCCAACTGGTCACTGGTAAGGAAGAAAGTCATGGGTTAAGTACTAACGCCCATAGATAATCAAATGCACTCTCATTCATTTACTTTACATGCCAACTTTAATTTTAGCTCACCAAGCTAACAATCCCATAATTCTTTTTTCTTTTTTTTAAGAAAAAGAGAAAATTGCTTTAGAGAGACTCTCCTAAGCGAGTCACCAAGACCCACTAGGCTCTAGCTAGCTGATGAGAAAAGAATGTCTAAGGGTGACTTTGGTAATGGTGGGTTTTCGGTTTACTATCCATTGTGGTTGTGGAGTAGTAGTAGAAGGAACCAAAGAATATAACTCTAGTTTCAACTCTTAAAGAGCAATGTTTTCAACTCGCAGTTGATCCAGTCGATCGAACCGTTTGAATCATCACTCTAGGATTTTGGGTCTGGTTCAGTCAAGATCTGTTAGATGGTCAAAATCATTGTCTTGGTCCAGAACTGTTTGACCCAGCCGGTTCAACTATTGACCCATCCAACCCAGTGATCGGGTTGCGGGTTGCACAATCAATACATGCAAACTTTCGAAAGATATAACTTTGCACTACGATGTCTGATTGGTTTTTTTTTCTTTGGATAGCTTTTCGAGATCTATGCATAGGCTCCTTGCCGTTTAACCCGACCAATCAAATTGGTGACCTACGACCCAAAGGCAAAAAAGATTGGACCTCTGGATTGGTTTTTAAAAATTATCAAAGAGTGTTGGTGATGTCAAAACCAAACTGAATGACTAATATTGATTTCTCATAAGATCAATCCAAACTCTCACAAGGCTAGGATTAGGAGTGCCCTCTCTCACTGTATAACAAGTGGGACAGTATCTAGCTATAGCCTTTGGATGGGCCAAGGAGGAGCAGTCCCTGTCTCATTCTTTTTTATCACCTTCATTACTGTACTGTTTACAGGATAACGCCTATTCGTCTATATATAAAGCTCCTGTACTATAGTGTGCATCTTGTGACAAGGACTGTGAGGTGAGGGTGAGGTGCATATCTTATTTTTACCCACAAAAGAAAAAGGGAATTTCAATTGATTTGTATTTTCTGATCCACAAAAGAAATTGGTAACTCTAATATCAAATTTTAGTGTGCAGTAGTGGTTCAGGGCTGAGAGAGCACAGAAATATACAAAATAGTAGGTTTTACACTCTACATATTTGTATTTATACTCCTTCCTAACTGAGCTTCAAGGGTAGTGCAGATCAATCTTTCCCACTCACTCACACCATCAACAGGTGCTTCTGACTTCCTTATTCCTGTTAACAATAACCCATGTTAAATATATGTCTCATCAATGAAGAAGCTTCATGAATGGTTGGAGCCAAAACAATTAGGCGCCATCAGCTAGGCTAGAAGCCGATTATAAATGTAGAAGCTTAATGAATGAATGCGAGCTAACTTGATGGACTATAATTATGATCTAGTGGTCTTGTTGCTTGGAGTATCAATGGTTCAATCTTGTAGGAAAAAACCTTACCTGCCTTACTTTTCAGGGGTTTGTATTAATTAATTTTTAATTTTTAATTTCCAGACGAAGACTTTCGCTACTGGTGTTGCCTAATAAAGGTTTCATCAAATGGGTAGTTATCACATCAACAACTCTCCCCTCTTCCGTTTCTTCTCCTGTTCCCTTGTGTCTGAAGAAACATTTTACTTAAAAGTAACCAAAAGATCATTAGCGGGAGAAAATTTGAGATTTTTATTATTGATAGTGGTTTTTTTTTTTTGGTAACCCGGGGGTTAAGAGCATTGCGTCTCCCTTTATTTATTAATAATTAGAAAGTAAATTTATGTAACGCATGAAATTAAATAGAAAATTGGTTAGGTTTGAGTGGGCAAAATTTGGCTTAGAAATTGGTTTGGATTCAGGCCAATGGTCATATTTAGGGTGTAATTGGGGTTGGATTGAGTTAACAGCATTTTACAAGCTAGTCGAACAAATTGTACTCCTATTCATATTTGGGGTTGGTCTTGGATTAACCCTTAAATTTCACTTTATCCATTTAATTTATACCTCTCGATTTTAAGAGAGAGAGAGATAAAAACTAAAAAAGTTTCAAAGAGATAGAAGAAATGAGAGATTTAAGGGGAAGGAAGATGTTACAAACATTGATTACGACAACGAAAGATAGAGAGAGATAATGATATTATTAGAGAGAAATTATGTATTTTATTAGAGAAAATTAAAATTTAAGAGGGTATTTTATTAGGTCTTAAGCATTGAACGGGACCGGTATTTCTTTTTTTAGGACTAGGAGGTATAGGTATATAGTGGTCATTAAGACCCTCAAAGTACAAACCAACACTACACGAACACCTGTAATGAACCCAGAATCCATCGCATGATTGCAATGAGTTCATTACAAATTTGCGATTGCGATGCATTCACACTTGGGACAGGTCGTGATGAACTTTGGTTAACACGAATTTGCGAAAAAGCTAAGACACATGTGGGTTTGCGATGAACCCCAGACACACATGGATTTTCGATGTATCCGAATACACGTAAAATTGCGATGAACTCGACACCATCACAGAACTGTGGAGTCATGATAGAACGGGAACATATATTGGTTATGCGCACATCTCTAAGTTACGCATATGAGCTTAATGAATGTACGCCCGCCAAACAATGATATCACCTGCGCCACGTCAGTTACGTACGGAGAAAATCTAAAAGGGATATGATTCTATAATAAAGATCCCTTAATAAGACCTTCTTTCCTAACAGGAGTGATCATTTTTCCTAATAGAAAAGAACTCATTCCTTAATGGCTTGAACTATCCCTATAAAAGGGGGGGATAATTCTTCCTCAAATAGACAACGCAATCACAACCCAAACCTAGAGTTTCTCACAAGGGATGCTCCCTTCTCTCCTCTCCTCTCTTCCTCACCTTCTCTCATTCCTGTCGCCTTCTCCGAACCTTGGAAGACTGACCAACTCACACGAGTCTCGGATGATTACTGACGGTTTTCAAAGACAATTTCAACATATTTTTGAGGAAAAAAACAACAACAAAATCGAATGGGTGATGTGATGAGGTTGATTTCAGACGAGACAGCTACAGCATCTTCTCTGTCATTATGTGTACGTAAGACCTCCCATCTCAGAACAGGCCTACACGCGTAAGATTTTCAGCAAGTGGAGGATGACAGAGAGCAGAGTTCAATATAGGGGTGTGTTTGGTGGAGTTGTTTGACAACTGACGACAATTACTGAATTAGGGAGGGCCCGGGGGGATTGCTCTGGCCTCTGGGCAGGTATTATTTAAAGGTTTGAACCTTTTTGTCCGTGAGGAATTTGGATTTGTACAAAGGAGCTTGTAGAGTTAAAAATCATGCCTATGAGAAAGACAATAAACTAGTTTGGCAAATGCTCTACTGTGTGAAAAGTGAAAACATTGTGCATTTTGTATGATGTGAAATGAAGTGTTGTTGAATTGGCACGTGTGTGTCCCATTTTATGACTTTAGTTGACTCAATTCCCACCAAGTATGAGGCAAGCTGAAGTTCTTTTATTGTCGTGTGAAATGGCACTCTTCATTTCACACTTTCTCGATCTCGTACGGAGAATGCATGTTAAGCCTATATACTTGCGAGAGTGAGGAAAAGAAGATATATAATGAATCAATCTGACTTATAAAGAATCCCATGTTACTACTTAAACAAACATACTCCACCAATTGACACGTGGCTGCAGCATTAGGAAAGGGTCCCCTCCTTGAATACGTGTTACGCTATACACACTTATGTATAGCAACATCGCAACAACAGTCCCCTCACTCCAACTCCAACAGCGTCCTTCTCATTCTTAATATTTTATATATTTGCTGGAGCGTGTTTAATCCCCACTCACAGAATGGTGGTAAATATATATACAGGTTGACTGTCAGTCTGAAATGAAAGAAAAAATAAAAAATAAAAACAAATAAAGAATTCAAACCTTAATAATTTGCTGGTTAGGTGTCAATCATATCGCTGAGTATTTTGGAATTGTAAGGGTCGTTTTCTTCTTCATTTATGGAGCAATTTTTTTTTTTAATTTTTAATTTGTTCGACAAGATTAAATGATTTTCCATGATGGTAGTTGTGCTAAGGTGATAGTCTTCTATTAATGGAAAAAAAAACTTTTTTTTTAATAATAAGATTTAGGTCTCACATAAAGGCCGAGGCAGTAGTGGCATTAGGGGTGATCATTTCAGGCTGGCCCTGCCCGGCCCGCATACGTCTGGCTTGAAAATTTTAGGCTTGAGTTTGGGTTTTGTGTTTAGGCCTGATTCGCATATATTTAAACTTACATACATATATACATGTTATATTATATTATATTATATATTTTATATATAAATATTATAACAAGATATGTATAATTTATATTATATATAATATTTTATATTATATAGTATATAAAATCAAAGTTGATATGTATGTTATGTTACTTAATATAAAATATTATAGATATATAATGTTTTATATATGAAAGACATTGACCCGGAATCAAGCTCGACCTGGCCCGAGCCCATATAGACTTGGATTAGAGTTTATGTTACAGGCCTGGAACCCCGAACCAGACCAGGCCCAAACCTAAGCTTTAGCCCTTATCATAAGTGCAAAGCCCAGCCTGGGCCCGGCCCATGGTCACCCCTAAGTGGCATCCTCTCTTCTCAAGAAGTATAAGAAGCATATATTCCCACTTTTAAACAGAAGTATTCTTTCTCAAGCATATGTGATATGTCTACTCATTGCTAGAAAAAAAAGTGAGTAATTTATTTCACTCTCTAAAATAAGTGCAAAATGTTCAGATTAGTTGAATGCATTGTCCCTAAATTACATGGGCACTTATTAAGACTCAGTTTAGAAGAAATACAAATACAAATATGTAAAGTGAAAAATCTTATATTTTATACTATTTTATATATATATATATATATATATATATATATATATATATATATTTGTACTGTACATATTTGTAAATATTGTACTCCTTCCGAACTAAGCCTAATTAACAAGCTGGTGTGGGGTGTTATGATATCATTGGTCCCACAGCCTGTTAAACAGCTATTGCGTTCAGCTTATCCTGTCTCAAGTGCTAATTTTAGACATAGAACTATTTGCTAATTTTAGAAACAACTATTATGACTACTAGGGCTGTTCATAAGAATGCCCAACCCGACCAAATCGACCAACCCGGACCGACCCAACCCGAATCGACCGGGTTTTCATTCGTACTGGTCGGTTTCGGGTTGGGCACATACAAAAACCGATATATGTGAAAACCGAAACCGACCCGACCCGAACTATTCTTTCTTCTACTAGTTTGGTAGTTCCTACTTCCTAGTTTGAGTAGTTTCCTAATTCCTACTAGTCTTCTAGACTTCTACTAGAAATAGAAGACCCATTAGGCAATTACAATTAGAATTCTATTAATTAGGTGTCATTTTTTAGTTTTTTACCTAAATTAGGCAATTACAATTAGAATTCCTACTAGAACTAGAAGGCCCATTAGGCAATTACAATTAGAATTCCTAATTTCCTACTAGTCTTCTAATTCCACTTTTGTCTTCTCTTAAAATCTTCTATTCTCTAACTTAACTTGGTTGGTCCGCCCCCCCTCAACTCAAATCCTCAACTCAAGTACTCAACTAATTCAGAGTTTATTCGGCTTTGTACATGAACAAAACCGAAACCGACCCAACCCGACTCAAACCGACCAGGTCGGTTTGGCCTATCAGTGGGTCGGTTTCGGTTCCCACCTCTGGTAACCCGACTAGGTTGGGTCAGTTGGAAAAATTCCATGAAACCGACCCAACCCGACCCGTGAACACCCCTAATGACTACGTCTAATAATGTGGATCTCATTCTTTAGATGACATAGCTTTTTAATCCAAGATGTGTATTCTGTACTAATAATTTAATTTATTTTTTTTAATTCAAATAAGAAGTCGCTATAAAGACTTTTCATGATGCGTATCCCATTCTTTTAGATAACATAGCTTATTAATGACTGATTAAAACAGGTTTTCTTTTGTAAATTAAAGACCACAAAAACAGGGGCGGAGCCAAATATATTGTTGGGGTCTTAAGGCCCCCCAAACTTTTTGTTAGATCAATATTTATATATAGTTATTAAGTAGAGGTAAGGTCAAAAATTTAATAAAGTGGGTCCTTGGCCCTCTAAAACTTAGAACTAAAATGTTTAAAGGATCATTCTTTAATGTTCCCTTAACTCCCAAAATTAAAAACCTTGTTTATTTTTTCTTTAGGCTCAGTTTGGAAGCAGTGTAAATACAAATATATACAGCGTAAATACCTACAAAATATAAGGTTTTGACTCTATATATTTACTTTTGTACTCCTTCCAAACTCAGCCTTGAAAAAAATCTATAATACACCCAAACTTTCCCACCCCATTTCCCTACACAGCCTACCTCTTCTACTCCCACCTCATTTTCTTGTTTAATGTCGCCCCTCAAGAAAAATAAAATATATTATGTAGATAGTGAAATAAAATGATAGATAAGTATAATTGCCCCATACTTAATATGGAGTCATGTAATATTTAGGATTTAAAGCATTGGGGCCAACTCATCTTAGTTTGAAAATGCTTCCCATATACAACACTAGCTATCAGTCCTTAATTACTAGTAACTACTTTGACTTGGTGATGGCTTTTTGAACCTTTCATACAAGGGGTTGTTCATTTCTTTCGGTTTCCTCAATAGAGATAAACTAGTCTTGATACCATTCCTTGGCAAGCTTTGATACAATTTCCGCTTCATAAAAAAAAATCCATCCGTTACCAAATTCGAATCAAAATGGCTACCTGAAACCTTCATCTTATAAACAACGATATGATTCAAAGATTTATATTTATTACATTACAATAAAGAGGAAGCTATCTTGATTGTAAATGGATCAAATTCGGATTAGATTCAATTTTACCATATCATTAGTATCCATTTATTATGTCAGATTTCTGATGGGATTTGGAAATTTATTTATATATTATAAATGTATATAAATATAAAATATTAAATTTATTTATTATGAATTTTATATAAATTATACATTATATATATATATATATATATAGAAATCACCTTACCCTTAGTCGTCAATCAATTTCTTATCTGTCTTATTAATTTATTTTAATTTTCTAAAAAAATACAAATATTAAATTATTTTTATTAATTTAATTATGCTATTTATTAATTATTAATTATTTTTAGTAATTATTATGCATTCAATTATTTTTTATTCATGTTAGTTCAATATTATTAATTATTAATTAGTTATCACTAATTTTTATTGATTATTTTAATTTTTATTAAACTGTAATAATTTTATTATTTTTTATAGTGATTAATTATTTTTATTAATTTAATTATGTTTTTTATTAAGTATTAATTATTTCCCGTAATTATTATTTGTTTTATATGATTTTAATATTATTTTGAATTTGGTAAATTATTTTATATGAAATAGTACAAATCGAGCTCAAATTTACCAAATAGTCTATTTTAGGGATAAAATAGTAAAAACTGGGTATTTCAGATGTTAACAGTTTGATCCAACACAAACAAACCAAAAGTATTTAGAGCCTTTAAAAAGTAGAAAAACATCAATACCTCTTTTCAGATTTCAGACAATTTTACTATCTTTTTAACTTTTCATACTTCAAATTTTACATTTATCAAAAGCGCCACATTGAATTAGTCAAATGGTTCTAATGAGACTGACGTATCCGAAATTAGTTGAGCTTTAGCTCCATTACTCTTGTTTGTTTCTTATTAGACCATGGAGTCCTATTTGCTCACCCCTACCATGCATATTACAATTCATGGAGAGATGTACCCAATGTATAGTTGTAGTGTCTGTAGGTAGGTGTGCGTAAGAGACCCAAATTCGTTTAGACATGCAATTCTAGTGACTTGTAGGGAGCAGATCGGAACTGTTCTTTTTGTTATGTTCGAAGGGATACCGTTGAGCCATCTCATTGTATGGTTTTATGAAAATTTCTTTAGACCAGGAAGCGTGGAAATTTGATGAATCCCTATAATGTGTAATGAACAATATCTATGTAAATAGTTTTTTTTTTTTTTGCTGTATAATATAGTTGTTTTATTCATAAAAGAAAAAGACAAACATGATACACATTCATCATGGGGATGCTTATCCTTGAAAGTAGGGCTGAAAAGAAAAACATGATACACATTTATTATGGGGATGCTAGGAAGTAGGGCTGATAGTCAGGCCAGGTTAGGTCGGATTGAGGCTAAATCTAGCTCAATCCTAAGTTCTAAACCCCAACCTTAACCCTAATCCAACCCAACCTTCAATCTGACCTACCCAGCCCTAACCTTAACCCAACCTGACCTTCAACTTGACCCACCCATCCCTAATCCTAACCTTAACTAAATTCCTTTAACCCTAACCCAACCCAACCTAAAGTCCTTCAAGTTTGAGCCCAACCCAACCTTCTTCTCATTCCTTAAAATCTCAAAGAACTTTTCAATTTCAGATCAACTCAACTTTAACTACATATATTAATTCTATGTTTCATTAGTATTTGTTTGTTGATGGTTTTATTGGTTTTTTAGTACAAAATTCAGAAAAGTAAGTGTTTGAAATGAATTATGACTTATGATAGATCTTTTACAGGTGGCAAACAACAGAAAATAAGGATTTAGTCTTTTCAATTAGGATTAAATGAAGTGATTAGCTTAAAAGAAATACATGATACTATATGATGGGGTCTATACAACTATCATGCATCTAAAACAAATCATATTTATATATGACATGTACTATGGTGTTGGGTTCAGATTGGGTTGGATTGCCCAAAGGGTCAATCCTAACACAACCTGAATAAAGTTGGGTTCATGAATTTCAACCCTACCCAATCTAACCTAATTTTTTCGAGTTAAGGATGGATGTTGAATTCGTTTTCAACATCAATACTGTTTCAAGCAATCTGGGTTGGGAGTGAGAGATCCCTATGATAACCCGGGCTGTTAAATTTAGACAGCTTTCTTTTATGTATTCATACTTGTAATCCAGTATGCACTCCATGTTGTAATGACTGCTTATTGTCATGAATGCGGTGCTCAGTTCATGGTTGTATGGGAGGGTGGTATTGTTTCACAAGTCTTTTTTATGAAAATAGCACTTTTTTTATGAAGCACACAATGCGAAAGAGGCTATTCTGTTTATGGTTCATTGTTTAACCATGATATGTGGACATTTATTGTATGATTCATGTGTACATGTATTTTTACTATCTTTTGATTGTTTGGACATCAAATAGAGGCATAATTACCAGACTCATATTTATTTGTAAATATGGCATCTCTCCTTCACAAAAACTTTGTGCACACCCTGAAACACATTGATACCTGATTAACACATCGGCGTGTTCAAAAATCGCTGGGGGTCATTGATTTGTTGAGTGCAGGTAACATTTGCTCGGTACAAGGAGCTAGCCATCCCTCATTACCATAAAAAAAAAAAAAAAAAAGCCATTGCGGTCCCTATTGCGATGTATAATTTACAATTTCATCAAAATAGATTCAAATATATGTAATCATATTCTTAAAAATATTAACACAAATATATATTATTTAGCAAGGACCCCTATTGAGCGGGAATTGGGGACCACACGGGGTGAGGAGTACTTTCTCCATCCCTGTCTCATCTCCATCACTGTGGGGGAAAATCATCCCCATATTTACATGATTATATCCTTATGGAGCATTGCCATCTGTAATTTTAGAACTATAAATTATTAATTCTAGAACCAGTGATAACAAATAAATAGCAGGAAAAATGTTGATTCTGTTTGTGAATTAGATGAAAACCAAAGAGAGCCCTGAACAAGACACCTCCTTAATAGTAATCCATAGTCTTGTTTAGAAAACATTATGTGATCAAAAATCAAAATCTTATCCCCAAGCTGCGCTTCTAGCGAGAATTTGGCCTGTCGGTCATATTTGTCTCAATCTCTCTCTCCTTCATTCACTTCAGTCTTGTAGGTAGTTGATGTTGGGGAACCAGAAAATTGAATGCTTCGTATTATAGTAGAAATATTGATATGCCATATAACATTGGCCATTATTTTTATTTATTATTTATCTATTTATTTATTTATTTATTTTTGAAATACATATATTACTCATAATTTTAGAGGATGGAGCTGTGGAAGTAGGGTTACATACTGAATGCCTCTTTTTTTTTAATTTTTTAGAAATGTGTGCCGCTCATTTACTTACACAAATTTATAGTTGAAATATTACTGGCTAGTAGATATGAAAGAAAATTCGTTATAATTTTTGTAAGTAGAATATTGGTTACAAATTGTGGAATAAAGTTAGCTTATTAAACATAATATTCAATAATAAGGGGTTATTTGTATCTTACTCTATGAATTACTAGTTGTATTAGACAGTTAATTGGGTCAAAATCAAATAATAATATATAAAGACAAAAGGAAAAAATGTAATTGAATGCAGCCACAAACGTGTAATTAAGCTCTGAAGAAGTATAAATCCAACCACCCAAGATTAATCGTGTTGCCCTAGTTGGACCACGTCCTGTATTAATGGGTTAGTTTATATACAATTGGCCTTGGCCTTCACTAGTATTAATAAAAAAAAAAAAAAAACAAGTAATTGAGTGATAAAGATATATGGGTCAGGGTCAATTGGCCAAACTAGACGGTCCTTAAAGGTTTTCTTGGCTTTAGTTATTTAAGGCCGCCTTAATGAGAACACATGCACTTTAATTTCTCTAAATCATTGACTTCTTCAACTAACCCTTTTTTCTTTCGGAAAAATTTATGATGCGAAAAAGATATGGTATGAGAAGAGTTTTGATCAATCAACACTCACCCATAAATTTTGATAAATAATACCTAATTAACTATCACATTTGTGATTCCAGTTCTGATCAAAAGTTTTTCAGGTATCATATCTTTTCCATATTATAGTCGAACCCCTTTCTTTAACTTCTACATGCTTTAATTTAAATCCCTCATACTTGCCATACGCAGCAGCGATCAACCAACCGATCGAAAAACAACAGTCACGGCCACCTTCAACTCATGAATCCGTGGGAGCGCAAGAAGGCAAAACTCAAACTAAAGCAGACCCGCGGTCGGAAAATAGAAGTTTATACGGAGTGGTTGTCCACCGGCAAAAGCCTTGCACAATATTCTATTTTGTTCACCTGATCCTTTGCATCACTACCCATAAAGACCATCAATTACTTAATGTCTTAAACCTCCAACAAAAAGAAAATCCATGCATCATAGTTGTCAAGGTGCCGCCTAGGCGACTAGGTGCTCTTGGCTGGGCACTTTGCCCAAATGTCTTGACTTTTAGCAAATAGGCACCCTTTTAGGCGATTAAGTGCCTGCCTAAACAATAAAAATGACAAGGCAATCGCCTTTTATAATATCATTTATGTTGTTGTATCTTATTAATGTATGTGTTAATACATTTTATTATATGTTATATATTAATTATGCTTTGTTTTAATGTTTTATTATTGAAATTTAAAAGATCAAAGGGTTTTGAGGAGAGAAAAAGAAAGAAAGAAAGAATTGAATAATAATTTTTTTTTCTATTCTTTCTCTAATTAAATAAAATAGAAATCCCATCCTTATTTTTTTTCTATTTTACTTTCTGATGGTGTGCAATCCGGTCACTCCTATCTGGCACTTACGTGGCTCTTGGAAGGTACCTGAGATGGAGAAGAAGAAGAATCCATGGGGGGTTGCCCGACGGGAACACTCTGATGGTTAAGTTAGTATTCTGTAGGAGAAGCAAGGAGAAGATGAAGGCTAAGAGTGCAGATAGCACGTGAGTAGAAGATCATACCCCTCTCCCTTGATAATAAGCTCCTTATAACAGAAATTCGTTGCATCAGGCCCACTGGCCTTTGACAGGGCAAGTATAATCGCCACTGTCAGCCTGCCACAACCGTTACTGGCAGGGGCTGATGTGGCACGCACGGGGCCGTCATCGTAGGGTACGTGCCTATCAGGTGTGAGGCACCCTCTAAAGGTGGCAGGCACGACGCTGTCTGACGAGGGATATGGCTGTTGCCCCCAGATTTGTCGGGTACGATGGTCGGGCAGGAGGTCTTCTTGCGATACGCTGAACTACCCTTCCGTGAGTTACCCTGTGCCGGGCTACCTCGGAAGCGGCGAGCTGCCTGTGGCAAGCTAAGCTGATCTGTCTGGCCCGAGGTGTCTTCACCTCGGGGTGTCTATAGGTGAATCGGTGTGTTCCTGTCTGGGAGTGGTACGAGATCCACTAGGAGGAGCTCGGGTATTAGGAAAGGTTAGGGGGCCCTGAGCTCGGAGGTAGCTCGGGGTACCTTAGCCCCCGGGGTGGCGGTGCAAGCTAGGCGGCTCCCGGCGACTAGTCTATTCTGTCGAGTTGCCGGGCTGAACTCGGTGGGACGTTCCCTCCGAGTTACAATTGCGCCTGCTGTGCTGTCGCGCTAAGTCATCGTTTGAGCAAGGTCACGCACACGTGTACTTGGGCTACGAGGTCGGGCCAAATCACCCTCCATCACTTTCTATCTCGAATATTTATAATATATAGTTAATAACCTTCTTTAGCTTCTAATTAATATGAATTTGCTCTATTAAATACTCATTATATTAGTATTATTTTCAAAAATAATGAAGTAAATATATGTAAAAGATTTTTATCTTTTAGATGTGATGATTTGCCACATTTTTAGAGGAAATTTAATGTTCTTAATAAAGAGAATTGCTATTTTTTCAATTAACATACATGTTGAATGTATATAAAACTAGGAAACTAGCCAAAAGTCAGTTTTTTTTTATATTATAAATTTTTTTTTGCCTAGGTGACTAGGCACCCTAGTATTGCCCATAATCGCCTAGATGCCTTGAAAACTATGCCATGCATGCGTTCTTCTCTCCTCCCCTCAGCCATATATCTCTTTCTTTGCCTACTTTTGCTTTTGGTCGTTTTTGTTAGGCCCACCTTAGGTGCTTGTATGGCCTCCTTGATACCAAATACATAGTTCCATATATGAAGACTAACGTCTCAACTAGGGGTGGCAACGAACCGAGCTTTTCACGAGCTGCTCAAGCTCAGCTCGGCTTGATTTTAACCAAGCTTCGAGCCGAGCTTGAGCCCAATTTGGAGGCTCAATTAATAAACGAGCCGATCTCAAGCCTATATATAAATATATAAATATATAATAAAATTATAAAAAATAATATATATAATAAAAATATTATAATTCTTAATTATTATAATTATATTTTTTAAATATCAAATAAAAAATATTTTTTATTTTTATAAAATATTTTTCCTCAAATTGAGCTTGAACCAAGCCGAGCTTGAGCTTATGAGTTTTGACTCGACCCAAACTCAAGCTCAAGCCTTATACAACCTTGGCGAGCCGAGCTCGATCCTCATATTATTTGGCTCGACTCGGCTCAAATCCACTCCTAGTCTCAACCATGGCTTGGCAGTAAGCACAACGGTGGAGATAGGAATTTTTATGAGCGGACCAAAACCAAAAGTGGATTGCAGGGGGTGGGGGTGGGGGATAAATATGAATAGGGCCCATAAAAGGGCCTACCATTGGGGTGGAAAGTGGGGGAGGAGGAGGAAATTTACATGAAATAGTGTATTACAAGTGGAGATTTCAGGACCATTGGGGGGTGGGGGTGGGGAACGGCCATGACTCCTATTGGCTCCGCCCCTGAGTACGCAGTGATCAGTTTGGCCAAGCCTCTTGCTGCCTTCTTCAGTGGTCAGTTTCTTTTCCACGGTTGAATTTGTTCAACTGAGGTGCCCTTGTTTAAGGGAAATAGCTTTTAGTGACCACCCCAAACAAAAGAGATTAGTCTCTTGATCGATTGATTGATTGGACCGGATCAGTGCTTGGTAGCATCCCTCAAAACATAAATAAAACTACTATAATTTAAGATGGTGTTGGCATAGTTGTGTGTTAATGTATTTTGGTGTTTTTGTTTCGACTCAATCAGCTAGCAGTGCAACACCGTGTAATGTTTCTACTAGAAAACCTACTTGCAACGTAATTTTTTGTTAAACGTTTACTTGTTTCAATAGAGAGAGAGAGAGAGTTAAGACTAAAGAATAGTCATGTTCATGGCTATGATATTGCCTGGGCATGGGCCTAGAACGGTCCACACCCCAGACGCTACATGGGTCCACGCTGGGTTTCTAGGCCTACAGACTTGGCAAGAAAATTGAGCTATGCGCAACTCGTATTCCTTCTTTCTCTCTAACTTCCAAGTTTGAGTCGGCCCATTAGTTGCATGATTGCAAACTACGGAGCAGCAGGCAGAGGGCAAGGCGTATTGAGGCTATTATATTTGATTTTTTAATATTCGGATTCGAATCAAGTCTTATCCTTTGCATTTATATTGGATCCACATTGAATTTGGATTGTATTCGGATATTAAATTAAAAATAACCAAAATATTATATATCATTTATATTAAATTAATAAGCATGTGTATTTAAGGCTGTGTTTGGTTTGAAAGAAAAGGTACGGTTTTCTTTCATACCAAACACAGCCTATATGTAACCGAATCAGACTATGTCAGAATAAGGGGATATCAATATTCAATCCGATTATAAAGACATCAATTTAGAATTCAAATTCGGAAAATCTAATATCGTTTGCAGCCTTTAAGACCCTAACTGAACACTTGAAATAACAATAAGCTGAACCTGGTTTAAACAATGGTAAGCTAAAACCTTGGGCCCTGGGCCCGTGGCTCATGCCATTTCTGTTATGGGCCTCATTATTGATAAGCCCATACCACAAACCTCTTTATAATACTGGACGAAAGCTTGGCGATCATCGTTACATAAACAAGAAGTTGGATCCAAGTTAATTATTAGTCAAGTCTACTCCTCTAAACAGTGCAAAGGTTGACATGTTCTTGCTTTCATTTAGATAGTTGAGTAATTTTTCTAAAGCTGCAAGTATAACGTAGAATTACAAGTTTATAGAATTAGGGTAGAACACGTTATTGAACGGGTTGAGCAAAAAAAGTGGGTGAATCGTTTGCTAGGAAATCCCCCTTTTAAGATATATATGAAGAATGGATCAATACGTCATAAACCTCCAAACTTTTTAGCATGCCCACGATTAACGATCCCTCAGAAATGAGATTATCTCACGCTACATGTACAATTTGAAAGCACTCAAGTAAAGTGCATAACTATCAAGTCGAGTCGTCCCACTCAGGAGTCAGGACTCAGCTTAGTCCTTACTTGATAAATGGGCTTCAATTTTGGGAATAAACAAATTGCCCTCATATGGTTATAAATGTAGCTTAAGCCCAACTCCATGATTTTCTAACATGGACCTGGACCTGGCCCAACCCGCCCTTGGAGGAAGGCAATCCTAGCTAGCTCCCTAGAAATAATAAGACCACCCTAGAAGCAGAAGGATGTCCTAGTTTATAATGTTTATTATCTAATCAACCAAAGAAAGGCCCACGTCTAAAGAAATTTTTCTACCTTGGGCATTGTTGCCCACAGAAGGGCAGTAACAGTTTTGCTTTCCACCTATGTACTGTTACCTCTTACTTCGGTGCAGTAGATACCACCAAATTTCTACGTTAGGCCCTCCCTTAAGATCAGGTGGTGGTGGTGGTCCAAGACTTTCTTTGGTTTACAGGAATAGGAGTCTAAAATTAGAATCAGAATGGGTCATTACAGTTCCAACTGTTTAGTTGAGTGAAATCTTAATTCCATTCTCATTTCTGATGGAATGGCATTTTCCCATTTGAGGGAATGGCCATTCCTTTTCCTTTCTTGAAAATGAAATTCTATTTTTATTTTAATTTATTCCAATTCATGTTTGAACCAAACAGACTATAGGAATAGGCCATTCCAATTTCAATTTCAAGAGATTTTGATTCTAATTCTAAATACGAACCAAATGAATCCTTAGATACAATGCAAAAATTGGGTAATGCGACAATAGAAGCCAAGGGTTAGAAAAAAGTGAACACAGGGACGTGACGTTAATAGTTACGTTTTGAATGGGTGAACATGAAAGAAAAAGAAAAGCAAGTAAAAGGTAGAAGACAGAATAGTTTGCCTTTGCGTTTAATACTCCACTTTATTGGCATGGGGATATGACTTATGGGCGGTATGCATGGACCCATCACCCAAGCAATTGCAGGGTGCATCTCTACCTCACCGAGTTCACATCTGCGCATAAGGGGCGCCCCACAACGTCCCGCAGTACATTCCTGCCCTGTATTAAGAACATCTCCCCGATGAAAGATAGCATCAATTTTAGTTTATTATCAGGAGATGTTTCAACTTTGAAATACACGACTGAGATGTGCTGTAGGACGTTGTGGGGCGCCCCAATCTGAACTCCTACCTCACCACACTCAGCCCGTGGCTCTCTCACATGGCTATTGTCTCAAACCAAATTCCAAATTTTAACATATCTCTTACACGTCAGATCACACACACACAAAGATTATAGAGCACAGAGGGAGAAATTGCAATGGAAGTATGGAACCCACAACAATAATATAACTTACATTGTTCTTAGCAACAGTAGTAGGTAAACTGGCAAGGGCAAGTCAGGTTGGGTTGGTGGAATAGTGGACTTTCTCTTTTCTTGCTGTACAGTTCTTCACAGCCACACATCCCTACTGTGCACCAAACGAAACACAGCGGACAGCGGTTAATAAGGAGATAGAGACAATAGGGACCCACCCCACCTCTCCATCGCCCTTTTATCTATGCAGTGCACCCACCCACCACCTCTCAATTATAGAGATGATAAACAAAGAAAGTCCCTCAGAGATAAGTTCCCACTATTCTCACATACATGTCCAAAGAAGCAAAAATACAAAAGACAACACAGATGACCAACAGCAAGGAGAACCGGAGAAACCACTCCTCTAACTCTTATTCCGTTTAGATCTTTACTGCCAAATTGATGAAGAAAAATCAACAGCAACCAATAACCAAGCTCATCATCACTTGGATTTGAATGGAATTGCTCTGATCACAAGTTGATGGTACAAAGCCGCAAGTGCTGCTCCAATGAAGGGTCCCACCCAGAAAATCCACTGCACCCAGCATTTAAATTTTTAATCAGGAAGCTTTTTAACTTAACTAATAAAAGGGTGGATGCATGGTTAAAACTTAAAACTTAAAAGCCTCCCATGTTCTAATCATAGCATTGGCCTACTACATATAACATATCCAATGGCCCATAATGGCCCGGGCAGAAGGGGAATGAATTAAGAAATAATAGTGATGAGAGATCAATATCATGATAAGAGCTAGCTCAGATCCTCAGGACTATGAAACTAAAAAAGAAAAGAAAAGGAAAGAGCTTCTTACGTGATCATCCCAAGCATGGTCCTTGTTGTAGATGATAGCTGCACCAAGACTCCTAGCAGGGTTGATACCAGTTCCCGTGATAGGGATGGTGGCCAAATGGACCAGGAACACTGCAAATCCAATTGGCAATGGTGCCAATATCTGTTCCATTTAACACATGAATTAATATACACGTCAACCTCCAATTCATGACCCAAACAACCTCTCACAAATTAAAACTAAAACCTCGGAGTACGTAGACCTGTTAACTCATACGAGTCAAGAGCATCGAAACTCCAAGGTAGTAGTCCCTATGGCTCACTGCCTTGTTCCGGAAACCCGCTCGATCCACACCACACGATAAAACATGGAGAGAGAGAGGAGCTTACGGGAACATGGGAGTCTCGGGCGTTACGCTTGGCATCAGTAGCGGAGAAGACGGTATAGACAAGGACAAAGGTGCCGATGATCTCAGCGCCAAGACCATCGCCCTTACTGTAGCCACTAGCCACGACATTAGCACCGCCACCGAGCATCTCGTACTGACTCTTCTGGAAACCCTTGACGACACCGGCACCGAAAATGGCACCGAGGCACTGCATCACTATGTAGAACAGCGCCCTGGATAACGACAGCTTCCTCGCCAGCAGTAGCCCAAATGTCACAGCCGGGTTTATGTGGCCCCCTGAATCCATGCCACCACGTTTTTAATTAGATATACGAAGCCTTAAAAACAAAAAGAGGGTAAAAGTTGGGGTGTGTGGATCAATGAAGAAGAAGAAGAAGAAGAGAAAGAAAGAAAGAAAGAAAGAAAGAAAATTAACCTGAGATGCCAGCAGTGCAGTAGACGAGAGCGAAGATCATGCCACCAAAAGCCCAAGCGATGCCCTGAATACCCACAGTAGCACATTTATTGCTGGACTTAGAAACACCCATCACGGTCAAGATGGTGATGTACAAGAAGAGGAAAGTGGCTATGAACTCGGCGATTCCAGCCCTGTAAAAGGACCATGAGGACAGCTCCTCGGGCTCGAACAAAGGCGCCAGTGGTGGCTCCTGGTAGTCCCGGTCATCGCTCTGGGCTGTGGTTCCTATGTTATGCCTCTCAGAGTACCTGTTGACGCCCAACCGAATCTCATCATCTTTCCTTTCCATCTTGGTCTTGCTTGATCGATTGCTTTGATCAGGGAAATTAGCTTCTCCTCCCCCTTCTTTGTTTTTTTTTCGGATTCTTTGAGCTTAGACCTTGGGAGTGAGGAGGTGTGAGCTCGAGAGATAAAGCCTGAATGTACATGGGGTACCAATGTGGAGTGGAATTTATTGAGGGAAATTTATTTTTAATTAAAGCCATTGGCTCATTGGACATATGGTTTTTCCTTCCTCGAGGGAGGACGTGGCCCGTGGGATAGTGTGTCAGTGACGGGTGGTGACCTCCTGGCCGGTGGGACCTATTCCACCAAAAATCATTTTCGTTCCTCCATTCATTTCTCTTCCTCTCTATAGCACTCCTAAACAGTTAGGAATTTATTGAGGGAAATGAGATTCCGATTCGCCCAACCAAACAGTTAGAATTAGAATAACCCATTCCAATTCCGATTCCAGACCCCTATTCCCGTAAATCAAACAGGGCCTAATTAATTAACCAATCACCATCACAACTGCGAGTGACGGAGTGATGAGTAAGGAGGCGTGAGCAAGGATCAGTGGTCAATGTAGGATGACTAGGACGGTGCCATGTGTTAAGCTGGTCACCACAGCACAAAAGCATTTGGAATTTATCTTTCAAGAATCCCGGCTTCCACTCCTGTTGCGTTTGTCCTTTCTTACTTTTAGGACCTTCTTCTTCCTCCTCTTACATCGGGTCTTATTCATCTCCACTCCAGATGGGGCGGTGGAGATCGAATGTGGTAAGGTACATAACTCTTAGTCTCTTACGTATCCTCCTTTCTCCTCATTTCTGATTCTTTCCTAGAAAAAAAAAATATTTTTACATTAATTAATTAATTATTATGGCTACAAATTAATAAATGTCAAACAGAGGGAGAAGGGAGAAGGTTTTCATTTTGAACAGTACAACCGGTATCAATCAGTTTAAAGGGCGAGTATGAAATTGCCACTTGTTGAGGTACATACACACAGTCAAACTGCGCATTGGATTCTCATGGTGGTAACTGGTAACACTAGTTTATGACGAAGAATGAGGATTCCCACTTTTAAATGGAAAAGCTGTCAGCAGCAATGGAGTAGAAAGTCCAAAAGGCTAACATGAGTGATGCGGGCAACACATGAAATTCTTTCCCTTTTTCACCCATGCGCAAGATTCTCGAGCAGCTTAAAAATCATCTCTACTAACTACTTTTACTACTGTGTGGAACTGTGAATTAAACTATTCATCGTCCTCCTCCGGTGACCACTGCCCACTGGTGGGGCTGCAAATGCATGTAACTTTACCAACTAGCCCACAGTCGTTTGCCATTGTAAAGGATGATGATGATTGGTTGTAGCTCAGAGTTCTGTGCTCAAGTCCCACCCTTTGACTTCACCTGTAACATATAATAAATTACACCTCATTCTTTCTTTTCTTGGTTGGAGTGTTCAGTGTAGAATTCATTGTACAGTAGAGTGGAGTGGAAATAGCCTTGCTTAGAAGTTCTCTTCCTTGTCGTTGTAGTAGATTTGAGCGGATCTGAACAGATCTGGTGGAGCAGTAGTAGTAGATGCAAATCTGGTTTCAGACATTGTCAAAAGCAGAGCATATGGTCCCGTTAGCTCCCAATCTCACTCGACGGACTCGCTGATTCGGAAACTTTTCTCAGTGAACTTTTCTACAGAAACTCTTCCATAAAACTCTTTTTTTTTGGTGATTTCTTCAGCGTTTCCGATGACAAAATCACCGTCGCCGCTGCAACTTCCAATAGTGGCGCCCCCTTCTCCTCTTTGTTCTCCCTCTCCACCTCCCCTCTTTGCATATCAGGAGTTCGCCGGAAAACCAGTCCAACTGAGATAACCCTTTTACACAGATTACAAAAAATAGAAGGGTAAAATAGTTTTTTTTTATTATTATTTTGTCGTAATCATAGGGTAATTTAAGAAATTTACTCATATTTAAATATAAAATTTAGAAATTTAGAAACAAATATCATTACAAGCCAATGGTCCAAAATAACGGAAATTTATAAAATTTAGAAGGTATATAAATTCCAAATCAAAATCAATGAGGACCAACGCAACAATTGCTCTGACTTGACAAACAATAAAAATCAAAACTTGCCAATAAGAAGTCACTCTTGCCGCGATATTGGCAGCCCATAGACATAGAGCTTTCCCTACAGCGATGAAGGCACAAAATAAAAGCTGGCTATACTTTATCGACATAAACAAGTACCTTTAAAAAAAAAGAAAAGATTTTCTTTCAAACTTCAGCATTCACAAAAACTAAAAATGGTTAAACATTGGGAATATTCCTTTTCTAAATTCAATAAAACTACAGTAATTGATTTGTCATGAGAGAAGCATGTAATAATGTGTATGATGGGCGATGATAACGTTTAGTGGGAAGTGGACAATTATCGTTTCTTCTATACGTATCTCCAGTAAGGGGCATGGACAACTCCGGATCTCCTGCCCTCAAGAATTCTACCCCGTGGGCAGAGACGTGAACATGGTGGATTAACATTTTTGTAGGGAGTGTGTGGTCGGCTGTTTGTATTCGATCGTTCTGCCGTCCGTTGCTCCATTATCATCTCACTCTTGAGTCTTGACACTTGACCTTGGGCGTCTCCTAACCACACAATTAGAGATGGGCTGATGATTACAGAGACAATCTGTCCTTGGACGAGCGGCCCATGGACCAACCGACTTTCACCGTCCAAGCCATATTTAATTCAGCCAGTGGTGATACGTTATGGGTTGTCTTTAATTTAATTTGGATCTCAGAATTAAAATCAAAGTTTTATTTGAATTTGATAAGGTACTAGCAATCACGCATCTTCCGTCACGTGTAAAGTACAAGGCTTAAGGATGGGCGGTGGATGCTTTTGGCTGTTGATATGAACTTTCTGCAAAATGGGAGAGGATAGGTAGGAAAATGGGATGGCTGAGAATTGAGAAACCTTAATTCTTAATTCCCTCTCTCTCTCTCCTTAGGTTTGCAGCCAAAGAAAATAAAACAGTTTCAACGAAGAAAGATACATGATATCTCTCTAGATCCCCTTTGTTCTAAGAGCTGGCATGGATGTGAAGAAGGCGGAAATTAAGGCTGTATTTGAAAACGATGCAAATATGTAGAGTATAAAAGGGTTCATATAAATTGCAAAGTTGGGTTGGTTTTGCGCTGATAAATTTACCTTATTTTCAAACAGACTTTTAGTTGTAATGGAAAATTATATGCTTTTTTTTATCACACACCCACTTGAATGCAAATTTACTTCTTTTTTATTGATGTACTTTTATATTTATGCATTGGTCTATCATTCGTCAATGTATAAAATGTAATATTGCCAAATACATACAAAAGTGAATCAAAGTGCAAATCTACCCTGAACCCGGATTTACACTCCATTTGCATCATTTCCAAAAGAAACCTAAGACAAAATGTTGTCACTGGAATAATGCAAAGAAGCACTTTAAGATTAAGATCATCATAAAGAAAAATTTTGATGTCTCAAGAATAAGAAATAATAATTGTACCTACAATTACATAGCTAGAAACCACAAAGATGAAGCTTTAAGGATCCTAGCAGGTCCAATAGGAGAAAGTTCAATAATGGTAGCAGAAATGAGGGCATGCTTTGAAGCCCCAAGCTTGCAAAAGATCCATGTTACCCTAAGGCTATGTTTGGTTTGAAGGAAAGGTGGGAAAAGGTAGGAAAACCTTTATAAATTTTGTATAAGTTTTCTTGCCTTTCTCTTTCTTTCCCTACTTTTTCCTTCAAACTAAACACAACCTAAGGTGATTATAGAAAGGGATTCGAGAATTACGATAGAAACGTTACAAGAAACATATAAGGCTGTATGGAAATGTCACGATATAAAGGAGGAATTTTAAGGACAAGAGGGGAGACAAACATCTTTAGGTATTAATACATGCTGAGAGAGGGGAATCAAGCTGCGGATTGGCTTACCAACCAAGGCCACCATCGATGTTTTGATACTTCTGCCTCATTATCGTGTGATCTGAAGTTCATAATTTTTTAGACGCTTTAGGTAGTCATTTTGCTCCCTTGGTTTAACCTCTCAGATGCATAAAAAAAAATTAAGATCACCCAAAAAAACTGGTCCATGGTAGTAAAACCACCGAACTGGTGAAGTAGATGGTGCACTAGTATAACGTTTGGCTAGCTATTCTCTGGACATTGTTGGGTTTGCATATAGCATATAGGGCCTGTTCAATTTTTGGATTTTGATATGGGGAAAAGTCAGTAAATCGTATTATCTAGATGCTCATATTCTTTTTTCTTTTCAAATTTATGTAGGGTTCATGGAAAATTCATTTTCTTTGGTATTATTTGTATGGGTAAGTGATACTCAACTGGGAGAAATTGCCAATACTTGGATGGTACAAAATTACCCCATTTAATAATGGTTTTTCATGACTAAAACAGTCATTATTTTATTTACCTAGAAAATAAAAGGACATGAATAAATACACTTACCCATGATGCATAAGCTCAATTAACAAAAAAATATTTATACAAGAGAACAATCTTTTTCTTTATTTTATTTTATTTATTTACTTATTTTTCTTTTTTTTGCCAAAAGGATAGGTTTTAGAAATTGGAGACTGGTTAGAAGAAAGGTGGATTAGTGACAGACCATTCAGTAGAAAAACAAAATTATGAAGAAACGAAGAGGGAACACACATCTAATAATGTACGAATTGAATTTTGCAACATTTTTTAAAATATTAAAAAATTATAAGTAGAGCCATAATAAATGTGCACAATAAATGCATGACTAATAAAAATTAAAAAAAAAAATTGTTGACTAAATTTTTAGCAATATTGCATGTAAAAGAACAAAATTATAGTGATTTATACTTATACTACTAAAAGTTTTTGCCACTAAACTTGAAAATGTATTGTTGATAATACATAGTTGCATAAAAATCGAATGCATGCTTGTATACATGTTTATATGATGTATATGAAAATATGGTAGGTTCAGGTTGGGTTGGGTTGGGCTGCCAAATAGCTCAGCCTTAACCCAATTTGAAGTTAAATCGGGTTTTATTTCTCAACCCTAAGGTCCCTAGCCTAGATTCAACCGAATCAAACCTAATTGGAATTTTTAGGGTAGGGTTTGAGCTCACCCGCCCAAGTCCATCTCTATGTATATATCTAACTTCCACAACAAACGGGGGAAGTTTGACCCATTCACCCAATCACCAACATGTAAATGTTCTTCAAGGTAAGGATATGTTTGGTTACCCCAATCACTCAATCACTAAAGATATGTTTGGTTTGAAGGAAAAGGTAGGAAAACTCATATAAGGTTTTTTTACTTTTCCTTTTCTTTCCTTACCGTTTCCTTCAAACCAAACAAAATGATAGACTGATAATGGTAGTTACACCCACCCACCCCCCCCCCCCCCCCAAAAAAAAAGGGTGAGTGTAGGAATCATTGATCTTAGTCAGAAGAAAACCCCAGAGGGACGAGGAATGCCACGAATAACGAATTTTATGTGGCTTTATTTATTTATTTATTGTAGGCCAAAGATCAAACAAACTTTAAATTAAAAACTGAAATGTGTGTACATCAACACCTTCAGGACGGAGTTGGAATGTTGTGTATCTATGCCCACCCTGCAAACTTGGTAAGCTAAGTTATTATAATCCCTATTTATAAAGTTTACCTGGAGGTTAACAAAACTCCTTCGAAGCTCCCAGACTTGATCCCTATACATCTTATCAGGTGTAGTCTTATCAAATAGCTTCTGAGTTTCTGACACCCCATATAAATCTAAATGCTATTACTATCCTTTGTATAGATGGATTAGATCGCATCTACCATTAACCATGTTGAAATTCACATGAAGAAGTATCCAAACAGCTCTTGCCTCTTGTTGACAGAGCACACAAATGGTATCTGTTTGAGTTTGTCCTTTGTAGGGACCCCACCCCAATAAAGTTTTCACAAAATAAAAGAGCCTAAACCTGAAAGGGACCTTCACCTTTCAAATACTCTTCCATGGTACTCTTTCTTTGAGATGAAGTAGAGGAGGGAGATTCTCTCGTAAAACATTGATATGCAAACTTGACTGTATACCTATGACTGAGAATGCTTCCACAATAAAAGATCTTCATGAATGTTACTAAAGAAATGAACTTTCAGTATCTCTTGTACTGTTTTGTTGATCGAATAAGCCATTGAGGACATGCAAATTCCAAGTTCCACCTGTGGAAATAACACTCTTGACAGTACATCTGTCTTGTACTGTTTTCCTGACTATCACTGTCAATAATTAAATTAAATAATTTTTCCTTGACAGTACATCTGGTACGAAATAATCTATGCCTTTGAGAAGTATCCTTATTTTTCTGGGACAACATTAATTTTTTTACCACACAAGTATAATCCTCATGTTCATATGGACCATCTTCATCCTCCCCATCAGGTCCACAATATACTTCATCCTCAATATCTTCTTCCTCCTCCCTTTCTACCATATTAACTGCCTTCCTCCTGAGACAGTCACTGGATCTATGTCCAACCTCATTACATTTAAAACATTTAATAAGAGCAGGCCTTACATAAGCGTTACTGGGTTTAGGAGAGTTGGAAGGATTACCTCGAGTATGTCCTCCTGTAGTAGCCTTACCGGCGTTACTTGTACTTGTCGGGTGAGAAGGTTGTACTGCCGGAACTGATTTGTTC
>NW_010729091.1:636102-728891 GCF_000365185.1 Nelumbo nucifera | reverse complement strand
AAATTGTAAAAGAACTAGGAAAGAACATGAATCTTGATCTTGATCTTGATCCTATTGGGCTGTCTTGATAAGGTCGAACCCTCTTGGAATTCTTGGGCTTGATCTTCCACCGTCCGATCTCCCTGTCTCTCCTTATGCATGAATCTGGGAGTCGTGGATTTCTTGATGCTTCTTGGAGTCTTTGTTGGATCTTGATTGGAGTCTTGAGTTCTTGCTATCTTGGAAGAGTCTTGATAATCTTGGATTTTTGATAAGTCTTGGAGTCTTGGATTAAGTCTTGATGGATCTTGAATTATCCTTTCTTGACTTATCTTGGACTCTTGACCTTATCCTAGGAGCTGCCGCCCCTAGGGGTGAGATGGGCCTTGGGATGGGTGTCCATCACATTTTCAGGAAGTTATTTACTCCAAATATATGTGTTTACTGTGAATTATCTATCTGGGTAATTAGTGCATTTATCTATGTTCGTTTGTTTCTCGGGTAAATAAGAAAAAAACTATTTCAACCATAAAAACAAATATGAACCAACTCTCTCCCTTTCAAAATCCAAAAAACAAACTGGCCCTTCTGCAATAGTTAGGCTTAGTTTGGAAAGAATACAAATACAAATATGTAAAATGCAAAACCTTGTATTTTGTTGTATGGTACATATTTATATTTGTACTCCTTCCAAAATGGTAAAGTGTAAATGCAACTAGCATATGTATATTGAATCAGAAGGACCCTCCACTATTTTCAATTAACTCAAAACCCAGCAAGCGTAAGATCAATTAAGATAGGAGGCTTGATGTTGGGTGGCTCGTGGCCTCAATTATATTGACATCACGGGTGCTGGGTTTTGAGTTGTTTGAAAATAATGGGGGATCTTCTACTATATATGAAATCTCCCCCTTTTCAGTTGACTGGAGAGATCAATGTCGAAGAGACTGAAACTGGCCCAAAAGACTTTATTTGTGGGGTACGTTGCTGTATGCTTTGCCCCCAAAAACAATAAAACTCTTGAACAAAAGGACTCACATATGTCTGAAGTTATGGAAACATGTGAGTTGTAAAGTGAAGAAAAAAAATGTACACAGCAAAGGAGCAGGACCGGCCACTATATATGTCAAGTGATCATGAGACGAATAGGAGTCCCACTGCAGTGTTTCATGATCACATGAGTTAAACCATTATATATATATATATATATATATATCCTCAGAATTAAACCATTTTATAGTTCAGAGTTTCTATTTTTTTCCCAACATTCCATCCATGTTCAGTAAATCAGTACCTATTTTAAACTCTCGCATCTCTTGGCAGAAGATAGAAGATCGATACATGAGTGTCTAAATCCTATATAAATAAAAAATCTATCGGATATTGGGCCGATTATGATATGCCACATCATCATAATTAATGTACAGATAGCTAACGTGGTCTCTTGTAATTGGTCCAGTATTATGAGTAGATCTATAGAGCCAATATATAGTGGGGCTGAAAGAGCTGATGTAGAGCATGAAAGGGAAATGTTAATATTTCAAATGCTTAGTTATCTATTAGTCATAGACGGAGAAAATTTGAGTCATCAATTCATTTATAATGTGTACATTCAAAGGAAACCAACATTTTAGTCAAATAAAAATAAATAAAATTAGAATTTAAAGTATGACTATGACGTTGAGATGGATCGACTTGGAAATTGGCCGAATGGGAAGGTCATTGGGTATTTGGGTTTGGAAATAGTGTACATCCAACATGGGTCCCACCACGGAAAATATAACTGCACCAATTCGATTTTCAACCTCAAGCACGGTTCCCATTTCCCGACGACATTGGTTCTGTTGCAAATAGAAAAACAACAAAGTTCTCTTTCGTCAAACTTATTTTCCCATCATTTTGTATTTTGTGGTTTTTATAACATAAATTAGGTAAATTGTTTTAGGCTGCGTTTGGTAGAGGTCTAAAATCGAAACGGGGTAAACTTTGCACCCCGGTTCCATTTTGTAGATAATTGGTAAGCATGTAATTTTACACTGAAAATTAAATCGGTGTAAAATTACATTTTACCTTTTAATTATATCGATAATCGATGTATTAAATACATTGAAATTTTTTATGTATTTATTACATCGCTCGTGCGCTCTCTCTTCTCCTTCTTTCTTCTTCTTCTTCTTCTTCCTCTCTCTCTCTCTTTCTCTCTTTCTTCCTCCGACGAGAACAGAGGATCTCTGGCAGCTTTTCCATCGCTTGTTTCTGGGTCTGATACGCCAATTGTAAAACCCGGCAAGGACTGCAACCTGGTCTGATACGCCAATTGCAACACCCGGCAAGGACTACAACACCCGACGAAAACGATAACAAAGAGGCTCATGTACGAGAGCCTCTCCTGTTGCAACACCCAGTCACCAGTTTATGGGTCTGATACGCCGCTTGCGGTGCTCTGTTTCTTGGCCGACCGGCAAGGATTGCAATCTCTCGGTTGCAGTGGACTTTTACCCTGTGTTCATCGTCGTTTCGTTCACAGCACCATCCACAGCCATTGTTTCCACTCCCTCTCTCTCTCTTCCCCTCTCTATCTTCTTCTTCTCTCTCACTTTCTGTTCAGCAGCTTGTTGGCTTCTCTGTTCTCTCCCCCTTCCTTCTTCTTCTTCTTCGTCGTCATTTTAACCGTTACACCAGTTGAGTGCAAAAGATGAACCGGTGATCTTCCAAACAAGCATCAGTGTAAAACTTTTACATGACCGGTTCATCTTTTACACTTATTAGATGGGCTGTTTTTCAAATACATCGGTGTAATTTTGTATTTACATCGCATCCAAACTAAGCCTTAAGGATTTTTTGATAGACAACCCTTGAAATTTGAGGAAAGATTAATTTCGACCTTAAGGAATAAAAAGAGCCATTTTCGACCCCTGACTTTTGGTAACCGTTTATGGGCCACTTTAATAAAGTTATTTAAAAGATTACACTAATTAAGATAATTAAGTAATTAATAAGTAAATTAAGTTAATTCAATAAACGAAGTTACTTAATTTAATTTAATAAAAAAGCTAATTAATCTAAATAAGTAAATTAAGCCAATTAAGTAAGGTTTTAAAAACCAATGATGGTTTGATTGTTTGGAGCAAATGGATTAACCAATGATGTTTTGAAAAACTAAAGAATATAATATAATTTAAATAAAAAATGACCCAAAATGATTTACTGGATCAAACAAATTAGCGGTTCAACCTTTTGGGTCAGAAGTTTGTTGACAAAGTTAAAGTTTTCAAGCAATCAAACTATTCGACCCAAGAATTGGTTGGTTGTCTAGTTCCACTTTATACTCAAGCGGTCGAACCATTTGACCCAGGAACCAGTCAATTGCGCAATTCCATTTTATACTTGACTTGGAATTTTTCAAAAAAAAAAGATACTCACTTGGTTAACAAAGTGGTACTGAGAAGTTGGTTATATTATATTTTAATATAATATAATATGTTATTTGATCTAGTAAATGATTTTTGAGTCACTTTTTTATTTTAATTATATTATATATTTTTTATTTTTAAAATGTCATGGTTGATTCATTCGGACCGGACAACCAAACTATTAACTTAGAAACTGGTGGCCAAAGTATTTCTGTTTTAGGTCGATTTTTAAATTACCTTGCTTAATTGGCTTAATATACTTATTTGGATCGATCAGCTTCGTGTTCTTAATTTAATTAATTAATTTTGTTTCCTTAATTAATTTAATTGCTTAATTTACAATTATCTTAATTAGTGTAATTTTTTAATTTACTTAATTAAATACTTTAGGGTATGACCTTGAAAAAATTTACTTAATTAACTCATTTTCAAACCTTAGGGTCAAAAGTGGCCATTTTCAAACCTTAGCATTTCCACAAAACGTTGTCTAACGGATCTGCGAATGTCGTTTCAAATGCCCTCTATTTTTGCATAAAAGTGAAAGGTTGAAAAATGGCCCTTTATATTTTTTAGGATCAAAATTGGTCTTTTCACAGAATTCAAAGGTAATCAGAACTAAAAATCCATTCTTTTAATATTCTTAATAAAAATAAATAAAAAAAAAGCTTTGTCTTATATCTGCACTTTGTTTTCCTAAAATACTAGTGTAATTTGGATTAACCGAAAGCATTAACATGTATTTTATGACTGATGTGAAGCATTACGATTGGTTTTACAGCTGTTGAGATTTAGCCACTCAATGTGGGTTTTGGGAGAAAGGGATGTGATGTTGTCCGATCTGAGGTATTTTGAATCGAGGATATAATCAGATTGGTGCTATTTGTGGGAAATGAATAACAACTTATTTCCTAAATCCTTTTTCGTGCATTAAAAGCAATCACACCTAAAAACACGTCTGACCACTCTAGAGCCCATTCCCCATTTCGGGGATTCCACTCACTTTGTAGCTTCGTGCCTCAGGAAACCCAGGATCAAGCAGTAGTCGACCTCGTGTAGTTCCAAGCCATGCAACAGAAGGTCAACTGTATCCTAACCAAGATGGAGACACCGGGGCAATCGGTACACGCCCCCTAAACTACTCGCACTGCTGCGCAGGTGCCTACTATAGTCGATCCTTGCATCAAGGACCCCAAAAGGCACCACGCAAACAAGCACTGGGCCCAATCCAACAGCGAACGACCATAGCCATCTAGAAGATCTGACTCCCTAGCCCAGCCTCGCGCACACGACGCCTACAGTAGATCCCATCACTCTACCGCTCAGGTACCGGTGAAAGAACGGCCTGACCAATGTCTACAACAACCGCTAATCTCGACAGTTGAATCCAACTTGGTCTGAGACCGGCCCATGATCCCTAAAGGGGAAAAAGTCCACAAATGTAGTCCCAGCCGACAGAGATGCCGAAATCAGAGAACTAAGAGAGCAATTGGCAGAATTGGAGTGCAGCTAAGTAGATAGAAGAACAACTCCTCTGACAGCCTGACCCTTAGATTAACACCACAGCCAACCCGCAAAGGAACCCGTTTTTGTCCAGGAGATCGTTGATGAGCTTCCCCCAACCGGATGGTGACCCTCTCAGTTTGAGATATACGATGGAGCCTTGGACCCCAACGATCACATTGAGGGGTTCAAGGCGATAATGATGTTGCATAACTCCTCTAAGGGTCTTATGTAGAAGGCCTTCATCACAATCCTCCACGGAGTTGCCAGGACCTGGTAGGCCTCCCATCCGCCATGGTCCATTTCCTCCTAGGAGCAATTGGAGACACAATTCTTGGTGTAGTTCACCGCTAGCCAAAGGTGTTGGAAGACCTCGGCCAGCCTCGTGCAAGTGCATCAGAGGAAATGAGAGACCTTGAGAGAATACTTGGCAAGGTTTAACGCCAAGGCCCTTCAAGTCCAGACTCTAGACCGGTCGGTGGCTGGACCACCATCATGAGTGGGCTGCGCTCCTCAATGTTTAACTTCGCTTTGCAAAAGAACCCTTTGCCCGACCTAACTACGCTCATAAAGCACATGCAAAAGTATATGAACATCGAGGAGGCACAAGCACTACGTAGGGAGAAGGAAGACCAGCTCAACCGAAAGCGTAGAAACCACGATGGCCAAAGACTAGACCGAGATGCCAAGAGGCAGGGTCGCCGACCTGACCACAAACCGAGAACCCCGTTATCGACGTATCACAACTTACTCCACTCAATGCTCTACGAGTCGAGATACTGGTGCAGATCCCAGACTACAACTTTGTCAGGTGGCCCCAAAAGATGAAGACCCAAGGAAACAAGAGGAATCGAGATAGGTATTGCAATTTCCACTAAGACCACGACCATGACACTAAAAGCTGCCATGACCTTCACCACCACTTGGAAGACCTCGTCCAATGCGAATACCATTGTGGGATCATCGATATGAAAGAGCATAAATCTAGAGAAGAGCCACACTACATCGACGAGCCCCCAGCCCGAGCTCTCCCTGTTGGGATCATTGTCGTCATCTCGGGCAGAACGACCCTTAAAGGGGGGAAACTAGGCACAAAAGACCTACTTTGAAGAGCTAAAGCACTAGGACTAAGATGTACTAACAAGGATCGAACTCTGACGACCGAACTCCACACTGACCAATGGTCGCAGCATGACGGCAACCCCGTCAAGGACCCAACCGACCGATAACGATTGAGGCATAACAACAACCATCATGAGACCCAACCGATTACAGACGGTCAAGGCCAGGACACACCATCGACGAGTACCGTGGGAATGACGTCCTCGCCACATAGTGGAAAGAGGATAGCCACCAAACTTTGCACACCCTCCCAACTTGCAGTCGGAATAGAGCTAACCAAAGACCATGGCTAGCCTAGTCAAAGAGCATGAAGCTCTCCAAGCCCAAGTGCCACTGAACTCCCCAACAACTTTGAGAGCATGGAAGCACCTCGGCTAGCGCAAGACCAAGGCCACAAAGCCGAAGACCTCAACTGGTAAGCATCAAGCCAAGCACCTCCACCAACCCAAGACCGAGGCAATGGGGCTGAAAACCTCGACCAACATAGGACCAAGCACCACCAAACCCCGAAGTATGATAACTTAAAAAGAGGGGAAGTGAATAGTGCACAACAAGAAATCTACTTGGCAAAAAAAAATCTTCGTTAACAAAAAGGCAATATAGTCATAAGCCCGGCATACCGAGCTGCATACAGCAACCAAAAGAAAGGAACGTCACTCCAGGCCAGTTGTGCTATCCGCGAGGATCACCTCCTCGAGAGTCATCATGTTGTCGTTTAGGGCAGACTGCTAACCTCCTCGGCATCGAAAGGACCGTACTACTCCACTATTGTGGCAATCTCAAGGTGTTCGCGCATCACTCTCCTCTGGTAACGAGAAAAACCAATTTGCTAGGAATCCATAGCATAGTCATTGAGGGTGATCTAGAACTCCTCGGACTCCTTGTACCTTGCCATCGCCTCCTCCTCAACACAAAGCAACTTCGCCTCCACCTCCTTGGTCGCCTTTCATGCCTTGTCGCGACCCTCCTTGAGCTCAAGCACATGGCTCTTCAGACATTGCAGCTCCTCGTCCTTGGCTGTTGTTGCTTGTCTTATCTCGACTCCACCTATAGATAGGAGAACTCACCCTCCCAAGCCTTGGCCATTAGATGGAGGGTGCACATCCAGTCAACCAATGTCGTTACTGTGCAGACAACCTATAAAAAGAAACTTAAGTTAACGAGCTCTACAAAGCACACTAAAGAACAGAGAAGGCAGTGCAAAAGAACCTTACTGCAATAGACTCTCTAATGGCACCACTCTCCAACACCCCGCTCATTCAGTCATTGGTCTCCCTTCGGATGTTTGGCAGCAAAATACCCCGAGCCAGCTGCTCGGGTATGCCCTCACTTTCTAGAGTGTCCTTTGGTTGGACACTCCAGCTCGCCCTATACACTTCGGCCCCCTTCTCCGCCAAACCTGAAGGTGGCACCTCAAGACTTCCCTACGGCGCAAACTACGACCCAGTGTGCGACGAAGAACCGCCAAAGTTGACGTCCACCATGTCTCCCTCAACTGACCTTGACATCTTGTGCAACCAAAGGTTCACAACCTCTAGGCGGCACTACTACTAAGCTACCGCCCTTCTCTGCGCGGTAGCCTACATGTGCCTCATTCTCTCTTCCTCGTCAACGACCACCATATCTGCCAGAGAGAACAAGCCAATTAAAGCCAAAGAAATGAAACAAGAAGAAAGAAACTTACAAAAGCAAGGATAGACCAATTTGGGGCTTCATCATCCTGGCATAGATCAACATGGAGAATGACGTGTACTCATGTACATTTACCCACTCTATTCACCTGATGGCAACCCCTCCCTAGACAGCTCGGCTTTGGTCGGCACCTTCACCTTGGTCCTCGGGATTGACAGTTCGACGGGGAATGGCCAGCCCCCTGGGCAGTACACGAAGAAGAACCCTTCCTTCCAGTGTTTCACTGAGGAGGGGGCTTCGACAAGCATCTTATTGTGTTGTCGAGTCGAGAAGTAATAATAGCTCTATTGGTTCTTCTTCAGGTGTAGCAAAGGAGGCTAACCAAGTAGTAGGGTAGTGTCCACGTTGTGAACCAAGCAGTAGCAAAGGAGGCTAACCAAGTATCTGAAGGAATTGGCATTAGCTGGACTAGATGCAGTACCACCTTAGTACCGTCATGATACCCTCACTCAAAGGAAGCCCCAGCCCGGCTATTAGGCTATGTTCGTAGATGTAGAGCTCTCCCAGTTGAGCCAAGGTGGCTCTTTCACCAACGTTGGGGCACCTTAGCTCATACTCCTCAGGAATGCAGTAAAGGGCCCTAATTTGAGCTAGGTCTCCAAGTGTTAATCCACAGGGCAAAGACGCAAAGCGGCTGCCAAACCGCGTAGGAGCGCTGAGCCTCTCTTCTGACACAATGTCCACTCCAGCCTCGTCGGTTTCCTCGACCTCAGCCTCCTCTGCTGTGGCACCCTCACCCTCAAGCCCATTGACCTTGGTCCCATGGTCCTCAGTCTCGTGGGCCACGAGCACAGTAGCCTCAGGGTGAGACCCCATCTTGGACTCACTACCCGACGTGCAAGAGCTAGATGAAGAGGAAGATGAAGGCATCTTACCGAAGAGTTACACTACAGGACACCTGAAGCACTAGCCGAGGACTAAATCTCGTCGAACTCCTATGATCGCTCACTCAAAATGACAATGTAAAATGGCTCGCCACTTCACCTTTTATAGGGGCGACCAATGGTCCAGATCAGCTCAAATCAACGGTGTCGATTCGACGCCGCACCTCGTATGCACGTGACCTCGGGAAGACGAAACGATGTGTTTGTTGACCCATAACGGAAATGGTAGGAGTGTTGAACCAATCAGTCTGCCTAGAGAACCGGTCTTACTCTAGGCCACTCAACTCAAAGAAACTAAAGTTCCTCAACTAGCGCTATTTCAACCTGCTTGTCCCGGCCACATCCTTCTTTATTGACTTAAGCATTGGAGTGCCTACCCAGGGAACAAGTCCTCGGGCCTCTGACTTTTCTCTTGGTTGCAGATCTCGATGCACGACTTCATCCTCCCACCTCGGCCTCATCCAATTGATAAGACTATTTAATTGTATCCTCGATTCAAAACACTTCAAATCGAACAACATCAGTAGGGATGAAATGAAAACCTGGTTAAAGTGCTTTTAAACACTTAAACTAGAGATTGAATCAAACAACCCAAAAATTAACTGATCGACAGTTGATTTGGGTTATTTCGATTTTTCGCCATAATAGCTTTTATGTTATTGCAAGGCCCACCTTGGAAAGCGAGAAGCGCCTGCCCTTTAGCCTTCAACCCTCCCAAACAGGCAGGCTGTTAGTTTAGTGCAATAATGTATAATCCATAGGGGTATTAGGCGGGCCTAAGGGTGTCAATTGGACTGGATTTGGTCTAATCCAGTCCAGTCCAATGTGAGTCCATTACAAATGGACCTGGTCCAATCCAGTCCAATGAATATTTTGGACCATTTTGGACCGGTCCAGAGACTATTCAATCTGTTCAAATTCCTGTTCATTTAGATTGGTTTCAACTCAAACTTGGTCCATTGACACCTATGTTCTTATCTTCTATCAATGGACCAAATATTGGTTCAATCCAATATAAATTCATTATGGATGGACTGATCCATCCAATCCGTCCAAATTCAATATGTCTTATTGGTCCGTCCAATCCGTCTAAATGGATTTTGATTTGGACGGAATCCAACCCAAAACCGGTCCATTGACACCCCTAGGCGCGGGCATAGGCCTACTCTGAACCGGTGATCCAACCATTGGGGCTAGACATACAGGCTCAACCTAGCCATTTAGCTTGACATATTAGGCATAACCCGGCCTCAAAGTGGCCAATGACCTGCAACCAAGCATGCAAATCGACTGGTTGGGCCCTATTGCCCTAAACAATTGGTTACTAGTTATTTTGTTTTACTTGCTTTAAACTAATAATACTTATTAACAATAAGTACAATGCGTGGGCTCTTTGTCAGAGATTCCATAGTACAAAGGACCGTGTAATTTACTCTATTATTACTTATTTAATTACTTTTTATTAGCCTTTTTTAATTTCAACAGACTTCTTGATCTAAAAATTTCTTTTACTGATTAGATCTTAAAAGGACCAACTAAGCTCTAATACTTTTGAAATAAAAACATTGACAGCCTATTGGGACCTAGGGTTTTGTGAGGATTCATTTACCTTGTTTAAATCTTCAACTCGAACGGTAGTAGCTTATCTATGGTAACGTTATTGTCATTCGGCGAGCGACTCATAAAAAAAGTCAGGGAAGAAGTCTCAAACAATATTGCTAATTCTTTCATGCTCATCCACCCAATTTCCATTACTATCCATGAGCCTATCAATATGTTTCCTACTCCTTTGAATCGTAGTGACATGAAAAAATCTTTGTGTTCCATTTCAGCCATTTCATCTTTGACTTTTGTGACCAAAGGATTTTTTCTCTTAATGGCTTCGAATTTGGTCTCTTTTCTAAGTCTTTTCTTTCTACTTGCATTCTCATTACTATTAGCATCCCAAGAACATTGTTCAACTTTAGCTCCAATGTTCTCAATATTTTTTGAAATATTCCCAAGATTTTTTTTAATTCCCCTCTTAAGGCACTATCCTTTAGACCCTATATACAAATTTTGGCAGTTGGAACATTTGAGAAACCACTTCTTTTCATCCAAGTTTCCTTCACAATCGAATTAAACCTCTCATGGGCGCATCGGGCTAGCTCAAACTTGAAAGGCCTTGGATGATGTCCTTCCATTTTTGGGGTTGCATTGATTAAAATTGGACAGGGTGATTAGAAGCTAGTTTTACAATATGGAAGACTCAGGCTCTATCAAAATGTAACAGTAAGAAGAGACCATCTCTGATTCTCTATAACATGACAACATACATCATACTTCCCTTTTCCCCTTCTCCCCTTTCATCCAGAATGATGCCATCAATGTCAATATCAACAGATTTTACTCGGCACCATGCATGCATTGATTGCATAACAAAACATCAAAGGAAACCTTTTTTTCTACTAGCCCTTGGATCATAGCAATAAAGATTTTAAGAGAAAAAAAAAAAAAAAGCTTTAACTTTTAGTACCTGGAAGATGCCATCCAGCTCGATTAATTGTGAAAAACAGTCGACTATCATGCTTGGCTAGGGTTCATTCAAATTTTAGGAAAAGCTCAATCCGTGTGCAATAAAACAATTTTGATTCAAATTATAGATGAATGGATGAAGAGCGTCAAATTGTCATAAATTTCAACCAAAGATCACATTAATTATCAAACCTCCAAAAGTTATACTTCTTGTTTATCTCTGTAGGTACTCATTGATGCCTGAAAATCTAGTGATAACTTTGATGTTCTCTTACATTTCAATTGTATAAAGGACCACAGTTTGCATCACTAAACCAAATACGAGTTAGAATGAGAACAAACTTCGTTTTGCTTACCAAAAGCACAAACAAGAAAAATCTATTGCCCCAGAAAAAAAAAATATTATATTTGATAAAGATAGTTAAATAGATAAATAATATAGGCAGAATTTATATAATAATAATAATAATATACTTTATTTAAAGAAAATTGAAATTCTAAGTATATATAGGGAGTGTTTTGTAGCGTGGATGAGAAATTAGTGAGTGTGGACTGTTCCACACCATACCCTATGGCAATGACCAATAATCCATACTACACCATAGTCTGCAACTATTCTAAACTATAGACAAACTATGCACCCATAGTGGTGTTCTATAGGCGCACTACACTTTTTGATTCCATATATCTTATATTCAATTTATGAAATAATCTATACAGTCAATCATAAAATGTCTAATTTATATAATTTATATGATAAACAAATTGAAAAGAAAAGCTTTGGCAATTCAATATTAACTAAAAAAATATTAATTTCAAGAAAAATGATAATAAAATCATTTAAAAAATAAAAAATATTATTTTATTAATAAAAAATTTAAAATTAATATTTAAAGAAATGAAAATAATATACCAGCGGTGGAGACATTCTAACAAATCTGTTTCTGACAAATCTAACGGCATATCGATGGTAGAGAGACTTGGTAGAGCATAGCAAAAAAAATCTTTGGCGGTAGAGACCTTCAATGGTAGGTTTAGAGGGTGATGTGAAGTAAGATATCAAAAATGAACCGTAGACTGACCCCCTCCACGAGAAAATACTATCGACGATAATTTGGGGTATAGACAGGACCGATATGCCTATGGAACAGGGAATTCATCCTGTGGCATGAATGGAAATGGTCCATCCATGAGATAAACACTTTACCGAATGACACCCTAATCACATCCAAAATCCTCATGTGTTGAGAATATAAAATATGGAGAAATGGAGAAATACACTGCAGCCCAATGCAGAATTCTGAAATTATAACCCCCCATAGTCTACTAGTAGCCCCCCTCTATGAACTGCATCCTGCCCATGGGTTTAGCATCAATCCATGGTTAGGATTCATCTCACCTGTAAGATGGAACTAAGAATACTAAGAATTCTGAGGTGGGCTGAAACAATCATTCTCTCCATAAACTATTAGGGTGAGCATTATTCGGTTAAAACCGAAAAATCGAACCGAAAATTTTTGATTTTTTCGGTTTTTTGTTATTTTAGTTCAATTTTTTCAATTTTGTAAAATTTTGGTTTCGGTTTTGATTTTCAGGTTTAGAAATTCAGTTAACCAAAAAAACCGAATAGCCAGACTTTATTATCTATTATATATATTAACATATATAATATGTATAAAATATATTATATTGTATTATATTATGTATTAAAATATATAATTTATTATATACATTGTATAATATGTATTTTTTAATATATTATATATTAAAAATATACACTACAATATATATTAAAATATATATAGTGTTGAAATTCGATTTTAACCGAAATAACCGAGAACTAATCTGAAAATTTTAATTTTGATTATTTTGGTTTTTCAATATTTTAATTTCAGTTCGATTTTTCATTTAAAATTTTGATTCTAAAAATTTAGATTTATTCAATTCGATTTTTAACCAAATAAATCGTTTGCTCACCCCTATAAAATATTACCGACAAATGGGATCGGATTCGGTTCCCCTAGTGATGTCTATTTGTCCCATGTAAGGTTGGGCTTTCATGGCACATTGGATCTTCACAATATATCAAACTCAAAGGTCATTCACGGTTTTAGGCTGCGTTAGAAGCATCATAGCAACAGTGATTCCCCGTGAGTTAGCTAGCTGTCAGCGTTGGCTGCTACGATAAAAAAGTATCATTTTTTATAATAATAAAATAGATTTATTGTTTTTTTTATAATATGAGTTATTATTAGAGCTGAGGGAACCCAATACCACCATCTAACGTAATACCAAAAAAACATCTAACGTGCCGTACAATTAAGGTGGTTACGTACACAAAGTGGGCCCCATTTAAAGTTTTTAAATGAATAAGTAACATACCATCGCATTGACTGTCATTAGTTAAAAAGTCCAAATTATAAAATGGCATGATCCATCGGTGAGAGAGATCATTCGTTCATTCATTCATTGTTATATTTCCAAATTTCTATCGCGCATATTATAATTAGAAATAGGAAAGGGGGGATTTTACGGTGTGGCCGAGTCTAGGTTAGAGCAGTAATCCTGCCCAATAAGGATGCTCACGGTCAGGGGTTGAAAGCACGTGCAGACGTCGAAAAGAGAGGAGAGCTCCGCACGACGACGAATCGACGACGAGCTTGTGAATTGTGAATTTGTGAAATTGTGATGTACTCCCTCCTCTATGTTTGAGGATCTGTTTGGGCTGGGGTGTAAAAAAATAAAAAAAGTGCAGAAACAGGCCTTGCTTCGCGCTCGCGGCAGTCGGCAGACAGCAGCAATGGCAATATAGAGATCCCATCCTCACCAAGAAAAGTAGTATTTATGTTCCACCATCACCGCTAATCTTCGTTCGTCGCATGGGAAAGCCTGGCTTCTGTTTGTCATCTCTCCTCCGTCTCGGTTACTTCCTAAAATCTCTGTGTACGTGCTTCCAACAGGGACCGCTGTAGACCAACGCCGGAGAAGAGGTGGAAGAGAAGGATTGGTGGGACAGGAGGAGTGCAGATGCAGTGGAACTCCTTCCACTTTCACTAAATGGAACTATCAAGGTTGCCGGAGTGCCGATGCACTCGTCATCCCTGAAACATGCGTTGTGGACTCGGATCGGTGGCCAGTCTCTTACTAAGCTGCTCTGATGAGAGGGAGCTTATTTAGCCGTAGGATTCTTCAGAGGTTTCGTCAGAACACGATCTCCTCCGTTGGATCCGTCAAGATCAAGCTGCTCCTCTGCTGCTGCATCGTGTTCACGTTAGTGCTTATCGCTGGCCGCGCCGCGTCTTTTATGGGATGGAGACATAATCCAGCCTCCATCGGACGGTCCTCTGTTCCGAGGTCCGTACACCCGAAAAATTGATTTCTTTTTTACCTTTCTTCTGTTTCCGTCATATCTTTTTGCTGTTCTCTCTCTCTCTCTCTCTCTCTCTGCACTGTTTATTTGCTATTTGGTCCTCTCTTTTCAGTCTATTCCTGATTGCTATTAGAAAGGCGGCATACACTTGATTCTATGATGCTTTGGTTGAATTCTTCTCAATCAATTATCTGGTTGATCGCTCAAATTTGCACCCTTTAGCCTATTTCTTTTTCAACACTTTGCCTTTTCTTCCCCTTTACTGTATTTGGTTCCACTGCAGCATTTTCCTTTGGACATTCATTTATTTGAGCTAGTTCGTGTTCGTTCTGAATTATCAGTTAGCCCTGAATTCGTTACACACTTGTCTGCCTGAATTCGTACTTCCCCCTCTTATAATAGTTTTATTATTCATTAAGGGTAACCCGACCCCATACAGTTCGAAAAAGGCTGAGTTCAGTTGAGTGTTAGTAGTGATGAAATAGTTTTCCAGACGGTTGCTTGCTTTTGAGAAGTTGAGTGTAATCTCTGAACATGTTATACACAATGGGACATGTTTTAGGGACCCTTAGTGAATAATGAAAATGATAAGGTTATGCCTATTTTTTCTTGTCTGTTGTTTCCACGTCTGCCTTTTCTATTCTGAACGTTATTTATGAATGCTATACTAACCAGAGGGACAGTCATCCACTTAATGAACTGTCTTGGTATTGTATTAATTGCTTCACTGTTTATGCTAGAAATTGTAAGCCAGGGATTGAGAGCTGAGATGGCAGCTAATTATAGAAAATTGGAAACTAAATGTACAAAAATGGTTAGTTTTCTAACTAAATTTTCTTGGAATCTTCAATCTTGATTCATTGGACTGGTATATAGAGAACTTCTTCTCAGATGGTGCTACTAGTCTTTCATTAGTTTCTAGAAGTCATTTATACCTTAGGTCTAATTAGATGAAGGGCTTCAGTTTACTGGAAGTACTCCAAAGTAAACATTATACTGTTTCGTTGATCAGAAAAAAGAGAATTATATGATTGTATAATTCTGTTATTTTGTAGATAAATAAAAATAAAATTATGTACTTTTAAATTTTTAGTCATTCTAATTGTGAATGTGGTGGTGGCATGGAACCAAAGGCGAGGTTGCAACATGGGCATGAAATCCAAGGTGGTTTACTGCTCAAGTTACTAAACTTTCAAGAAGAAAATATTTTAATGGTGGGTTTTACCAATAATGGAAAGAAAACAGATACCAAAGAATAATAAAGGGAGAAACTGGATGAGAATAGGAATATAATAGGTAGAGTCACAAACATACCACTTCAAGAATGAAGTCTCACCACCAAAGGAAGAAAGATCCCTCTTCTTCAAGCAGAATTTGCAGAGCAAAAATGGGCAAGCTTCTAACTCCCTAATAAGGAGTATAATATATGATGCCTAGATATGGCTACTGACAGAGATATGGATACAGGATACAGGAATATGACTCTCCATTTCCTAAGATCCTGGATATGGATACTGTATGGGCATCATATTTATTTATTCTTTTCAGTTCTTTTTTTATTAATGGAATATATTTTGGCTTGTGCCAAGCTCCTCTTCTCATTTTGGCTATCCCACAGTGTCTACCTCATAATTTCAACTCCTTTGCTTACATATTACAATTGGTTGTCTTGGGGGACTGTCCCTTAAAACAGTGCCTACCTCATAATTTCAATTCCTTTGCTTACATATTACAATTGGCTGTCTGTACTTCGAAGAATTTGTACTGTTATGTTTGAAACATCCTACTACCACCCCAAATTCTCAGGCCATGCAACACTAAATCCCATTTATTATGCCTATATCATGCTTCTGTGTCTAGTTTTTGAAGCTAAATTTCATTTATCAATACATATATCTTTCCAAAATTAATTTACCTTCTAGCATATACCTATTTTTTATAGTATATATATCTTGTTAAAACATATAATTTTACCTGTTTGAAGTATTGATGCTATAATGTGTATTTTACCAGTGTTCCGTTATCCAGTGTTGTGTTTTGAACATATCATGTCCAACACCAGTATACTAGTCATGTATAGATATTCAGGTATCATAAAGTATAATGCCTTTTATAGTGGTAGATGGGCTTACCTTTAGCTTGAAAAGCAAGACAGGAATTACAGAATATTCCTATTCCAGATTCTTCTGATTCTGAAAAAGTCTAATATGATGTCTATTACAAAATGGTGGCTGGACCATATGCTAAGCCAGAGCCTGCGCCCTGCAGGCTTGGGCCTGCAGGTGCAGACTTTAAGGCCTGTGGGTTTGACTGCCTCAGAATGGCTGAGCAATCCCTTCTATTTTTCTGTACAAAATGCTGAACTATGTAATAGAGATACAAGTAATTGAATAAAATTTATTCTTTCCTTGATTTGGTTCCATATTCTTCTTGGTGGTTGAAGCTGTGTTTTTTTTTTATCAATAATAGAAACTTTATTAAAAAATTAATAGAAAGGTATAGAGGAAGCAAAGGGAGAGGCAAAATCTCTTAACCCTCCCTGAGAAAAAAAAAAAAAAAAAAACAGAATTACAATACAGCCCAGAACATTTGATCCCTTCCCACCCCTTGTTTAGCAAGAGCATCCACAAAGGAGTTATCACTTCTCTTAACCCATTGCAGCTGAATCTCTACATTTGAGTTAGCCAATTGAACTTTCTTTTTTCGTTGGCAAACTACCATAATCCATTTTCCTCCTTTTGCAACCAGCTTATAACCAATTTTGAATCTCCTTCAACAATTAGCTTTCTGATATTCAATTATTTAGGCTTCTTTAACCCTTCCATTACCACCATAAACTCAGCTCTAAGTGAATTCCCTACACCAATCGGACCTGAAAACATAGCAAGTGGTCAAAGTTATATCAAAGTTCTTGATTCAGGTTTTTGGTGCAATTCTTGTTAAGGCCCAGATCTTCTTTTGTGTTACTGCACCCTTCTCCTGCACTCAAGCAATGGAACTTATCATGACAACTAGTTTACTTTCCAATGATGCCCTGAGAGATTCCATCAAAATACAGATCAAATTTTGTGTTACTAGCGAGACCAATGACCCAGTCAAGCTGTATGAGTTTAATTGTTGATTCCATCAAAATACAGATCAAATTTCCAAGTTATCAGAAAATGATTGCGAGCCAGAATGAAAAGCAAGTCATTTATTTTCTGAAATCGTACAAAATCAGACCTCATTTGAAAAGCTGAATATTCACACTAGAATATCTATACAAGATGTTGAAGATGTAATAGAGACACAAGTTACTGTATACAGTTTCTCTTTTTCCCCTCAAGATTTTTTTAAAACATGTGGTCTGTCTCCATACTCTTGGTGTGACTAAATTGAAACCCTTAATTTAAGGATTTGTGCCATGTTGGTTCTTTTCTTAACAAGGGAAAGTTTAACTTCTAATTATCCATTTATTGATTTTCTGTCAAGTTTACTGGTCATTTTAGTTTTAGTGTTTTAGAGTTATAAGTCTTACTTCTAGATCTCTATTAGTTCTTGAATCCTGGTATGGTTTCTTGAATTTTATATTTGATTTGATTCTTGATTTCCTCTTTCTATATGTGTTCTCTTTGACCACAATGCTCTTATTCAAATCATTGATAGTGCACCTCTAGCCCTTAGTTTTCTTCCCTAGACTCCTAGTCATACAATTACCTTTTTTATGCTGCAACATACCATTACCTTTTGCTAGGATATGTTAATCACCTAGCATAAAAGCCCATGGTCTTAGTGAATATTCTCTATATTTTATATTTTAATTTTTTTTTATCTTTTATTTGATTATGCTTATCAGACCCTAGTATGTACCACAAATTCTTTTAGGGAGCTTTAGCTCTATTCCTCACTGTTTCTGATATAGCATTCAGTCCAGTCGCATCCTCACTGCACTCAGGTAACATCATTTTTGAGGGATAAGAAATTTTGAAGTTTTTCCACCAGGTTGACATCTATAATTTATGAAGACAAGAACTTGATTTTCATACATCTTTTTTTTTTTGTTGGGGGGGAGGGGGAACTAAAAGATGTAGGACCAGGGTTTGACATCCAAATTTTTTGGATCCATAATTTTAAGTAGAGGAATTGGATTTGTCTTGTAAAGCATGATCTTGTGGATTCCTGGGTCATTGAAAGGATCATACGGTAACATTAGAAATTATGCTTCTGAGCCTGGTGTTAGATGTGTTGTCTAGTCATACAGTGCAGGAGCTGAAGTGCCAATTTTATACACCAAGTTGGTGTAAATAGGCAGATGTAGGGCAGCAGCTGTCTTATAGATGGATACATAATAGCTTGAGAAATTATTCTTTATAAAGATTAACATTCAGCTTAGATGTCTACAAGTACTAAGCATAGTTGTCAAGGCGACGCCTAGCAACAAGGCGCCCTTGGGGGTTGGGTTCGTCTTGCCTAATTGCCAAGCAGTTTTGTATAGTGTGTTATAAAAAAATTTTTATATTCTTAATTTTTTGTGGTTATAATTATAAAATAGACATTATTAAACTAAAATGTTAATTTTGTGTATTTATATACTTATTTCTTTTTATTATTTTCTTATTTGTTAGGGTTTAATCAACACAAACATTGCTAAATGCTGTATTGAACCCTCGAAGACTTAAAAACCTGAACCAATAAGGAAAAACTTAAAATGCTGTCTAGTCAACACATTTTCTTCTTCCACCTTTTCTTTTCTTCTTTTCCTTTAACAGAAATAGGGGTTCAGCCCCTATATTTTTTGAACTTTCTTTTCTTTCTTCTTTTTCTTCTCATGAATATGTTGATTTTCTATACTTCAACATGAAGCTTATACTTTTCTTATGAAAATTATGGATAATTATTAAGGAAGTATGGTTATGGAACCTAGGGAACTACCCTAGGGTACATGTTTTTTACTTAAAAATCCATCGCCTGGGCGACTAGGCAACAAGGCACCCCCCTGTTGCCTAGCCTTGCATTGATGCCTTGAAAACTATGGCACTAAGTTGCTAAGCACTGGAAAGGTAAGATTATGGTGAATTTTTATCCAACTAAGAACAAGACATGGATGTATACTTTGCAGAAATGAAAAAGGTAAACCGTCACTTGATCAAAGAACAACCAATGTGCCTTCTCTTCAGTACAGTTGCAGTATGCTCCTGGAAGTCAAATGGAAGTTCTTAAATTGCTGTTCCAATATCCTCCTGATGCTTCTGCTTAACAACATCAAGTATAATTGTAGGAGGTCATTGCTTATTGGGACTGTATGTTTCTTTATTGAGCACTAAGGTCAAATCTATTAAAGAATGAGCTAACAATTCTTACTTAGTTAGAACCTACATACTCATTAGGTATCCTTCTTATCCTTGTAGAGTCTTAAGCTCACACAAAGCACTCCTTTCTATCAGGTTCATTAGTTTGTCTTCATTTCAAATGGTAAAGTCATTGCCCTGTAATTTGTGATCATTTGACCAATTGGCGCTACCCTAGGTTCTTTCAATTTTATCATTTAGTTAAGGGTAAAATACAAAAACCTCCCCTGAAGTTTCTGACAATCATAAAAACCTCCCCTATAGTTTCATTTTAACAAATACCTCCCCTGAACTTTTGAGAAACTCAACAAAAACCTCCCTTCCATTACTGTCCTAGACGGAAAACGTTAGATTGATGCACCAGTTTTTTTCCAAATACCCATTCTACCCTTTTATAAATTATTTTACATACAAAACTACTGAAATAACCTCATTTTAACTCAACGAAAACCACTTTTAACGATCATTTCAGTAATTTACATACAAAATTACTGAAATATGTTTTTTGTTGAGTTAAAATGGGATTATTTCAGTAGTTTTGTATGTAAAATAATTCATAAAAGGGTAGAATGGATATTTGGAAAAAAAACTGGTGCATCAATCTAATGTTTTCCGTCTGGGACAGTGACGGAAGGGAGGTTTTTGTTGATTTTCTCAAAAGTTCAGGGGAGGTATTTTTAAAATGAAACTATAGGGGAGGTTTTTATGATTGTCCGAAACTTCAGGGGAGGTTTTTGTATTTTACCCTTTAATTAAATTACACATCTGTCTAAATGTCCTTATCTGCACTACAATCATCTAATCAATGTATTTTTCCTTGGTTGCCGAATGTTTTACTCTACAAAAAAATGGCTGGTTTTATAGCAATCCTACTAGGTTTTTCCTTCAGTTTTAATGGCATTCATAGCTTGCATGATCTTCCAGAGGTACATCTAAGACACTATACAATATCAAAAAAGGAATCCTGTAGAATAAATATTCTTCTTGTGAAGGTACTGGGATTTGAGCAAATTATATATATGGTAAAATCTTGCAGAATAAATATTCTTCTTGTGGTTCATCTAAAACTGGGTTTTGAAGAGTTAAAAAGTGAGAAAGGTGGGTAACTTTAACAACTGGAGGCTCTAAATGCTTGACTCTAGTGGAAAGGAAGATGGTTTTGAATAGTTGTTGCACTATGATTTCCTTTGTGATTCTTATTTCTATGTACTGGATTTTATCTTGTGTGAACAGAAAAGGATACACCATCTTGATTAACACATGGAAGAGAAATGATCTTCTGAAGCAGTCTATTTCTCACTATGCATCCTGTCGTGGACTTGATTCTATACATATTGTCTGGAGTGAACCTGATCCTCCATCAAATTCTCTCCATGAATTTCTACAGCACACCATTCGGTCAAAGTCTAAAGATGGTAGAAATATTGAACTGAAATTTGACATACATAAGGAAGACAGTCTGAATAACAGATTCAAGGAAATCGAGGATTTGAAGACTGATGCTATTTTTTCAATCGATGATGACGTTATATTTCCTTGCACTTCAGTAGAGTTTGCTTTTACTGTTTGGCAAAGTGCACCTGAAACCATGGTGGGATTTGTACCACGTATTCATTGGGTGGATCAGTCGGTAGGCCTTGAGGTTCCTTTTCCTCTTTTTTTTTTTCAGTAGTAATAGTTTCACTGCTTTAAAAGTCTCTTGGTAAATATTACACGGCTTCACGTTAGGGAAATCTTTAGGACGTCTTATTTCAGGACTTGCATGATTTTTTTTGAATCTTGACTATTTTCCTTTTGTCAATCATCAATAACATCTTGAGCCATAATTGATCAAAAACCAATTATTTCTGCTGCTGCTCCACGATCTAGTCTGGTTGTTGATTTAAGGTAGTACACTACATCTAATCTCCTGTTTGCATGATATAGCACATAAATTCTATACTGAAATTCACCAATACTCTTCATTGGTCACATTAGCTTGCTTTGCTAATGCATGATATTGTTTTTTCATTTTCTGCTTTTATTATCTTCATGTAACTTATACAATCTTCAAAGCCTAGGATGCCCATACAAGGATATGGACACAGTCGCATGTACTGGAAGCAGGGATAAGCTCTTTATTTCCTAAAATTCTGGACACATATATGGGTAGGGGCATCCCGTATAATATCGTTATATCGTGTGTTTATATCTAGTTTCTGTAGCTAAATGTCATTTCTCAAGACTTACATCTTGTGAAATTTAATTAAAATTTTGACATATACAAATATTTTTATAGTATAAATTGTTAAAATATACCATTTTATATATTTTGAAATTGTTAATGCCATAAAGTACATCTAGAAGTATTGATGCAGTATCTAGTGTTGTATCTCATAATTATCAGATATGACACAGGTATGCTAAGCATTTATAGGTGCTCAGATTTGTTATTTTCAATTTAGCTTTCGAACTTTGGCATTAAGAACCTCTTATATCTATGAACATTGTCCTACTTGTAGAAGGGTGGCAAAGACTACTACACTTATGGAGGTTGGTGGTCTGTTTGGTGGATGGGTACATACAGTATGGTGCTCTCCAAAGCAGCCTTTTTCCACAAAAAGTATCTATATTTGTACACACATGAGATACCAGCATCAATTCGAGAATATATAACCAAGAACAGGTTTTGTTTTCATTAAATTCTGTTTCATTATGCAATTGTTGATGGTTTTTCTACCTATTATGCAGCTATAGTGCTATACTGCTTATATTCTACATGTTTCAACTAAATCCTGAATTCATATACCAGGAACTGCGAAGATATTGCAATGTCTTTCCTTGTTGCAAATGTAACAGGTGCTCCTCCTATATGGGTTAAAGGTAAATGACATTGCTTTCTTGTTTACTTCTGCTGTGCATGTATCTTGTCTAAATTGCTTAAACTTTTTTTTAGCCTCTCATTCTAGGTTCTCTGTGTAAATTAATTTTACTTCTGCAACAGGATGTAAGATAACACATGTGAAATGCACATAAGGTGGATGATTCATGTGGGCTATGGACCATAAGTGGTCTTTATAATTACGCACTATGCATGTGACAGTGTGTATTATGACCCACTGTACCAGGATGTAAGATAAGACATGTTTAGTGCACATAAGGTGGACAACACATGTGAACTATGGACCGTAAGCGGTCTTTCTAAGAATACACTATGCATGTAACAGTGTGGGTGTTATGACCCACTGTACCATGGACTTTCACTTGGATGGCCATTTAGGCTGGAAACTACTGCAGAGTCAGTTGATCTTAGCTAGGATTATGATAACAAAATGGTACCCACATGTAAGGATCACTTTTAACTGTTTGCTAAATGAAGCTTCTGGCATGAAGCAAGGTCACCAATGTGGTCATTTTATCACTGTAAATCTCCTATTCACAAATTTGGTTTGAAGTGCATCTTTTTTATCACCAAATCCTAGTTGAAAGTCATGAAAGCAGTTACTTAAATATGTTTATTTATATATTTTTTTATGCACGAGTTACTTAAATATGTTTATTCACTGATAATTCTATGGGAATGGTTAGTGGCATGGGGGAGAGCATTCATCTTTTCTTTTGATAAATAAATTCATTTTCATTGGATACAAGAAAATCCCTTTAAAGGCGCAAGGTGCCGCCTCTCCTAACAGCAAATACAAGAACTATAACAGAAATTACATSAGTGTTGATGTTAAAACAAGAGTTACAGTTGTGCCCAGAACAATGTTTCCCTATTTACCCCTTGTTTGGCCAAGGCATCTGCAAATGCATTAGCTGATCTCCCAACCCACTGTACTGTTATAGACATATTTCTTATGCAAGCACAAGTATAACATCCCATAGAGTAGAACTATCCCCCTTAAATTGGAATTGAATCTCAATCAGCTCGCCTAGGCCTTAATTTTTTGCTTCATTGATCCAGTTTAACTTTTGATTTTTTTTATTCTTTTTATTCTTTTTTGAATTTTTAGAATGTGCCCCCAGTTTTACAAGTGGCTGATTTTAATGGCTTGTGGAATCTTTACTTCCTTGTCATTGGGAATTATGATTTGAAAATGAATATTCTTTGGTGTTTGCAGGTAAGATTTTTGAGATTGGATCAACTGGTATCAGTAGCTTGGGAGGTCATAGTGAACGAAGATCCCAATGTGTCAACAGGTTTGCTGCAGAATATGGGCGTATGCCTTTAGTATCAACTTCAGTGAAGGCTGTGGATAGCAGGAACATATGGTTTTGGTGATGCCACGTTTCCTTTCCCCCTGTGCTGCTTCCGTGATTTTAGTTTGAGTTGATTCTTATCCGATCCTTGTCTCCTCCCACCTTGTATCATAATTTGAATTCTTTCTTTTCAATTGATAGCATTCTTATGTAATTTGGAATTTTAGCCAATTGAACGTCATTTCTGTGATTGGTTCATGTATCCTCACATATAAACTCTATTACATCTCCAATGGGAAGAAAAGAGGCTACAGTAGAACAAGTGCAGTCGCTATTCCATGTCTCCCTGAGCATGTTCAAAGCTCAACTGGACCAGAGATTCTTAGATTTCCATTTTTTATGTTCTATTCTATAGTGCATTGAGTCTTCTCATTCTAGTTTTCACATTGCTCAGGAATTTGACCAACTCTGTTAGTAGAAACTCGAGTTACTGCCACTTAGACTCACTCTTCCAACCACATCTAGGATGGAGGAAAAGAAACCACAGAAATAATTTATCTCATTAGCTACAATTCTTTTAAGCCTTTTATTTAAATGAAGTAATTTATCTCATTAGAGTAAGGCAAAACAATTTGGGATTAATAATTAATATTGGATTGATTAAAAGTTTTTATGTTAGCCACCAGTTTGATGCAATTCTCCTCTTTTATTTAGTTTTTGGGACTATCAGTGTAAGAGAGCTATAATGATGGAATTTTGTTAGAACTGAATTTTATTCTTAAAGCAAAAACACATGAAACATGTTCTTGAGTAAAAGAAATTTTTATTGAACCTCGGTTACAATAACCATTTTGTTTAATTTTAGAGATTAAAACACTTTTTTGTTTAATTGTGAATGCATATTTATGCTAGTTTTTAGCAATGAGGGTATATTTTTCTTAATCAAGATGAAAATGTTGGAATAAGCTGGTTTGCTTGAGAAGAATCTTTTCTATGATCAGACCTGAATATGTTGACGTGGATAAGCTTTGTGTGATCTTGCACAGTTGACAAGGTTGGTTTGGTATCATTGCCATTTCAGGCTGAAATGTTTAGATAGGCAAAATGACATAGTTAGTTTGGTTGGTATTTGATGGTGTGTATCCGTGTTTGTTGGATGTGATGCATTAAAATTATAGAATATATCCCTACACTACCATATAAGATGCCAATTAAGAGATAGTCCATCTTTGTTGAATGTGATGTGATAGTGCACAATCTGGATGCTCTTAGCTGGAGGGTAGCTCGGACGACGGTCTGTTTTGCTGGCCGGTTGAATTGCAAAAGATGAAGACTGTGAGTGCTCTGATGCTTAAATTAGTATTTTGTGTGCGAGCTAAAAACTTGTATGCTAGAAGGCTAGTGAGCAAATAATCGCATATACCTTGTGTCATCGAAGTTGGTGCTCTTATATAGGTGAGCAGCCGTAGGCCATACGAAACACCTCTGAGATCCCCGGTCTGTGCTATTAGGAACTTGTTCTGCACCAGGAGGTGGACTTCGTGTTAGTTGATAAGGCTTATCGAGTCCATCTGATCCGGGTGGGATAAGGATAAGGCTTGCAGACGTGTGGAATGATCCTAGAGAGCTCGAAGATAGTTGACTATGTGTCACCTCGGCAGGTCGGGCCATCATGAGTTGCTCGGACCTCGGTCATGTTCGAGGTGCCTGAGGTATCCGAGTTGACTTGGCTCGCTAAGGTGGTAGGGAATGTCAAGTCGTCGTCCAGTCAGCAAGTTGCTTCCACATGTTCGGGTGTTGATGGGTTGGGCCAAATTACCCCTCATTATGATGCATTACGTATCGGCTGATATGTATCGTATCTTTGAGGTTCTGACATAGGGAACAGTATCAAACCTTTGAAAGAGGGCTACCCCTCTTTTTCCCCAAACCCTCTAGAAACTTTCATACCATTCCTAGAGATTGAAATCTAGCCAAAATCCACCAAAACATCCGCAAATATGCAAGATCCAACAAGTTTTTCAATATTGTTAAAAAATGAGCGAAAATATTTATTTATTTTTCATTTTTTTTAAAATCTCAGCCAATGTTTTTGTGTTTTTTTTTTTAGTTTGGATTCTTAGAAACATTTTTGTGTATGTTGATATGCTATTTTTATGTAAAAAATCCCACTTATGGATGATCTACCATAGATTTATGGACATGGTAGATTATCCATAGATCAATTGAAATTTCTTCTAAATAATTGTTTTTTTTTAATTTTTAGAATAATATATAATATATAGATAATTTCTTCAATTTTATGTGATCTAACACTATAGGTTGAGTATGTTGTAGAGCTATGACTGACATCAATATATTGAAATATCATGTGAAAATTTTAATTTATTTTTTTAATTTTTTATTTTTAGATTATAAATATTTATTTATTCCTCTAATTTTTTGCTATGATTTAAATTCTAATAATAAATATTTACAGTAAATATATGGATGATCTATTATGTCTATAAACCCATTCAATTTTTCTGTTACATATTTACTTTTTAAATTTTAGTTTAATTTTTAGAATAAAACATGCAAAATAATTATTTGAATATAAATAAATAATTATTTAGTTTTTGGAATGAAACATGCAAAATAACTATTTCATTTTTTATGTCCATAAATGCATTCACTTTTTCTGTTACATATTTACTTTTTTAATTTTAATTTAATTTTTAGAATAAAACATGCAAAATAATTATTTGAATAAAAATAAACAATTATTTAGTTTTTAGAATGAAACATGCAAAATAATTATTAATTTTAGAATAAAAATAATAGATGTCCTTGAAACTATTCAAAAAAATATTTGTTTAACTTTTTTAATAAGACATGCAAAATAATTATTTGAATAAAAATAAATAATTATTTAAAAATACAGAAAAAAATGTTTGATTCAATAATTACAAATTTTACATAATTATTTGATTCAATAATTGTTTAATTGGATTAGATAACACTTGGCAAAATGTTTAAAACAATTAAAAAAATTAGTAATATTTAAAAAATATAGAATAAAAGGCATTGATATAGTTCACATGATAATCTATAATTTGAATGTGAATATAATTGTGGCCTCAAAAATATGAAAACAATTATTATTTGTTTAATTGGATACTTGTATTAGATATTAATTGAAAAAATATTTAAAAATTTTCATAATAACAATTGAAAATTAGTTTACTAACACATTAATACTTAAAATTGGATAATTTATATAATAATTGAATTTTTATGTGATTCATGTAAAATTGTAAAAATCATATTGGGATTCAAATGTTGAATTTGTAAATTATGATAAATTTAAAATTTGAAGTTAGAACTTTGAACTGAATTAAGTACTTTATTAGATAGTTTGTTTTGGTTCCCGTTTGTTAATTATAATATGTTTTTTCATAAAATCCATTAAAACATGTGATTTTTATGTATAAACAATGTGATCTAACACATGTGTAGAGTACTAAACAATGTGACGTTTAAAATCCGTTTAAAACCCAATATTATCCCCTCGTCCCTTCCTCTGATCAGCAATCCCTTCCTCCTCAGACCCCCCGTCTCTTCTCTCTTACCTCTGTGATAACAACAATCTATCAAGATGGTGAAGTTTACGGTACAGGAGCTTCGCAGGATTATGGACCTGAAAGGCTGAAATACAACATCCCTAATATGTTTGTGATTGCTCATGTTGATCATGGGAAGTCTCCAGTGACTGATTCACTTGTGGTTGTAGCTAGTATCATTGCTCAGGAAGTTGCAGGAGATGTTCGGATGACAGATACACGCAAAGATGAAGCAGAGTGTATCATTACTATTAAAGAAAGCTATTGGTATTTCTCTGTATTATTTGATGACTGATGAATCTCTGAAGAGTGAAGAACTACAAGGAAATGAGTACCTTATAAACCTCATTGATTCCCTTAGGCATGTTGATTTCTCATCTGAGGTCACGACTGCTCTCCGTGTTATTGAAACTAGAAATTTTAATTTAAACGCAACCCTGAATAATACCTTCCAGAGATCGGCTTCAAGGCCAATTTTTTCCGTAGTTTCCTCTACAAAAGGTGGAGGGCTACAGGGGTTCGGAAAAGGGCAGATCGAAGTGTTCCTAATCAGCGGAAGCAACACCCTCTCCTCTTTGACGCAATGGCAGAACACCGGCACCCCGGTCCTTTCGTCGGAGAACATTGTCGTCTAGATCCACTCTCTTCTTGATAATTCACTCATTGTTGCTTCTGATTATTCCTACTGTTTTAGAAGAGGGAAGAAGGGAAGAGAAAGAGAGGAAGAAAGAGATGGGAGAGCAGAACAAGGTTTGTCTTCTAGCGCTTTGTTTGGAGACGACTTGTGTGTTTCGCCGCTGGATACTTTTAGTGCGCAAGAACTACTGCACAGGCACCAGCATAGTTTTAGTGCAGATACCTGCCCGTCGGCATCCACCTTTTCTCTCTCTGTTCTTCCTTTCCTTTATCTTCTTATGAGACAGAACTACAGCGAGGCTCGCCCAAATTCTAAAAAAAATGAAGGCCATTATAATTGAAAAGAATAGAGAGAGAAGAAGCCTTCCTGTGGCAAGGCCTCAAGAAACGACTTTACTGCCTTTTTTTTTTTCGTATGCCATGGGGCATTTTCAGTGGGATTCTGGAAGAGGAAGTGAGCGGCAGTGATCTTCTTCCTCCGCCCCCCTTCCCCTCTTAGTTCTCTCTCTCCACAGTTGAAACCCTATTTTCGTTTGAAGATATCCTATTCATCATTGCATTTTCTGCTTTTTTTATTAAATATATCTTGCTTTCAAAATCGCTTCTGGGTTCGTTTGGTTGCCCTAATTGCAACAGCTTCAGCATGAAAAATTAAGATTTTTGTATACATGGAAGGTGGTGGATTCAAATTGTCATATCTGAATTGTTGGAGCTGCGGGAGATGGGTAACAGATTGTCATATTTTTTATATTTTTAATCCTTCTGTTTTATTTTGAAAATTTGAAAAAGAATAAAGGGTAAAATAGTCTTTTTTGTCTTTATTGTTAATGCACGCTGGGGGTGAAAACAGTATTAGTCAATCTTTAGAAATACTAAGGATAACGTTAGTCAATTTTCAAACAGTAAGGATACATTTAGTTAATTAGCTAAATCATAAGGGTAATTTAAGAAATTTATCAAAAAATTTAAAAAATAAAAACGACCAAACCATTGAATGGTTCAACCTCCAATCAGCGGTTTATTGATCAAATCAACAATTTTGGGGAAAAAAACGGTTCTGGAATAAAACGAAACTGGTCACCTAATTGGTTCTTGATTTTTCCGATCCAACCGTCTAATCCGGTCCGGTTTTGAAAACCAAGCTTAGCTGCCTTATTTTTTCCCCATTCTCTCTCTCCCCGCTCCTCCTCCTCCTCTGAGGCGGCAATGGAAACAGCTCATCACCATCTCTCTCTCCTCTTCTCTTTTGTTTGTTCCTTCAACTTGCAATTTGCCATGATCACCAAACTGTGCTGTTATCCTCAACCACCTGTCCCCTATTTTAAACAGCCTCTCCCTCTCTCTACTACCTATCCATCCACCGGCCCCCACTTGATTTAGTTGTGTATCTTGTTCATCTACAACACAGAAGTTTGATCTGCGCAAGCTTGATAGAAAGCTCTGGTCTATACAATTTGAACCAACTGCCTACATCTGCATGCCAAAGATTTAAGAAGAGGTTTACCTTTCGCTCCTCAAAGTTATATATTAAAGACTGTTAACAATAACAAAGTAGATTGTTTTAAAAGAGTCTTTTTATTTTCAAAAGTGTAAAATGGGTTTTTAAAATATTAAAAGGGGTTCATGAAAGGAGAGGAAAAAAATGAGAATATGTTTACCCACAAAGTATATTTAAATCTATTTAAAAACTTCGGGATATGTTTTAAGTTAATTTATGAAAATTCAGAGTACTTACAAGCCTTTTACCCCTCCCCCCCCCCCCAAAAAAAAAAAAAAAAAAACACCATGCTGCCAAACACAATTCACGTCACTTAGCCTCACGGTGAAATACCAGTTTCACGTTCCAAAAAGAAATCCCAAGTGGGTAATGAAATAATTTGGGTTTTGTGAGGTTATGTAAGGCTATGTTGAATCTAGACTTTGGTTGTGTTAATAATTTATTGAAGAATGAATAAAATAAATAAGGTCGATGTCGATCATACAAAAGATTCAACTATATTGGAGCAAGAATTGGATCCTTATGATCTACTAGGGGCGTAGGTTCTGGTCAGTTTGTCCAAACTACTACCATAGCTTGGGCTGTCTTGTTTTAAAACCAACGTCAAATCAAAATGTTAATCTACTATTTTCATCTCCCAATTCTCTTGAGGCAACCATTAATTTTCTCCATGCTGCAGTTTGCTGGGAAGAGCAATAAGAGGAGTCAGTACAGTGTAGGGTGAGGGGTGAGGTCTAGGTTTGAGTGTTTGACAAAACCAAAGCCTAAAGTCCTACTACTACATACTAGGAGTAGGGGGGTGGTGTTATCATAAAAAAACCTTGTTATTTCATATCAATGAAAAAGCTTTGTTTTTGTTTTCCTAAGACAAGGAATTTTCGCTAATAATCTAATCTGATCTAATTGCTTACCAAAACGACATTTTTTTTTTAAATAAATAAAAAAAAAGCTTATAAATGTTTAAAGAGTTAAGACTGATTTATATTTATATATGCCTAAGAGTTGATACCTTACACGGTTATACCTAGACTAGATTACCCACGTAGCAAGCTTTGAGTTTGAGGGGATTCCCATTGTGATTTATAGATAGTATAATGATCTAATGCATGTCACCGTCCACCTGCACCTATCTATATGATCTATCTATCCATCCCATACATTTATTTGGGATATCGTGTGAGTAATTAAAATATTCCAGATGAAGCGTATATGCCCCCACAATCCACTCATGACCCATGTGGGAGCTTGGATCTCCTACCCACACCGAATTCATTCATTATACACAGCAGTGACATCAAATTCAACCAAACCGAACTCGTACGAGAACTACTTACTGTCTACTGCAAACGGCTTATTGGAACAGTGTTGGGAGCGTTTGTCGGTCGCAAATCTGAACTGAACTCTCGTATGAGTTCAATACGTCAAAATTAAGATGCGTAAACATAGCATAATACAACCTAACCTATACATAGGTAAGGGAAGTGGGACTTCCAGTCCTTGATTTCCTTTCCACTAATCAAACGGTCAGAATGCAAAGCCCATAGATGCGGGAGCGAGACCGTTCACACTGGATGGGGAGCCGTTGAAGAAGGAAGTTATTTAAAACTGAAAAAAGTTGTTTTTATTTGTTTTGCGAGATGTGTCATCGACTCATAGGATCAGTCATCACATTCACATTCTTCCTCCTCTCTCTCTCTCTCTCTCTCTCCTCCTCTTTTGCTCATTTGCAGTTTGTTTGTTTATCACAGATTCACAGCTTTCGAATCGAAACGAAGACGTTCAATTCAATAAAGCAAGCCCAAGCCATGTAAAACACGCTACATAAACCCTACTTTAATGTGTCAACACAGAACTATGGGTTCGAAGCAATTGACTTCTTTTTGGATCTCGGGTAGATTTATTAGCTATAGACCTCCATTGCTCTTTTTCTACTTCTTGGGCGGTCATCTTGATCTTTTCCATCCTGGAATCTCGGTTTCTGTGTCTTCTCTTCATTTCTCTGTCTTTCGGTTTCTTCTATTGCAGACTTCCAACATCATTAACCCTCCCCCTTCTCCACTCTCGCCACGTACCTTTCCCCTTTGTTTTTCATTCGCTTTGCGTACTAACTTAAAAAGTTTGCGCTTACCTCACCACTCACGTCGATGGCATGACTCCATTTTCTTTCTTCTTCCCTACTAGGTGTGTTTCATACCTTGCTTAAGGTAAAATTACTGAAAATAAATTCTATTTCTTTCTCTCGATACATTTATTTCAATCAATTAGAACATTTCCGTTTTGTTATATTATTTGATATTCTTGCTGCACTTCGTTGATTCTGAGGACATCAGAATTCAGAAGATCGAAACCGTATTGGAAGATCGAACAGTCTTAAGGCTTTACTGGTTAGGTCTTTTAATATGTAAATCTTCATCTTTTCTTCTCCAGTTTTGCTACTTCGATGAATATTTCTGGTTTTCGATGACCGTTTTGTTCCATTGTTTTTTATGCTTTGACGGATTTCTATTTGAGACACATTATGTATGTAATCATTTAATTTCGGTTCACCGAATCGGTGTTCTGTATATTAAATTCACTCCATAACTTGTAAGGGGGCTTCGTTAGTTGCAGTGGCCAATATGGTCAACTAGTAAATTTTGGGTAGAACTAATTGAAGGTGGTTGAAACTAAGGCTATCCTTTTCTGTTGAATGCTTGATCCTTTTTCCATGCATGTTAAATGAAGTTATGGTCATTTTTATCTACAAATTTTGCCCGGTTATCTTTAGAGGATTCTTCTTAATGTTGATTATAGACAATATTGTTCTGTCTCAATGAAGTTATGATATCTTATAAAAATAATCATGCCTGTTAAATGAATTTACGTTCATTTTTATCTACAAATCTTGCCCGTGATCTTTTCGAAGATTCTTCTTAATCTTCTTGGCAACACTTTAATTATAGACAATATTGTTCTGTATAGATTTATTTAGTTGGTCAAAGCTGTATTCAGAATGCCAAGGCTTAGGATATCTAAATGCATGAGCTAGCAGGAAACATTCAATGGTTGAGTCTATTTTGCAACAATACCTGTAATCACTTGACTACAGAGGAAGACACCCCATCTGCTAGCAGTAATGTCTCGCATACAGAGGAAGACACCACTCCCCACCTCAGCTTTAGCCAAGCCATTTACCATGCTATTGAATGCCCTCGGAATCCACCTGAAACTGCACTTCAAACTAGCTAAGATTTCCTTGCCCTCGGAATCCACCTGAAACTGCACTTCAAACTAGCTAAGATTTCCTTGATTTCATTCGAGAAAAAGTTGAATCTCCATGGGCCTGCCTTGCATCCAGCTGAAAAAGCTTTTTGAGTCCCCTTCTACAACAACTGAGGGGAGGCGTAGCACAGCAGCAGCCCTGAGACCCAATAACAGCACTTGAATCTCAGCTTCAGCATCATCTTTCTCACCAATAGGACCACTAAAGGCCCAGACCAGATCATTGTTTGATTTAAAAATCCATCCCCCAATACCTGCTTCAGCCTGATGACCAGCAACTTTTCTACTACTTCCATCAAACTGGCGGACAAACTCAGAGGGAGTCCTGGGAGGAAGCATGGCTCTATTGGCATCAATGAAACATGAGGAACTCAAGACTGAAGCAAGTTCCTGTCCAGATCTCCATATGATATACCTCTAAAAAGCTTATTTGCTAACATCCAAAAGTTTAGTAGAAGGATTCTACATCTTTTTCATCCTTCTCTTTTCCTGTTTCCCCTTATCCATGGAATCAAATGCCTGGTTTAACCACAAACAGAGGATACAATTTTGGAACAATTGTTAATGAGAAAGCATCACTTTTGTGGTATCAAGGTTTCCAAAATTTTCACAAATATGTACAGCAGTTGATAGGTTTAGGTTAAAAAAAGAAATTGATACTCTACACTGTGTGAAAGTTAGAACCATTCTTAACTTTTCTACTTCTACTCACTAATTTCCTCTTCTTCTTTTTTTGCATGGATCCTTGTTAATTGCTTTGATAAGAATTTATCAAACTTTAACTGCCTGCTGTGCTTAGTTGTCTTTCCAGTTAGATCAGTTTATCCAAGTATAGAAAGCATTGCAATGGAAAAGTATTTTTTTTTCTTTGGTGGATATGTTGTAGCTATTTATCAACTGTAGGCAGTTGGTTCTGAATTCGATGACAATTGAGTGAACATATTGAAGACATTCACTTTTTTTTGATGAATATTGAAGACATTCACTTTCACAGCCCCTAAGTTTCTTACTGAAGTAGTGAAATTATTAATCATGACATTTTCATCCTTGATTCCAGGCTTTATTCCTATTGGTCATAGTGTCAAGATTTTGGACATGTAATTGGTGCTTAAAGGTAAATAACTTGGTTTGATGTTCCTTCTCTTCAAATGTTCCTAAGCAGTTGTATAGGCATAAAATCTGTCTTCATCATTTTAATTCAATAACTTCTTGTTGCATGTGCAGTGCAATGACGGCTGATTTAGAACTGAATGAAGTTGTTTGCCATGATTGCAACCAATCAGCATTTGGACCTTTAAATGGAAAAATAACTTTTGGGGATAGAGATAGTATAGTTTACAAGATATTTGATGGTTTTCTCAAGCATGGGAACAGGTCATTTATCAATATAGCAACAAATGTTGTACGAAGAGCTACCAATAACAGGTAGAACATTTTAATCTTCTTGTTAGTTCCAAGTTATTCTATCCCTAGATTACTAAAAATAGAACATATATATCCCTAAGATTGTCTACCAAAGAAGTGCATACTTTTCTCCTTTTTATTTCTTCATTTTTTCTTTTGCTTTGTTTCGTTAATTTGTTCTTTGGGTTCTTGATATATACCTGATTTTCTTCAGTTCATATAATAGTTGCTTTGTATTCTTAATTATTTGTAACTTTAATTTAAGAAATCTGGAGGAAGTTTTTATCAATTGTTAATATTCTCACATAATCTCCTCTTTTATTTTCTTTCCTGTAAAAATGTTAATTTACATTTTCATTAATTTTTTCTCTGGTTCTCAAGGTATTTTTTTTTAAAGTATATATGAATTGATTGGTACCTGAATAATTATTTATTAAAACTTCACCCTTCCCAAGACCACATATATAACTCTGTCCAACATTGGGTAATGGGCCCTTTTTACTTGTTAGGAAAACTAAATAATTTCAACTATTCTTGTTTGCTAGAGGAAATCGAGCAACACTTCGCAGTAATGTCAATCTTCAGGTTGATGAAGATGCTAAGTGGGAACATGTAACTGAACGAAGATCTGGACCTCTACTGTCTGGAACAGCATATTGTATTTCATCTTGCAGCATGATATTGCTCAACAAATTTGTCCTCTCAAGTTATGGTTTCAATGCAGGCATATCACTAATGTTCTATCAGGTATTCTGGGCATGTAATCTTATCTATGAGACAGCTTTTTCCCTTACAAAGAAATGCCATGGTGCCTTGTTTAGAAGTTCCATAACAGTTAGGCACTCTTGCTTTTTGGCCTTGTATTCAGTTCTGATTAGCTGCCAAGTGAAAAGGAAAAGAAATACTAGGTTAGGGCATGTATACTTAGCACTTCTCTATCCAAATGTTCTTGTTCCTGCTGAACTTGTGAAGGTGCTAGAAGTCACCATTTTTCTGGGTGCTCCACAGGATCTCTTGATTTTTTATTTTTCTGGGTGCTAGAAGATAAGGCATGACACCTTTCTATTGTGCTTGTTTGTAGAATTTAGTCAGCGTTGTGGTTGTTATTGCATTGAGCTTCTTTCAAGCAGTCTCAACTGAAAAGCTGACTTGGAAGCTGATTAAAGTATGGATTCCTGTAAATATAATATTCGTTGGCATGCTTGTGACGGGCATGTATAGGTATGATGCACAGCCATACATTTTACTCTTTTTGTGATCAATATGTATCAGCCTTAGTTTAGTTTTAAGAAAGTTTCCTTAACCATTTAGAAGTAAATTGGAAAGCAATATGTGCTCTTTTACTTCATGATCAAAGTTTTTAGAAATACCAATTTGCTGAATAGCCATCAACCCCTTCACTTATTCTTTGCATTATTATTATCTTTTTTCAGTTTGAAGCACATAAACATTGCAATGGTCACAATCCTGAAGAATGTGACAAATATTTTAACGGCAATTGGAGAATTATATATATTCAGGAAGCGTCAGAATCATAAAGTGTGGATGGCCATGTTCTTAATGGTACATCATGTCTTTTTCCATTTGCATGAACTGAGTCGCTTATTATTTTGTATCGCTTTGGGATATTTATTTGCTTGCAGATGAAATATGAAGTCTCCTAATGACTGCACTGTTCTTTTCTTTTTGTTAACAGAAATATGACTTTATTTTTGCAGCAGGCACTTTGTCCTTGTCTTTTCCTGTGCAAATTTAGTTACAAAGATTGAGGAAGCTTTGTTTTGCTTCCATGGAAAAATATCAGAATAGGTGGAAAACATAAATTGAGGCATATTTATTAACATTTTGAAAACTTAAAGCATTTTCTTGTCAAGTAATGAACTTCAGACCTCATGAAAATGCCACAATGCTCATATTGTTTTGAATTCTTTTTCTGCAAAACGTGCATTTATCTCTACTAGTATGAAATTGGTGGTTTAATAAAAAGCCTTTGTGTATTGTGAGGCTTGTTAACTACTTTCCTTTGCATGCTAATAGATTTGAAATTCTAACTATCATTTTTTAATTGATGGATGCCTTGTTCTCCATGTGTTTGCAGATTATATCTGCTCTGAGTGGTGGAATCACAGACCTCTCTTTTGATGCAGTGGGCTATGCATGGCAAATTATGAATTGCATTCTCACAGCAGGCTACTCAGTATGTGCCTTCTATAATCCCCTGCTTGATTTGTACTTAATTTATCCGGTATGGTTTATCTTTTGTTCTCCCTCAATTTTCGTCTCATGTTCATTACTTATTTTTCTTAACAGCTGACCCTGCGGCGGGTGATGGACACAGCAAAGCAATCAACAAGATCTGGGTCACTCAATGAAGTTTCAATGGTGTTGCTTAACAATGCACTTTCTCTACCTTTTGCCATCTTCTTGATCATTCTCTTTAATGAATGGGAATATGTACATAATGCGTAAGCATATTCTTATTGCTGAAGCTGCATTGTCCTTTTTGCTTTTCGGAGGGATTTTCCATCTAATTAGTAAATGTGGTCACTGTTTTATGACTTATGCTTGTTACAACATCGTGCTTTCTCATGTTTCCCTGATTTCCATATGCAGGGACATAATTAGGATTCCAATGTTTTGGTTTGTGGCAACAGTCAGTGGATTGCTTGGACTATCCATTAGCTTTACTTCTATGTGGTTTTTAAATCAAACTGGCCCCACTACTTATAGGTAAGGTGAACCTCAATAGCTTTATAAAATGAACCATAATTCTCAAAATCTGTTCTTAATTTGGCATAACAAGTGTGGCCTAGACAGTTGCAGTGGTATTCAAAGTCAGTCTGATAACATCATTGTCACGGAGACTTTAGCCATTTGACATATCTATCTCAGGCATCTACCTCAAAACATCAACTCACTGCATTAATATGCGTCATCCATCTAAATGTGTTCTTAATTTGACATAACAAGTGTGACCTAGACAGTTGTAGTATTATTCAAAGTTAGTGTCTGATAACATCATCACGGGGACTTTAGCCATTTTACAATCAATGTCAAGCATCTACCTCAGAACATCCACTTATATGTCATCCATCTGACCTCCTCATGCTACACAATGCACATGAACAAGTATAATCAAAGTAGAGGATTTCTAAACAAAAAAGTAACTCAGTTCAATTTGTGAGATTGTAAACAATTTGTTCATCTTTTGCAGTCTGGTGGGTTCCTTGAACAAGATCCCTATCTCCATCGCTGGTATATTTCTGTTCAAAGTTCCACTGAGCCTGCCAAACCTTTTCAGTATACTATTTGGTAATTAGCAGACTTAATGCTCTCGACAACTGTTATGCTTTAAGCTTTATCTAGCTTAATGCTATTGTTCATGTTTTGGTTGTTACTAGGTCTGTTCGCAGGAGTTCTCTTTGCCAGGGCTAAAATGTCCTGATTGTGGAACCGACTCATCCTGGAAAGAAGCTCATAAAATGCATGTTGCTGCCACTTAGACAGGCAAAAAGTAAAGCCTTGTCTAGTTTTCAAGGATGGACGCAGGAAAAAGGCAAAATCTGCTAAAAAATAAGTTGGAGATTCATTTATTTTAGGAAACAGAGATTGGTATTCTAAGATCAGTTAATGAAGCAATAAGAAATAGGCATCAGAGATCCATTCGTTTATGATGTCTAAGAATTGCAAGCATCCATAATGGAGGTGGCACTGTCCAGCGCGACAAATCCTTTTGAGAAAACAAATGTATGGGGAACTATATAATTATAATATATAGTTATTATTACTGTTATTATATGAAAGTGCATCAGTTGTAATTTCACATAATCCTGCAACATTCTTTAACTTATTCAGAAATTTTGAGAGAAGAATAAATAGATGGCTTTATAATAAGATCACTTTTGGGTAGTTCACTGATAAAAAGCCGTATGCAATGATATGGTTTATCAGTTGAATTTATCTTTGTTCTTGCATCCATTAAATTTTGATTGAACTGCGAAGAAATCTTCATTTATAGAAACTGACTAAGCTTTAAATGACTCTGTATACTATATTGTCCGTTGGATTTTGACATGCTAAAATTCAATGGTATGTTTTATGTACTGTTCTAATGCTTCTTCCTACTTATCCGGAAGCAGAAGCTAAAAAGCGATTTTTGAAGGTCTCAAGTTATCTGAAGCAATCACAACATATTGTGAAGGAGTATGATTAATCAAGATCTCGTAAAGGCATTGCAGCAGGATATCATCTTTTTGTTAAAAGCTTATTATTATTCTTTCCAAAGACTGACTTATAATCTTCTCAGCAGCTGCTTTCTGTGTTGGTTAGGTTTCTAGTAGTGTAGTTTGTTAGTTGGTTCTGTAGTGTTGTGTTTCTTTTTCTTGTAGCTGGTGTCTGGTCTAGTTTGTTGCTCTGTTAATGGAAGTGTTATTTATCAAAAAAAAAAAAAGTTTGGTCCTAATGTGTCTCAGTGTCTCTGATTTGGGAGCTGTTGGATAACAGCGAGTGGATGAAATAATTGTTGTGTTTTAGTGGTTATGTTGAGGTTGTGAGCTTAAAGACTGAAGCTGAAGTTGGGCTGGTTACTATACCTTGGAGTATTTTATTTTATTTTATATGAATGACAAAAAGAAAGAATTCCAAGAGAAATTTTGTAACATAAACTACGAAAGATTTGAAATATAGAGGGAAGCCAACATGCAAATGGAACACAAGCATGTGTTTAGGGAGAAGACAACCAAGCTGCTTGGATCATATTTGTTGAGAGGGCTGTTGGGGAAGGGCTACCCCCGGGTTTGTGTAGCCTCCATTCCGTGGAGCAAGGGGTGTATAGCTTGCTTGTGCCAGTACATCTAATAAGAGAGTATGGATGAAATTTGGCAACCCATCTCCTGCAGCTGATAGTGGGCCAAGGAGAGGGAAATGACTGCCCAAACAAAATAAGGACTGAAATAATGGGATGGAAGCATTGATCACAACAGTTATGGGTTTAGAAAGATGACCCAATCTCTTCCTCGGGTAACTGGTGCTGAAATGAAATTTGTTAAAATCAAAAGACCTTTAATAACAATTAATTCTAATAATATTTTTGAAAGATTAATAATTCCATTAAATCAAATAAATCTTGGTACATAGTTCTTCCCTTCTCTAACACTTTAATCAGGAAATCAGAGAATTGGGACAATGGGACCATGTTATGGTGGTGTAAGCATGAGCTGCAGACTGCAGAAATACTACCCAAACATGGTTTGAATCTGACCGAGAGACGGGCGAATTCCCATTTGAAAAACTTTCGCATGGGTAGGTTAAGCGCAAGTGTAGTCTGCAGTTGAATTCAAAAATCTGAGGTGGAGTGCAGTCAAGTTATAGCAGAGCACTTTACTTGCTCAGATGTCAGATCTCATCCCTCCCCTGAACCAGCGATTGGGCCCTCTAATAACAGGTACCCACCCACCAATCAGATCCCGATTCCCCACCAATATTGTATAAGTAAGCCCTTACTGTGAATCTAAATTATAAAGTGGCCGGCCGTGAGATTTGATAAATCTGAAATCTAAAATCTTAAAAGTTAGAAAGATTTACTTTTTAGAGGCTTTAAATAAATAAGCTTGTTTATTTTATATCAAACATTTAATATCTTAAATTCCCTAATTTTACTATTACTCCTATAATAAATAACTAGTCGCGGATATTAAAATAGTTAAAAAACATTAAAATAATGAACAGTAATAAAAATTAAAATAATAAATAATTAATACAAAAAATCATAAAAAGTAAATTATATTCAATTCAAAATAATAAATAAAAAATTACTGTTATAAGGGCGGTGAAGACCAATTTCTATGAGATTCTTTGGGATGCCGTGGGTGGTGAAGAAAACGTTAAGGGATTGTAGTTGCCGGAGACGAAACGGGAGGTGAAGACCATTTTCTTGAGGTGGAGTTTGAAAACGGACGAAGCTTATGTGAACCCCAAGGCTTCGGTGCTTGTCGGAGTAGTCAAGGCACATGAAAACTCCGAAGGAGACAAAGGCCCATTGCCAGAGCAGTCGATGCTGATGTGGGGTTTTCTGCGAACAGTCTTCGCAGGTACGGTTTGTCAGGAGGATTGCAGTTGCTGGAGACAATAAGAAGCCATTGCTGTCGAACACGACGGCATATTCGGACGTGCAGGCAGCGGCCATGAAACCTAGAGCTTCAGACTCACAGCGGTGATGTTCCGAACGCAGGTACGGTTTGCTAGGAGGGTTTGCAGTTGGATGTTGGTTATGCTTTGTGAGTCCATATTCAAATGTGTAGGCAACCATGAAACCTAGAGCAATCTTCAGACGTGCAGGTGGCGGTCGTGAAACGTAGAGCTTCAGACGCGCAGCGGCGATCTTCCGAATGCGGGTACGGTTTGCTGGGGGGGATTGCAGTTGGATGTTGGTTATGCTTTGTGAGTCCATATTCAGACGTGTAGGCGGCCATGAAACCTGGAGAAATCTTCAAACGCGTAGCGGAGATCTTCCTTCTCCTTTGCTCGATAGAGAAAACACAAATGAATGAATTTTATAGGTTTTGGGGTTAAACAGGGTAAATCGCGTCATTTCAAAATTTTTGAAAGGGTATTTTCGACTTTGTGCTAGTTCTGGAGCACGTTGGGAGCCGGACTGCAAGCTTATAATTTCCGATCTGAAAACAAATTTCAGATCAATTTTCAGAGGCAACACTAGACTTCTAAAAAGTGTTATCAAATGCCACTTCAATTCTTACCATTGGATCCGAATTTGGAAGGCGAAAGCTTGGGGAACAGTCCATGAGGCCAAAGAATGCACATTTGTGCCCCATTGTACATCCCAACTGTGTATTGGGAATATCTCCCATTGATAAGTATGAAAAATGTTTCCAATGCGCACTGAGATGTGCATGTGGGGCGTTTGTATAAAAAATCAAAATGCTTTTAAATTTTATATTTGATTCTATTTATTGGTATTGTTATTGTTAGGGGTGGATTCGAGTTGAGACGGATACTTAGCTATTTGAGCTCGAGCTCAATTTGAGTTACTTGAGTTCGAGCTTGGCTCGATTCGTAGCTCGCAAGTTCGAGCTCAGCTTGGTTCAAGTTTGACTATAATGCGTAAAAATTATTTTTTTATTCTTAAGATAAAAATTAAGTTATAAAAATTATTTACTATTATGCGTAAAAAATAAAAATATTATTATATATATAATACAATTATTTATTATATATATGTATGTACATATATATAATAAAAATTATTTATTTAATACTAGGCTAGCGAGCCTCACGAGTTGAGTTTCACTAGGCTCGAACTTGACTCGATTAGCAAACAAGCCTATATATTAGGCTCAAATTCGGCTCAAAGCTTGGTTTAAAGCGATCTTCAAGCTCTCGAATAGCTCATGAAAGGCTCGGCTTGTGGCCACCCCTAGTTATTGTCCATGCATGATGCTTGATAATTAGGGGTGTCCATGGTTCGGGCCCCTTTTTGTAAACCAAACCGGTGGTACCGGTTTTTTCATTTTGCCAAATCGAAACCAAACTGGTACCACCGGTTAACTGGTCCGCTGGTTTCGGTTTTTGACCGGTTCGGTTTTTTGGTTTTTTATATTTATAATATATATTATATAAATATATGTATAATATTATATTATAAATAATAAATGATATGTAATATATTATAAATATTTTAAAAGTATATAATATATTTGTAAATAGATCATTATAAATATAATATAAGTATATATTTATATATAATGAATATATATTTATATAAAATTCATAGAAAATATGTGACATATATTAAAAATATATATAAAATATACATATAAATATATATACCGGTCGGTTCGGTTAACCGTCGATTTTTTTATAGGTTAACTGAAAACCGAACCGGTCCTTTAGTTTTTCAAAAATTTTGAACCAAAACCGAACCGACTGATTCGATTAACTGCATTTTGCGATTCAATTTTCTCGATTTGGTTCGGTTTTTCATGGACACCCCTATTGATGATGGCTTTGGGATTCGAGTTGTTAATTTGTTCAAAATTGGAAATTCAATCATTCAAATTACCCAACGATTTTCCTGGTGGGTCTACGCAATGGGAAAAACGTAACAATGCTTCCAATCCAATCAAAGCAAAGATGCGATGCACAGGAGCATACATGGATAATGAGATCAGCTTCAGTTAATGCAAGACCCATTCAAACAGCCTTGCATTGGGAACATCTACGTACTTCTGTGTTTTCGGGGAGATATTTCCAATGCAAGGCTATAAAGGTTGTTGGCAAGGACCTTGCGTTGACTGAATCCGATTTCATGGATAACCAACCATACATCCTCACATCTATCATATATGTGTTTCCTTTATCATAAACATTTAGATGGTGTTTGGAAGCATGGGCGTTTTTTGGGATCGATTTTCAAAAAAAAAATGCCCATGCTTGCAAGACCTGTTTTTCATAAAAAACGCCTTGATATGTTTGGGAGTGTTTCTGCCATGTAGGCGGTGAGCAACACTATGTTGTTTGGTAAGGTGATTTTCATCATCATTTTTCTGCCACGTATTTTCCATATCAGCCAACCGTTGGGGCAACAGTTCAACGAAGCATGAAATGTCAAGTTTGACGTTTCATGCAACAGTTGGGTCCCAATTTACGAGTCATGCCTGTTTTTAAGCGATTTTTCAAAAAATGCTTGAACCAAACAATTATGTATGTGGGTGTTTGTTGAATCACCTATGTGGATCCAACGTGGCACCGTTTTTCGGAAAAACGGTCACGCTTCCAAACATCCCTTGTGTATTTTTGTCTCTACAAACACCTAATTCACTCTTTTTATAGTATTTTATAGGGAGAATTCCCTCTTAGTACCTTGTACTTTCGGCCTTGTATCACTTTGGCCCTTGAACTTTAAAACGTGACAATTCAGTAGCTGAACTTTCAAAACATGCCAATCTAGTACATGTCGTTAAATAATCCGTTAACCAACCATTAAGTGGCATTTGAAAAAATACAAATTCCCTTTGAGTGTCATCTAATTCTCTTTATCAACCATCCAAATGTTGACAAAAAATGAACAGTCCCAAACCCTTGCCTCTTGTATTCAAGAAAGTTAGGATCACGTCTCAATAGGCATTCCGGTGACCCCAACTTTCTTGAATAGAAGAGGCAAGGATTTGGGACTGTATTTTTATCAACGTTTGGATGGTTGATAAAGAAAATTAGGTGACACTCGAAGGGCATTTATGTCTTTTCAAATGCCACTTAACGGTTGGTTAACGAGCTAGTTAATAGTAGGTACTAAATTGACACGTTTTGAAAGTCCAGATATTGAATTGTCACGTTTTAAAGTTCAGGAACAAAAGTGGCACTAGGCCCAAAGTATAGGGTACTAATCGGGAAATTTCCCTATTTTATAGGGTCATTTACTAGAACACCCCATATAGTTTCACAGATTTACTTAAACCTACCATATAGTTTGCATTTTACTAAAACATCCCTTATAGTTTACAAACCATTTACATAATCGACCTTTCATTAAGAACTATTTATCTTACCATCTAAAAATAGTAGCACGATCACCTGAAGTAACTAGAAAATGTTTAAGGGCAAGAACCCATGGTTGTTTATTCCAAAAGTACCCCTAAACTGAGTGAAAAATGTTCAAGGGTATGGATCCATGGTTTATTATTCCAAAAGTACCCCTAACACTTTTTGTATAGAAAATAAAATTGACTAAATAGAGTAAAATAGAGTGGTTGTTTGTGTTTTACTAGGAGCAGAAAAGGTATTTTCGTTTTTAGTTTCTTTTGATTAAATTTATTTGAATGGATATTAGGGTTAAAATTGTCATTTTCTATTTTATCTAATGAAAGGTCGATTAAGTAAATTGATCGCAAACTGTAGAGGATGTTTTAGTAAAACACAAACTATAAGGTATGTTTTAATAAATTAATGAAATTATTGGGGTGTTTTAATAAATAACCCTATTTTATATTTAAATACATTTATTATTTGTTTCATATGTATTAATTAAAAATTATTAACTTTTCAAAACTTGTGTTAACTTCTTATTCATTTTAAGCAGAATAAGATGGATTGGAATTAAATTTGAATCCGAACCAAAATCTGATGTATCGGATTTGGATCCAAGATCGGATGTGAATGTGACTGGATCCCATCCGAATTCATTTATAGAATTATAATTATGTCCTTGTTATGAATATATACAGTTAATACCATTATATTATTCTCTCTTCAAATGCCCAAGATGTCATCTCACTTCATTGCGCCAATTATTTCACAGGGCACAAGCCATGTGAGTGCCACAAAAAAAAGTGGGCTCTTCTGGCCCGGCCCGGCTCACATTATACCTATAGCCTTCCTCTCAAAAGATATATATATATATATATATATATATATATATATATATATATATATATATATATATNATATATATATATATATATATATATATATATATATATATATATATATATATATATATATCTGAAAATCTATGATCTATGATTTCAGAAAGACATGACACGGAAAAAACTTTAATTAGTACCAAAAAAAAGAAAAAGCTTTAATTAATCAAAACCTACTCATAAATTTTGATAAATGCATTATGTCAACTTTTGTTCGAGACAAAGCATTTGTCAGAAAATACAGGGATGTTTAAGTAAGTTTCTGAGTTTCTCCTATAATAATTCTCGTCAAAGCTAGAGAGATGACTGCAGTACAACTCGACATTTAAGTATTTGTCAGAAACGCTTACTACAGAACAGAGAACCACGCTTTCTGTTCGGTCAATAATCCTACACGAGAATCACATTTCTGCGAAGATCAAACTTCAATCAATCTATAGAACAGTTATGAGACCTCCAAGTTAAGAAAAGAGTTTCCAGTAGATTCATATTCGGGACACAACGCTGCCGCTACGTATTGCTTTGAGAGAACCGAGAAGAAGAAACCATCTCTATTAAATCCATCTCTTTCTTAACATTTAAACAAGACTGTTCCATGTCCATCAGCAGGTCGATTTCTGGATTGTCAGAGAAGTAGTTCTGATCACTTGTGGAAGATGATGGAGTTGATCCATTCAGGAGACAAGCGATGTAAACATCTGAATACAGATGTGATGATGGGTTGGTGACTTCTCTTGGGATGTCATCAACATTATGATGCATGTTTGTGATTGGGACGGTAGAGGCGGAGAAACCACATTCATCCGTCTCGGCAAAGGGCAGAAGCTCATCATCAGACGACATATGTTTTTGAAGATTCCAACCATCAAACGTATCCCCTTCTGTAGAGACCACAACCGTACTATAATCAGATGGTTGTTGATAAATGCTCTCCAAGAATTCTGTTATGAAGAGCAATTCCTCGTCATATGAGCGGGCAGAATCATCTCTTGGTGTTGAGTGATCAGATGATGGTGGGTCTGGAAGTGTGACAGCATTGAATTGTCTTGATGGGTTTGTGGAGAGAGTGGAGCTAGTGAGGAGGGATGGATTGACAATGGTGGAGTTTTCTTTCATGCTCTTTCTTCTGATGTACTCTTGCAGTATAGATGACTGAGATTTTTCTCCTTGGTTTGCTGCTTTATTGATCTTTCTCCTTGAATTCTGCCTTCTTTTGGTGGCGTTCCAGTGGTTCTTTATTGCATTTTCGGTTCTTCCAGGGATTCTCTTTGCAATCTCTGCCCACTTGTTCCCTATCTTCTCATGAGCTTCAACCAACAGTTTCTCTTCTTCTTCACTCCATGTATCCTTCTACAACAAAGTTACCCAAGAAAATTTGAGAGAATAGCAAGCATAAAGCATTAATTATAAGTGGAAAGAAAAAATCAATCATAAAGCATGGTTGAATCTTGAATGCATCATAAATTGGTATATGGGATGCAAAAATAATTATCAAGTATTGATGAAGTTTTGTACTTTTGTCCAAAGAAAATTCCAAGTAAGAAATCTTAATTTATAACGTAATATAGGATGCTTTTTAGGAAAAGTTCTTCCTGTGTCACATGAAAATGAAGGCTAGCTGAACAACAACAAGCCATGAAGAAGGAACGTGATAGGAAAATAACAAAGGCTAAGTAAGGAATTCTGAGGTTTGGTATAGAAGAATCCGCAACTGAAAACCGACTTCTGGGATGTTACGACAACATATAATTTATTCTATACGGAAACATTTAATCAGCAAACAAGACAAACAAATGAAGTTCCCCTTTTTGCCTTGTTAATTAAACCAGCAAAAAGCAACAATAAAATAATAATAACAGACTAACTGAAAGGCATAAGTTTGTACATAAAGGCATCAATTTTTGTCCCAAAGTGCACAATCTATGTTATGTGTACAAGACCGGAATTCATGAAGAATTTCAGATACAGAAAACTCAGATGCAGAAAGGCCTAAAGTGAGAGACTTCTTCATCGAGACATCATGACCGGTGCAAATAAAAAAAGAAGCAGAACATGCGGACAAGAGAATTAAAGTGAATAAGCTGATCGAAGAAAAATAACGGAGAAGAGGAGAAGAAACCTTGATATCTGGGCGTAGATGATTATGCCATCGCTCTCGACACTGCTTCCCAGCCCGACCGACCAACTTCTGAGCAATCAGAGCCCATTTCTTAACACCATATTGCTTCACTAATCTGACTAATAATCTTCAGAACATGAAAAAAAAAAGAAAGAAAACATCAAAACATCAAAACCATACATAATCAAGTAAAAATTTTATAAGAAGGAACAAAGCAAACAATGTCCTCTGGAAGTCTCCGATATCATCACCTGTCTTCTTCATCTGTCCACTGTCCTTTAATTAAATTAGCAGAAGAGCCACCTTTCACTCTCTTTCCCATACATGTTGCGTTTTTCTCTCCCAGTTTCATCTCCTCTCTTACACCCTCACTGCGATTCCTATCAGGCCTATAATTAACTGAATCTCCTTCTGCAAAAAGTCCATCAATGAAGCTCATATCTTGAGTGCTGCTAGGTAATAAAACCCCGCTCGAGTAACCATCGTCGGCTGCTCTTGCTCCACCTCCACTTGGACTTGGGGACGAAAAACTCCTAAACCCATTTGCAGAGATAACCGTGTCTCGCTTTATCTTGTTTATCTCGGTGTGTTTCGGAAATAAGTCGCTTGGGCTCCATAGAAATCTGTCTATGGCAGTTAATGGCGGAAGTGGTCGTAGCGAATGAGGCTTCTTCTCTAAGAGTCCATAGCCGAAACCACCCCCTTCCATGATGACAGCTTGAGGAAAATTAAAAATCTATGCATATATAGATAGATAAAAGGGTGGTTGTTTAAGCTTACATCGGTGCTCCCCTCATTCCACGCATGTTTCCACATCATCTCAATGTGGAGACATGTGTGAAAAGCAATTACGGATTTTGCTAAAAATAAAAAGGAAGAAAGAAAAACAAAGCCTCACGGCCAACTGGCCAAGGGGCCGTTTGATAATTGCTGAGGATGCTGAACTGAAAAGCTTATTGTTTTGGCTTTTAGTGAATGATTTTTTGAGGAGGTTGTGACTTGTGAGTTACTTAATGGCTGAAACTGAAGTTGTAGATCACCATATCCTTGAAAATTTTATTATTTAATTATTTTAGCAATTAAAAGACAAAGCAACAATTCTGTCAATTAAGCAACTTCAGCCGTTACCAAACGGCCCCATCATAACAATATTTTAAAGTAAGTATCCTCTTCTCCTCATGATTCGTCCTTTATTACCTATAATTTCATAATTATGTCTTTAAATTGTTATATTTCTCTCTCAAGTCTCGATGTAGTTATTCCCCTTTAAAATATTGCTCCTTTCCCCTTTAAATTCTCTCCTAAACTTTCTCCTTTCTCACGTTTTTCTCTCCATTAACACCAAAAAAAATGTTCCTCCCTTCACATTCCCTGTGTATCCCCAACTTTTCAAATCTTCCCAATAGGTAAAAACCACAAACACTAGCACCTTCTTCATATTGAAGAAATAAAGCACTCCCCATTACTTTCTTTCACTTTTACAGTTCCACCTAAATGGATCCAGGGTTACTATGAAGCCCATTACACTCATAAACAACCATTTCAGCTCTCCGTTGGATTTGGTTCCATATTGTTAGGGGAGCAAACAGATCATCAGATCGAATTTGAATAGGGTTATATTCAAATACAAAACTATAAAAATTTGGTATATACCCAAATTCAATTTGATATATGGCATATGTTTTTAACATATGTGGATTTGATTTCAATTCATCTTATATCTGGCTTTCACTTGAAAACTTCTCCCCCTGTAAGAGAAAAGCTCGACAAACAATTTCATTAGGAACAAATTAAATATAACCATGAGCACAACCTTGCTTGCTAGAATTATTAATTAAGAGTGTTCACATTACTGTTAAGCTCCACCAAGGCTCTCTGTTTGCTAATTCAACAAAAAATTTCCAAGCCTGTTGATCCCTCTGAGAAGTGTTACCTTTTTCTGCAATTTTTTCCCGGTTGGATCTTTTCCATGGAAACCTGAATTTTGCTCTCTACCACCTCCCCCTACTTCTTTAATTGATTTTCCATTTGGCCTACCTAGAATCTGATTGGATTTTGAGTTAACAATTGCAAAACCTCACGATTGGAACTGTCTTGGACAGCATATCATTGGATCGAACAGCACATCTTATGTAAGTGTCTTTTCTAGCTAGGTGTGAACTTTCTGTTCTTTTCTTTCTAATTTGGCGGTGGTGCAAATGGAGGACCTTTAACTAATAAGTATTCATCTTTGGAGGTTGTAACGTACAATAGAGCAATAGATTATATTACCTTCTAATCTTTACCATGAACCTTGTTCGCATCTTTGGTAAAATGATTTTTTAATTTGAGTAAATGCACTTATCCCGGTAGGTGTTTCTTGGGAAACACTTATCCAAATAAGAGCACTTATTAATGTTCGATTAGGATAACAAACCTTACGAGCCAACTTCATTAGACTCAAACTCAGTTTGTCTAACAAACGAGTCTACATATCTCAAATAAGTCGTGAAAAGTTCAATTCATGTTTACCCCCGATGACTAGATTTCCAGTTTAGAGAGAGAGGATGATTGTATTGGGCTGTTAGTAGCATTGCACCTATATAATTATAAAACATTGAAAAAAAAAAGAAAGGTATGTATATGTATATACTTGAGTGGATGATGTGAGTGGCCACATTAATAATCCTGTAGTCCAAACTGCCTCTATATGTATCATCTTTTTTTCTTTTTCTTTTTTTTTTTCTGTAGGACAACACTCATTACACTAGCTGATCATTGGACAACAATCTGATAAGAGCACTAAAGTCATGATAATTTTTTCATATCCTGTGTCCAATTTTGACATAGAGGACTTCAGAGTGAGGATGAGAACCAGATACCTGTTTGGAATTGCTACAGCATCTGGGCTTTGATTAAAGATCTGATCTGGTTAGGCCTAATTTTGGTCTGGGCTGGATTAGGTTCATGTAAGGGTGTTAATGGATCAGGTTTGGGTTAGAATTGTCAAATCAAAATCAATTTGAATTGGTTGGACAGACCAATAAGACATTGAATTGGACAAATTTATCCTTAATGATCCAAAGTATGAATTAGATTGAATTGGACCTGGTCTATGTGTGATGGATTAATATTGGATTTGGTCAGATTGAACAAATATCTGATCAATTAACAGAAGATACAAGTAGGGTGTCAATGGACCAGGTGTGGGATGAACCCAATCTAAATTAAAACCAACTTGAACAGATTGAAAAGTATCGACATTGAATTGTACCTTCAAATTTTCATTGGATTTGATTTGATCTGGTCCATCTGGAATGAATTCATATTGGAAATGGTCGGCTTAGAGTAATATCCATCCGGTCCATTAATAGCTCTAGGTTCATGTATAATTTAAATGCATGATAAATGTATAATATTTAAACAATTTTAATGTATAAGAACATGGATAGATTAAATTTACAGTAAGAAGGAGCACCAATGGTCGAGTATAGTCCGCATATTCCAAATGGATAAAGGGAAGGATGGAGGGCAAGGGATCCTCTAGGCTCTCATACACTCCTCTCCTTTTAAAATGTCCATATAAGGGTACTCTCATGCATGAGATCAAATTTGACCGCTAACTAGAAAAGTGACGAGGCCAAATTTGACCGCCAACCAAAGCTAGCCATATGGTTCTGAGATTGAATAAGGGTGCTCTCATGCACATGTTCCTCAGGCCAGTTCGGAAAAACATCTCTAGATTAGAACTTCTTGATGAGCATAGAACCTCCCCTATAAGTAAGTGAGATTTCTTATTGACGCAATTCAAATATGAAGAGAAAATACAAAAAAAGAATGCTCAAAGAAAAAAGAAGAAGAAGAAGAAGAAAATTGGATGGAATTTCATTAATCGGAAATGGCTTACAATATGAGGCAATAAGGTTGAGTCTCATTCACCCAAAGAATAAGGGACTCATTCATCCAAAGAAAGGCTTCTCTTAACTCTCAAATTTCAAAACAAAAGCAAGGAACTTGATATTATAAGGCATTATATAGAGAATAAAACTAATTGTTGGAACATTAAATGGGAAACTAACTATTATAACATTAAATGAAAAAATAACTGTTAGAAGTTATTGAAACTTTTAATGAACTAACTTTTAAAACCCATTAACCAATATAGCTGTTAAAAGCCCATTAGTGAGTTCAAATGTAGGCTCATTTGCCTTTTCTTTAAAATGATATAGTGATTCTCAGGGCATGAACTTGCACTGCATCACTTATGATATGGTATGTACACTTTAGCCCGGCTTGGCTTTCATACCTTGTTCTTTTATTTTCCTCTTTGGTCACTTTAGCCCCGCTTGGCTTTCATACCTTGTTATTTTATTTTCCTCTTTGGTCCAACCTCCTCAACCCAGTCTATTGTCTCTTCATCCATTTATTGACTTAGTAAGTGTCAAAGGGTTCTTCCTGGGACACTCCTCAAAGGACCTCTGATTTTGCGGGTAGTGCAAACCTTTTTGGAAACAACCAAATTCGTCCAACTTCTCTTTGGCTCATCTGACTTCCGATTTTGTTCTCTTTAATCTATTATCAAATTCAACAGCAACAAAAACAAAAAATAAAATAAATAAAATAATGCCACTTGCCCAATAAAAATTATTTCTAACAAATGAATAGTTTTATACTAAGAGCCCATATGACTTAGAGGAATAGGGATTTGGAATCGGAATCAGAATGGGCCATTTCGATTCCAACTGTTTGTTTGGGTGAAATTGGAACCTTATTCCAAATTCTTGGTGGAATGGCATTTCTCCATTCCCCCTCCTTTGAGAATAAAATCTCATTCTAGTTGAGTCTAATTCCCATTCACATTTCTGTCTGAACCAAATAAACTATGGAAGTATACCATTCCAATTCCGATTCCGATTATGAAGGATTTTGATTATAATTCCAACTATAAACCAAACGGACCCTAAAATATAAATATCAATTATCTTCTCTTATCGGTTCAAACCCACCCAATTGATTTTGGGTGATTATAGATCGGGCTAGGTTTAGCATTGAGAATACCCTGGGCCCATGTTTGGCTAAGACCACACCTCAGGCCTGAAAGATATATAAGCCCAAGCTGGGCCCTACACAGGCTTGAGCTAGACTTGTAAATGCAAATATGTTGAATCAAATAATATGTAATATACTACATGATAAGATATGTATAAAATGTTCATTAAGCTTTACAGACCATATAGGATCTGGTTAGGAGTTGATTCTCTACATTTATTCATCATTTCTGGACTTTAATCATAGACAGCACATTTTTTTTAATGAGTCCTAAGTTGTTTGTAAGGCAAATAAAACCAAGAGTTGCTTATTGTCGTCTGTTAGATAGAAATTATATTTGTGTAAGCAGATATAGGAAAAAATGGCTTTGGAGTGTTGACTGTTAGATAAAAATTATAGGCCCAAATTGTAGTGTACCACGTCCGAAATTTTTTAGGCTGTGTTTGGAAGAGGTGTAAAACTTTATCATCGATTTAGTTTTGTTGATGTTTGTTTGGAGTGTAAATCAAGATCGATGTAAAATTTTACTACGATTCAGATTTATAAGTATTTAGATGGAGTAGAATTTTATATCGTAAATCAATGTAAAATGTTACTTATGATGAGATTTTATAACGATTATCGATGTAAAAATTACGGATAAAATCAATGTAAAAACTACATTGATAAACATATTTAATGATTCAGATTTTCAAACAGTTTGGTGTAAAATGTTATCAATATACTTTTACATTAATGAATGATGTTTTACACCGCTTCCAAACACATCCTTAATTATGTGGCCAAACGACTGCAATACCACGTACAAAATTCCCCGGCTGCTGCTCCCAAAACCATTCCTTGGTTTGAGTTTGGAAGGAGTAGTTGCCGATTATTAATGGCGATATAAAACAGACGTTTGCTCAAATTCTAAAACAAAAAGAAATTATTTGATCCTTAGCTTCTGTTGCCTCGAACAAAGACCGAGTTGGAAAAACAGAAGAATTTTGATATTGATCATGTGATGCCCATAACAGCATGTACCACCACTCTATATTTCAGTAGACATAAGGCAGCAAAAATTTATTACAACCAAGTACATGGTTATAGAATTACTCATCAATATATATATAGAACCAGGGGGAATAGATCCTCCGTGCTGAAAAAACCACCCTCGATTGAGGTTCCCTTTACCTTGGAGTCAAATTCCTCATTTATTGTAAACCAGACAAGGGATGGATTCATTGAAAACAGAAGAGGGTATGATGATAGCATTTCTTGAGAGGTATCTCATGAGCAACCCTATTACTATTGGCTCTCCTACCTACTAATGTAAATAAAAGGGATAATTAATACAAATTAGGTGCTGAGAAATTTGATATTGTGCACAAATCGAAATCATTACGCCGGTTTTGATAGGGATTAAAGCAGTTGTCTCAACTCTCTGATAGCCTCTGTGATAAAAACCAAAATGGCACTTTAGTAAAACACCAAAGAGCTCAATAATGACCCAGCATAGCAGACGTCCAAAGATGGCTTATTTCTCAAAGACTGACAACTTCTGTGTGTTTTGTATTCAAAACAAGAAGCCCTATTTATAGGTGTGGGCTTTGTTTAACGTTAAGAAAAAGATTACTGTTAGAGGAATTCCAACAGTTACCAAGTCAGTTTGGTTTTAGCATTAGTTGGACCTGTTCTGCCTGTTGGATCAATCACAAGTGTCCACTAGATAGGATTAGGTGCCAGAAAATTTTCAATTATCTAGACCTTGCCAAGCAAATTATGCTGACATGATAATAGTTTATTCAATAATAAAACAAATAATCACAGTTAAGAATAAAGTATAAAAACATTTTTACCCATTGATGTAGGCTATGCCATCGGCCACAAGATTTATCATTACATCAAAAGGTTATTCCAATCACTCGTATCAACACTCTCAACTTGCATTTGCAGCTACAACGACGATCACTCCCACCCTTTTATCAGTTGTTTCTATATTAACTAATTTGCTGTGCTTCATAAAGCCCGTGGACGACTTGGTCCATAGTGCCCCGGCAACACACTTCTGCAAGAGGTTGTGACCCTAGTGATAACCAGTCAACACACTTCTGCAACCAGCTTTGATTGTTTATGCTGACATTGTATTGATGCTTATAATTTTGTACCGGTCATACTATTTTGCCCTGGTTACGATCCCCATAAAATCAGGTGATTTTGCCAACACAGAACAAAGTTGGAACTTGCAGAGAAATTTTCATCTTCTTGTTTCAACTTGTATCAGTAGACTGTTAACTTCTCTTTTCTCAACTTTTTTATGGTTGAATAGTTTCAACGAGAACATACTAGTTAAACAGGTGTTCAACAAAAACCCTAAAACTTTTAGAGTTGGATATGATTCATAAGGAAGCTGAAATTAAGCCAAACTGATGACCCTAATGAGGAAAAATATGATGATCCAAATAAGACCCTAATTCAAGAGATGAGATTGGAGCTTAGAGGTAGATGATCAAGACCCATGAGAATGTCAGGAATGTGGATATTACAGCAGGCCGTAACAAGTTGCCACTCTACATTTATACATTTATACAGTAGAGTGGTTGCATCTCAAACGTACATTTATATGTTTGTGATTCAAGTTTGCGTGGTCCCATTCTAAATACATGTGTGTATCTCTGATATAGGATAGAAAGAAAATATCAGGCTAATAAGCATTAAACTATTAATGAAGAAACACAGAATCCTTTGAAAATAGTGTTAAATGAGCTGGGGAGCGAAGATGGGACTCATCTACAAAACCAATTCACACTCTCTTTGACTTCTGTATATAAATAAGAAAGAAGCACACATACCAAAACATCCATCATGCATGCATCTGTATAAATTTTACAAAATCCTTTTCATCTATATCTTTACTACTTTAAAAAGTACCAATAGCCTCATTAATATTTCTGAATTTTTTTGGGGACAAAATTTATTCTTTCATATTTAAATTTATTGATAAAAATGAGGGCAAAAGGGTAATTAATTATTAATATTAAATGAGTTGAAAAGATACAATTATAAGATATTCAATGCATTCAATTTCTTCTCATTAAATCCAACACTTAAGGTATTAATTTGCATTCACCTTCATTGAATCATATATTTAAGGCATTTTTATTTCTTCTCATCATCTACTTTAAAAAGCACAAATAGCCTCATTAATATTTCTGAAATTTTTTTAGGACAAAATTTATCCTTCCATATTTAAATTTATTGATAAAAAAATGAGGGCAAAAGGGCAATCAATTATTAATATTAAATGAGCTGAAAAGATACAATTATAAAATATTCAATGCATTCAATTTCTTCTCGTTAAATCCAACACTTAAGGTATTAATTTGCATTCACCATCATTGGATCATATATTTAAGGCATTTTTATTTCTTCTCATCATTTACTTTAAAAAGCACGAATAGCCTCATTAATATTTCTGGAATTTTTTGAGGACAAAATTTATCCTTCCATATTTAAATTTATTGATAAAAAATGAGGGCAAAAGGGTAATCAATTATTAATATTAAATGAGTTGAAAAGATACAATTATAAAATATTCAATGCATTCAATTTCTTCTCGTTAAATTCAACACTTAAGGTATTAATTTGCATTCACCTTCATTGAATCATATATTTAAGGCAATTTTATTTCTTCCCATCATTAAATTCTATTAATTAAATCCATTCATAATAAATTAATAAATCCAATAACATAAAACATACTTTTAAATCTACCTAAAAATAGCGGTTTCATCTAGGCAGTGGTAAGAAATTAAACCATTTTGGGCTAAATGGGTCAATCCATATTGTCATAATTAAATAATAAAATGGAAGAAAAAAAGATAAAATGAAAAAAATATAGAAATTAAAAAAATTAAAAACATTTTTAACATCATATATTTGACATATTAAAAAATAATAAGTATGATAAATAAGAAATGATTTTCTTAATTATGGAAATGGAATGTCAAATTTAAAAATAATTAGAAATAAAACTATTTTCCTATTCTCTCTCATTAAATCTCATATTAACGTATATTCTCTTATTAAATCCACAAAATTAATTTTAATATTATTAAAATAAATAGTTTAAAAAAATTTGAAAACAAAACAATTTTCTTCCCTCCCAATGGTGGGTAAGGAATTCAACCATTTTGGGTCAAATGAGTTAATAAATAATTTTATAATTAAATAATACAAAAATTAAATATATAAAATATATAATACAAAAAATAAAAAGAATTTGATATATCTAATATTGAATATCCATTATAATAAACAAAAATATGTATGAAATGTAAGAAGTAATTTTATTAATGATGAAAATGGAATGCCAAAGTTAAAATCAACCTATAAATGAAATGATGTCATAGTCAAATAATAAAATTATTAAAAATAAAAATAATTGGCCACATATCTAATGTTGTATATTCATAAAAATAAATATTGGGTACATCTCTAATATTATACATTCATTATCAATGATGGAAATGTAATATAAAATTTAGTGTCAACCTAGAAATCAAATTATTTTCCTTTTTGGGTTGTGGGTTAGTGGTTTGGGTCAAATGAATTAACCGATGATATGATAGCCAAATAATAAATCCTTAAAAAATAAAAAAGTATAAGTAATTAAAAGAATATATTAAAACTTATATATTAATTATGTCAAACAAAAATTAAATAAGATAAGTAAAAATTATTTATATGATATAGATGATATATGATTTTAAAAATCTGAAAGTAAAGCTATTTTCTTATCTAGATAGTGGGTTAATGACCCAACTTTTCAAAAAAAACTCATGATGTCAAATTGAATAATAAATATTTAGAAAATATAGAACACAAACAATGAAAACGTACAAAGTTCTATCGCATTTGAGAACATTTACAATGTTATATATTCATCATAATAAATAAAAATATTTGTTAAAATAAAATTTATTTTTATTATGAAAAATGGAATAATAATAATAATAATAATAATAATAATAATAATAATAATAATAATAATAATAATAATAATAATAGTAATAATAATTGTTATTGTAATTTAAAATTTCCACATGCAATGCACATGCACATTTACTACAAGCATTTGAGTTTATTTTTAATCATATTCTTACTTTTGTTAGTTTTCATTTCTTATCTTAATTATGATATATCTAAAATTCAAGTAATTAATATGAAAAAAATTTCTCACATGCAATGCACATGCTTATTTACTAGTTATATATAAAAGTGTGAAACTTTTTTAGACTAAAATTACCTCTATTTCTTTATTTGATAAAGGGTATAAAAGTCATTGTATTTAATTCATCTCTAATTGTAAGGGTTGAAAATATAACTTTAATTATTACTTTCCACCTCATTTAATCCCCTCTCATTAAGCCTTATATATAAGATATTAAATCCAATTTTCTCTTATTAAATCCTATATTTTTAAGTTAATTTTCGTTAATAAATGCTACCAATTAGATCTATGTCAATATTTTTAACAATATAAACCAATATATTTTAAAACTGACTCAAAAACAAAACCATTCTTTATCCAATTGATGGCTAAGAAATTCAACCATCTGAATCAAATTGATCAACCTATGAAGTCATAGTTAGGTAATAAAATTTCTAAATAGAAATAAATATAGCGATTTACGAAAAAAGACACATTTATGATAATTTTATTAATCAAATTAAAAAAATAAATGTAATAAACAATAATTATTATTATTGATAAAGACAATGAAATAATTTAGAACTGACCAAAAATGAAATCTAAAAAATAATAATAAATAGTTCAACTTTTGGGTTAAATGTGTTAACCTTTAATGCAATAAATAAATTTAACAAAATATAAAAATAAAAAAAATAAAAAAATACATAAATTTTGCAAAAAAAAAAGCATTTAGGCACTTGTGTATAATATCATGTATTTATCGTACTTAACAAAAAGTATGTGTGACATATTAGAATTATTTTTACACACAAAAATACAAAAAAAAATATAGAATTATAGATGTGCTCAAAAAATTGAACACATCTATAATTCTATATTTACACTACTATTAAAAATATGAATAAGATTGTGGAACTTTTTTTTGACTAAAATCAAGGTTTTAAAAACTGATCCATAAATAAAATCACTTTGCAAGGTTTTTAAAACCTAACCAAACAACAAATCGTTTAGGGGCCCAGTTCCCGAGTCGAACGGTCTAACCGTTTGAACCAAATGGGCAGCCCGTTCTAACAAAAAATAATAAAATAAAAATGACCAAAAATTGTTGTTTGGGTTGGCAATTTGAACGGTTTGATCGCCCAAGTCAGCACTTCGCTAACCAAATCAATGGTTTTTGGACGAAAGACAGTTCTAGGGTGAAACAGAACCAGTCAAGTGGCCAATTTTCGGTTTTTCCAGTCCGATCGTCTGGTCCGATCCGGTTTTGAAAACATTATGGCTTTATCTTCCGGTTTTTGGGTCAGTGGTTCAACCATCCAATTTGAGTGGGTCAAACTGATAAGATATAAAATATAATGTAACTTTTTATTTTAAACATTAGATTAGGATTAGGTTAAAGTCCACTACATATATACATTATTATGAGAGGGGAGTATAGGACTTCGAGAAGGAGGCATCTAGTTAAAGTTGAGAAGTGAGAAAAAAGAAAGAGAAGAAGAAGAAGAAGAAGACCATGTTCACCAATCCTTGTTGCAAAACCGTTTTGCCTTGAGAAGAAGAAGAAGAAGAAGAATGAACCACCGCCGATGGCTATCTCCATATTCATCATTACCACCACTACAACATTGTTTTCCCTCTTCTTACATCCCTCTCATTTCTCTCAAATCCTAGATATTTTGCTTTATTGGTGTATCTTAGATTTTAATATAAGATCAGTGTTTAATCTCTCATCTCTTGCATCGTTTTTTAGATTTATTCATTAGAGTTGCAATTTTTTGGTTATTACAACTTAAAAAGAATCACAAAAATGAGAAAATTCAAAATCAAAATGGAAAAACTAAAAGCCCTCAGTAATTTTGGCCATAGGGAATAATCGAACAAGATTATGAGCTATGAAATTTTCTTTTTCAATTTTTTTATTTTATAATTTTTATTTTTAAATAAATAAAAAATTTGGAATTAGTTTGAAAGCAACCTGAGAACCAATAATTGGGTTACATTTTAATGGTTAGACCATCTGGGTCAACGATTCTGACCATTTCAATGGTTTTTTTGTAAAGTAGCAGTTTAGGGCCAAAACGGAACCGGTGACCTGACCGTTGACCGGTTCCTGGGCCAAATGGTTTGATCTTTGGTCTGGTCCAACCTTTAAAACATTAGTTAAAATACTCATTTTTGAATTTAGTCCATATTTAATTGTAAGGTTTAAATTGTAAATTGAACTATGAATTTTCACTTCATTCAATTCCCTTTATTTAAATCTTACATTTTTTAATAAATAAAGAAAAGAAAAAAATACACCAAAAAGATAAAACATTACAAAAAGAAGAGTCTAGCCAAACAAGTACACCTTTCAAAAAGAAGAGTCTAATCTATACTACCTATAAAGGAGCGAATGCCCCTTCTTTCTGGAATTTTCACTGGATGTTTTTTACCCCCCTTTGTCTAAGCATATAGTGGGCATAAAGAGGGCATATATGTCCTTTACTCTCACTTCAGAAACTGCCAACTTATAACCATATAAGAAAAGGTCTACTAAAGAATCTTTATGACAAGAATGTCATGGGGATCAAAAAGAGAAATAATGCATATAGTCCCCACACTTTATTATCAAAAGATAGATAAGGCTTAAATAAACATAACAAATGCATGAAGTATGAAACAAAACAAATCTACCTTCATCGAAGGCACTGCCATGTACAAATGCACGTACACGTTTACTAGTCTGCAGTCATATCTCATAACAACGTCTACTCCTCTTAAACCTCTATATTATGACTCTTACTCTGTAGTTAGTTCCCTTCAGGCCCCAACCCAGCTTCAAACTACTCAAAGTTGTTTCTACAAATATATATATATGAAAAAAAAAAAAAAGAAGAAGAAGAAACTACCCAAGTTGTTTCTACACTATTCGCTTTGCTATTGCAATAACGACACTCCTCTCACAAGGATCCATATATGTAAGAATGGCATCCATTCAAGGTTTACATTGAGATTGACTAGGCCCAGACAAGGACCCAGGTATGTAGGTCTTTGGTAAAAGCTGTTTTTGGGCTCAATTATAGGGCCAGACAAGGCTAGGAYGATCAACTCTCAAATCTTGAATTATTTGTTTTTGGAAGGTTTGTACTTTGTAATTTGGCATTTAATCATTTAATAAAAGGAGTGTTAGAATAAGGCTATAGAATCCCCTTTATATGACAAAACAATGTAAACAAGGGGTTTTTGGTAAACTGACAGGGTTATGGTGACTTCTCCTGATCGTGCGTGCTGAATGCGACATTTATAGCCAAATGCTGAAGATTTACAGCCTGAAGTGTTTTCATAGGCCATACTAAGGTAACTTGCAGACATATTTCTAAAGAATCTTGTTGTTATTATTATTATTTTTTTTGTGTGAAAATTTAATGGAATACATCTTAGTTGACTCCAAAGAAAAAGGATGACATTCATAAATTAAATATCACAGATTTTGTTACGGAAATCATTTTAGGGGGTGTTGGCCAATAATCCAATATGTAGGATTTTGTTTTCTTGCTTAAATAAAAGTAATTGTCACGCCAACAAAAAACAAAATGACAATTATTTTTATTTTTTAAAAAAAAATAATAAAAAAAAGCTTACATAATGGGTGACCTCTGGAATGGCACATAATAAATGGTTGGAACTAGTGACTACATATTTATATATTCAATTAACTAAATGTTGGAGCATGTAAAAGCATTACAGGGATGATGGGCTGGGCAACAAACTAGACTTTGGGAAAGTAGATAGATGGGGTGGTTGTTGTCCTCACAACCTCTCACAATACATTCTTCCCGCAGTATGTTGGAAACATCTGCCCAACTGGATTGAATACATCCACTATAAAGTGGGAAATCCTGACCCTGACCTGACAATGCTTTTCATCTCTTTGCCTAAATCTGGAGCGTGTTCAATTTTCCCATTGACATTGTGCAGGTAAACACTAGGGTCATCACATTTCATAGATGAAAAAATTCGGTCGAATATTTATTCTCTGATTTTTTTATCAAAAAACATATCAATGATTTTCTAATTAAGGCAGAAAGTTTGCAAAAAATTCCTCTTGGCTTGAAGAGACATTATACTTGCACATCATAAACATTAAACCCTAATTTAATTCAAAAACTTGAGGACAAGGGCAGGCAGGTCAGGCCCTCACCCCCTGGGCCCTGGGCTGATTTTGATGGGCCCTACATACCCCATTTGCACCCCCTTTGTGGCTTGTGGGGCGCTAGACCACCCTAGGCCTAAACCAGGATGGTGGCAGTGGGTACTCCCAAGTCCACTCATTGCAGTGCGCTCCAGCACGTTAACACGTAGGCGTTCTAAGAGCCTATAGTGAAAAAACACGTAATTCATTCACGTATGCGAGCGAGACAACTACAAGTGGGCATACCATATACCGTATACCGTAGACGTTTGGGGGTCCCTCTGATCAAGTAATTATGTATTTATATGCCCTTGATGATCATCATCATTCATCCAAGTAGGTACATCAGTAAGGCATGTACTCAGATCAAATTGTGGGTCTTACTGAGCACGTAAACCAATGGTTAGAAGCACGGCGATACGTTTGAGGAGTCTATTAATTTGAGTTTGATCCCATGATATTATGACAAAACAATAAATAAATAAATAAAAGCAAGGATTGTGACAAATATTATTTGTTTTTATACTTTTAAAAGGCTAAACAAGATTTTATTTTATTTATTAGAAGTACAACCTGGTACATAAAAAAAAAAAAAAAGGAATTTCTCTCAATCTAGGTTCTTGGAGATAATATAGAATAATTGGTGACCCGACATGATTTAATAAATAATATTTACAAGTGGTGGGTGATAGTGATAAGCCGATCATTGGTCACCGTTGCTTCAATTCAATTCACACTTTTTCTGTCTATTCTTCTCGATTTAAATTTACAGCGAGTCAGCTAGTAGGGATACAGTTGAGGAAAGTAGACGGTATAGACTTTGATCCACTTTGGTCTGGTTCACGATTTTGTATGTCATATTTCAAATTTACATGTACAAGAATCTTTAAATGTTATTTCACCTTCCAAAATTAAAAATTATATTAATAGGTGGAATTCTACATATACTATATTCCATAATTATAATTTTATATAAAGACAGTACTACTAATTTTTATAATGATTGGGGAGTTTCAACTTGTATAAAAGATATTTTACCTTTTTTATGATACAGCTGATTATTTTTGGGTGTTTATTACCCAGCATCTTGTATTTTATTTAATCAATTATATATAATTAGTGAATGCTTTGTAAAATATAGAAATTATTTAAAATTTTAAAAATAGTGTTGATGCAATAGAAATTAAATTTAAAAAATATTGAGAAAATATTTTCTTTTATATATTACTTAGTTATAATATTAGATTCTAAGATAAAAAAAAAAGATTATGTATATGTTTTACTTGAATCTTATTATAAAAATATGGGAATTGATATTAGAACAAAAAAGATGAAGTTAAAAACTTGTTATTTTAAATGTATAATATATATGAATGATAAATCTTAAGACATAAGATAATTTGTATAGGCTCTACTAGGGGTGGCAATTGGTTGGGTTGGGTTTTGGTTGAGTTTCAACCCAACCCATCCAACCCGCCAACCCATTAATGATTTAGTTATATAAAATTAAATGGGTTGGGTTCAACCCAAACCTGCTTTTAACCCAATCCAACCTGCCCAAATCCCTTAATCTTATATTTATGGACTTAAAAAACAATCTCTCTCTTAAGAAATAAGTTGGTTGTAGTTTGGTGGTTATTGTAGTTATTATTTATATAAGTGATGAAGGTTGAAATCACATTACATGCATGTTATTTTTACACAAGGGGCGAAGCCATTTGACTATGTTCGGATTTCGGGTTTGACCAAACCACTTAGGTTCAAGGGTGATTGAACCGTTTTAGATATGGATAAAACTAGTCATACCGGACCAAACTGGTTCAGTCAATGGTGGATTGACTTGGACCGGACCATATCAGGTTTGTACACGGGTCCAGGACCAGACTAGCTGTCCCGAACGGGTCAATGTAGCTAAATCGGGTCGGTCCGTGTGGATATTTGTCGGATGGACAATCCAAACCGGGCAAAGCACGTCGAGGCCAAATCATCCAGCCCAAAACCGTTTCTAATTTAGGTCGGCCTAGATCGACTTGTGTCGGGTCGGGTCGGATTGTGTGAATATTGGTTGGACCGGATGGCCCAAATCAAATAGAGCAAGCAGAACCAAACCATCCCGCCCTGGGTCTATTTTGGATTCGGGCTGACCCAAATCAATATATATTGGATCGGGTCAGACCGCATTGAACTGGTCCAAATTTGGATCAAATTGATTTGGATTTATGTTGGGTGAACTGTATTTTTTATTGAAGACAAAACTAAATTTAGTCAATTATTATAGAAAATTAATGCATTAGTTATAAATTATTTAATTCACATGAAGAAAATAAAAGAAAAGGCTAAGAAATTAATACTTATCTCTATAATGGTTAACCCAATGGTTATCCACAACCTAACCCAACCCAACCCATTTAAATGGGTGGGTTGGGTGATGGGTTGATCACATAACACACCAAGTAAATGGGCGGGTTGGGTGGGTTCAGCGGGTTGGGTTAAAAATTGCCACCCCTAGTGTTCACAATTTGATAGGTTTCCTCACCTCAGAGGATTTATGTAATTTTGATATTTTAGCTTTGTACAAATAACATGAAAAAAAAAATTATCCAATCCATACTACCATGGCACATGATCTACTATCCCCTCCAGTGTTCACATTTCCATTGGAGTCTTATTTTAGTATTGTTATCAGGGCATCAAATAGCAAGAAAAGATGACGAAAACATTGAAGGAGTAGGTGGAACTTGAAGATCAAGGAGGACATGATACTTCAACTGATTGTTTATTAGATGATGCTGATCAAGATCAAGGAGTAGGTGGAACTTGAAGAAAACATTGAAGTCAATATTTTTTTTGGAATATTCAATAACTGTATAATATTATTAAAATTATTGTAAATTGTGTTTTTTATTTTTATTTAAAATTTATTTTTTATTTTTTCAATTTTGGAATTTTATTTTCAATTTATTGTTATTATGTTAATTTTTTTATTGTTTCCAAAACTTGTATCATTTTTCACTTAGCAAAAAAAGTGAAAAGAAAAATAAATAAAAAAGGGACACGCCTGTAGCCCAGCACAACATGGGGCCAGCTAAGCTTAAGAAGTGGGCTGTGCGGGCTTCCCTTTTGATGGATTTCAGGCCAGGCAGGCACGACCTGCAACACAGTGATCGGCCCACACGTTAGATCTTTACAGTAAGATGGGCCTGGGTCACACTACGAACATATATATTAAGATTTACGAGGATGGTGAGATTGAGAGAGTGGTTAGAAAAACTGGAAACAAAGTAATAATTAATGTCTATTTCTTACCAACTGGCAACGGTTAAAGATACGTAGGCCTACGCCTAATAATCAATTCATGTTAAGAAAAAGGAGGAATATGTCCCTGTGATTTTTACACTCCCGCACGGACATGAGATATGGTTTTGCCCAGTTCTTGATTATTAATATTGGAATTGAAAACAGCGTGCATTTGAGTAGGTGTAGACCTATGTATCCAATTCGAATAAACTCTTACTGCAGTCTGCAGCTAGCTCTGGGTGGGGCTCTACTGAGCCAAGGCTCGTTTGGGAGGATTATTCAAAGACACAAGTGAATCACCCTTTAAATGGTTGATTGACAGCCAATTGGGCTGTTCGGATTTTTCACCAGGCATAATTTATAGGCTGTTTGTATGGAGATCATTTTGGCTGCTTGGAAAAAACAGCATGAGCTGGTTTGGGAGCCTCTACATGTGACACCTTAGATAATTCACATTACCATAAATGCCATCAATTAGGTATCTTTCTTTTCACCTAAAGTTTACCGTGCAAATGATTTTAAGTGAATAATAATAATAATAATAATAATAATAATAATAATAATAATAATAATAATAATAATAATAATAATAATAATAATAATAATAATAAATTCTTCACAAAAAAATCAAAAAAAGTCTTATTGCAAATTATGCACAAAACCACATCCTAATCCACCAATCAACCCCCATCTTCCCTCTTTGCCGTAGTTTTCGAATTGTCATTGACCTGGATGGTCAGACCGTTTTGCCCAGAAGCCATGCACGCGACCCATTCCGTTTCACCCTTAATCTGTTCTTTGGCAAAAAAACCACTGACTTGGTCAACAACCCACTGACCTGGGCAGTTGAACCATCAACCCATTTGACTCAGACAATGATTTTGGCCATTTTATTTTAATTATTTTTATTTTTTTAAATTAGAATGAGCCATCCATTCAAATTAGCCAGTCAAAACTGCTGACCCAAAAAAACAGTGGAAACAACAGTTCTAGTTCTAGGTCATTTTTAATACATTGCTCCCCCCCCAAAAAAAAAAATAAAATAAAATAAAAAAGAAAAAATATGTCAATTTATTGTCGATGGGCCCACCTCACAAGTCTAGCATGCATTTACTCATTTATTGTACGTTGTTTAAGCTCCAACAAAGGAAGGTTTTTTTTTTTTTTGAAAATAAGGAAGTGGGTTTAACTGTAAAGGCAAAAGCATTATATAATTAAGGGAAATTGTCTAAAACTCACTATGAGTTTTCAACGTTTCTATTGAACTCACCACAACTTTTCAAAATGTCTAAAATTCACAATGTCAATAAGTTTTTATTTTCCAAAACTCACCTTCCATTAGTGCACTGTGCTTCTTAATAGAGGTGTCCATGTCAGCATAAATAACAATTTTCATGACCAAATTACCCTTGCATGGTGAGTTAGAGGAAAAATGGTATGTTTCAGTTTTTAATTTTATTGTTTTTTTGCTTTTTTTAGTGTTTTGTTATAATTTCCAATGTTTTTTATAATTTCTGTTTTTTTACATTTTTCTATTTTCTATAATCTATAAATTTTCCTGTATTTTTTGTTATTTATTTGCAATTTCTGTCTTTTTCTATATTTTTTTGGTGTTTTTCTACAATTTTTTATTTTCTGATTTTGTTTTTCATTTTCTATAGTTTCTATAATTTGAAAATAATTTTTGTTTGCAATTTTTATATTTTTTGTAATTTCTATGTTTTTATGTATTTTATATTTGAAAATATTTTTTTTGAACTTATTCCTTTTTTCATGTCTAAATATTAAAATGGTAATATATTAACACCCGTTAATTTAATTTGTATATATTTTATTTTTTTTCTATGAAAGTTAAGATGATTTTATATTAACACCTGTTGGTCTATTTAACGTCAAGTTAGTGACATGGTGAGTTTTAGACATTTTGAAAAATAGTAGTGAATTTAAGAGAAATGGTGAAAACTCATGCTGAGTTTTATACAATTTTCCTAAAATTAAACTTTAATAATTTAGTGGGAAGTGGGAACCTAGGCAAGAGGCGATGGGAAAGGAATTGATGAGGATGGGAATAGCAACGACCATATCTCTTTCACATGTTGGGGGTGGAATTTTCCTCTTGTCTTAGCTCCGACGCCTTAATAGATGATGATCCACCGAACAATATACAACATTCCATGTGTTTGGTAAAAATAATGATGATAAAAAGCTTTTTCTTCAATTTCACAGTATTTGTTATTTAAATTTGGAGGGAGGCCGGCCGGAGGGATACTGAAATGTGAAGGGTTTTGGGGTATATACTATTTTATAAGAATTTAAGTTGCTATGTTCATACAATAGTAATTAGGGACTGGACCCTGTTGTAAGTATGTAATTAATTTTTTCTTTATCCTACCTTTGCAAGCCTTGTATAAGTTTCCGTCCTCTTCCTGCCTTTTCCTTCAAACCAAATATAACCTAAAAGAAAAGAAATGAAGGAGGAGACCCCAATGGACAACACCAATGAGTAGTTAGCCCTTTATATCGTGATTCACATGTATTCCATGTATGACGTCAGTACAATGACATATGAAGATGTAAGAGAGCTCGCTAGCGAGAGCCAGCCGGATCAATGGCCGTGTGGCCATTCCTCAGCCTCCAGCCTTGCTGGGAATCACACGTTAGAGTTTCTTTGAGAGATAACAAAGTACAAGTTTTTATCGGTTTCTTCAATTAAACGCCACGTTAACATGAATGATGAAATAGAAATGTATTCCAATTTGGGTTTAAAAAACTGGGCTGAGTAGTGAGCGAGTGACTACTCCGTACCACTCAAATTGAAATTTCAAACTTCGGTACATAAATATATAATACTATACAGTTCACTAAGGCAGTAGGCACGCTTCGTGCGTTTGTTTATCACTCTTACAGAATTATTCAACCTAAAAGCTAAACCTGTTAAAGTGACGTCTATGAATAGGTTTTATTCTTTAACATGCCCCCTTATGCGAAAACCCATTGGAATAGCCTGGACAACAGTACAAGTCCATCCATATCTTGTACTGAAACTTAATTAATTATTAATGGGGTGACAAGAATCGAATTATACTAGTTGGTCAAAGTGGTTCTGATACTAATTTAAAGAGCCATTCAACTTAAAAACTTAAGTTGTTAGTGAAGTTCTTGAATAGGTTTTATTCTCTAACAATCACACACTAATATAGTGGGTGCTTGGCATGGCATATGAAACTAGGGTTGTCGATTGAACTGGATTTGGTCCAATCCGATCTAGTCCAATGTGAGCCCATTACAAATGGACTAGGTCCAGTCCAATCCAATGAATAATTTGGACCATTTTGGACTGATCCAATTCAATATTCAGACCAAGGTTCAAAATATCGATACGCCCAATATGTCGATATGGGCGTATCGAGCGAAACAATACTATCTTTTTTAGTTTTTTTTATTTATTTTTGAAACCGGTTTAGGTCTCCTCCATCCCCTGAACCGGTCAGACCCCTGGTACACCCACTATAGGAGCATATTGGTGGGGTCCCGGAACGATACGTATCAGCTGATACGTGTCGATACTTTGAACCTTGGTTCGGACTGTCCAATTTATTCAAATCGATTTTAATTTAGATTGGTTTCAACCCAAACTTGATCCATCGACACCTATATTCTTATCTTATATCAATGGACCAGATATTAGTTTAATCCAACCAAATCCAATAGAAACTTATTACGGATAGACCAGATCCAGTTCAATCTAATAAATATTTTGAACCGAATTAGTCCAATCCATTATGTCTTTTTGGTCCGTCCAATCCGTTCGAATTGATTTTGGACTGGATTACCGGTCCATTGACACCCACCCTTATATGAAACCTTACTTTTAGATTTATAGAGCAAAGAGTTAGAATGATTGTGTGAAGTGTGAATGTTGTTGTTTATCATATAGCCTTACTCTTTTTGGCTACTTTATAAGCTTCTAAGCTATGTGGGGTTTGTTGTGGGGATAGACAAAGGAGACAGCAGCAAACGACCTTTGTAACCAACCCTCCACCACGTTTCTATTCTTTACAAGTTTCAATTGCTTTCTTTTATATAAATTATTTGTGATGAGAAAAAATGGTAGGCTTGTAGTCGACACGTTGTATAAAAATACGTTATTATTTATAGAGCACAGGGATCACAAATTCCTCCATTAATTTATGGTCTGATTATTAAACTGCAAGGGAACCAAGATTAACCAAGCTCACAGATGGAAAGATTAACGGTGTCGATTTTAACTGAGACCCATGCTAGGAAAAGTTTGACCATCTAAATTTGACAGCCTGTAGGGACTGGTTACATCTGTTTTTGTTATGAGATAGTTTACAAGGTTTTATGATATTGCACAGGGAATATATTTTGCTTGATTTACAATATATATAATTGTTCCTAATTAAATTCAAATTCAAAGTACACCTGAGATGAAAATTTAGAAAAATGATATTAAAATACCTTTGGCTGAGTTTATTTGCAGTGTAAATATCGGATGGGAGAAATTTTATGCTTTGGTGTGATTTTTATAACAGTTAGGGTGAAATGTAAATTACCAGTTTACCACCGAAAATCAACGTAAAACTCCTCGCATGCATGCCGAGTTTTGTATATCGATAATCGAAGGAAATTTCTGTCTCATAAAAATGATGTAAATATTTATATCAACAATCGCCACTTTTTTTTTTTTTAAATCACTAAGTGCAGTGCAGACCTCCTCCACCTCCACCTCCACCTCCAATCCGATATATTTACACCGCATTTAAAAATTAAAAGCAGCCCTGCGTATTACTGATGTTTCAACAATATGACTCCATGAACTAAACCACATTTGGTTTCATAAAATAAAAAATGCCTTTGTGGCACTAAAGTGTCAACAAAATGACTTTATAATATCACGATCCAATAATATTATTGCATGTACTGCTAATTAAACCAATGTGTGTCACGCAATCAGAACCTTTGTGCATGACTTGACAAAAAAAAAAAAAATAAATATCAAAATCATGATCACATTCATTTTAACAACTCAGAAATTCAGAATTTGTGGAAATTTTGTATATCAAAATTCTGAAGATCATTGCGTATCTCGGTACATCTTTGTATTGTACTGCGTCATCAGTTGCAGTACTCGCACATGGTCATTCCAGATCTTTTAATCCTCAACAGTAAGTAGTGTATTGTTAAATTTTTGGGTTTATAGTTGAGAATGACAACTTTTAGATTTTATCAATAAAAATAATTTTTTTAACATAATTTCTAAATAACTTTTTTATACCGTTCATCTTCTTCTAACACCTAACAAATTATTTCTCGCACAACAGGGTAAAATCACTCAAAAGTTGCCCTCTGATTTCCCATCTAGTGCTGTCTTTTGATGATCTCATTCGTCTCGCACAACTCCTTTGCCACTGACACCTTAAGTCCAGCACAATCTATCAGTGATGGCGAACGCCAGACCTTGGTTTCATCTGATGAAAGTTTCGAATTAGGTTTCTTCAGTCCCGGCAATTCCAAGAATCGCTACTTGGGCATCTAGTACAAGAATATCCCAGAAACAATCGTATGGGTCGCAAACAGAAACAACCCAATTCTGGATGAAACAGGAGTTTTAAAGATCACTGAAGACGGAAATCTCGTCCTACTCAATAAAACTTTAAGCGTTTTCTGGTCTGGTCTTCTATTTCATCATCATCGATGACAACAGCAGCAGCAGCAGCCAAGAGCCCAGTTGCATAGTTTCTAGATTCCGGAAACTTCGTTCTCAAAGACGAGAGCAATGGTAACTCAGAAATCTATGTGTGGCAGAGCTTCGATTTCCCATCAGACACGCTTTTACCAGGAATGAAACTGGGTTTGAATTTTAAGACAAATTTGAGTCGCCATATGACATCGTGGAAGAAGGCAGATGACCCCGACTAGTTATTAAAGATCACTGACACGCTTTTACCAGGAATGAAACTGGGTTTCCCATCTTACAGCATCGATATTTCCGTGTTATTCAACTACTTATCAGGGAGGGATCAATCGAGAAATACCGAAGCGGACCATGGAATGGAGTTCGATTTAGCGGTGCTCCGTCAAAACCAATGCACTCACTGTTCAGACCCATTTTCATCTCCAACACCGACGAAGAATATTATATGTGTGAACGAAACGACGACTCCATTGTCATGAGGTTTACTCTGAACCCATCAGGCTCTCTCCAACGCCTTGTATGGAATAAACAGAGACTGGCATGGGATCTTTTGTATGAGATTCCGCAGGAGCCATGTGATCCATATGACCAGTGTGGTGCTAACGGCCTTTGTAAGCTTAACTATTGACCCATCTGCGACTGTTTGAAGGGGTTCACTCCCAAATCACCAGGAGACTGAAATCTGGTGTGTATGGAGAACACCACTGGATTGCAGAAAAGAAGAGGGGTTTGCGAAGATCAGTGGGGTAAAACTTCCCGACTTGTTGCAATATTGGGTGAACGAAACCATGAACCTCAAGGAGTGCGAGGTTCATTGTTTGAACAACTGTTCTGGTGTGGTTTATGCCAGCCGATACGTAAACGAAGGAGATGAACAGTGTACTTACCCTTTTTTTATATTAGAAATTATATTAACAAGATTATTTTTATTAATAATAAAATCCAAAAATTACCTTATCAGTTATAATTTCTTAATTTTTTCCTTCCTCTTTTTCGTTTTTCACTGTTTTTCTTTTTTTTTTTTTTTTTTTTACTTTTCTACTATACAACGTTATAAAGCCGCGCTAAAGTAATTAAGAAAGTTAATTCACTTCACATGATAATCACATTTTCGTTGTGTCACACCACACACACATCTCGAAAAATAATAATGAAGAAGGAAACAAGCACCTTAAAAGAAGTGTCTAAAATGGACCTGACACCGAGCAACAGACATATGAGACACCCCCATGATGCCGTTTGTTGCTAGCCCACCGCCCAACCGTGGATTCATCCATCACCTCTCCACTCTGTAAGACTGTAACTGCCAAGTTACCATCCTCTCTCATTCGCTGCAGTTACCCAACCAAGAAAAAGAGGTATACATTTTTTTTTCTAAATAAAAGATAAAGAAATGTGAGAATAAAATATAGAGAAAAAAGGAATTTAACAAAAAAAGAATACGTTTCGCATTTCATTTGTAGCTTCGCTCAAAGACTCTTTGACTAATTTGATTTCCTTTTCGCTTTCTTTATGTTTATAATCGTTATATCAACAGAAGATAAAGGGAAGGGGGGATTGGGTTGGGGCTATCGGTGCTGCAGTGGTGGATAATGTGGTGCATGTATTTATCAGTAATTTGACCATTCAATTTCTCTACGCGTCGTTGCTGTCGATGTCGTCGGGAGCGTCGAGAGGGAAACATGTGTCCTCGGCACCAGTGTTCCAAAGGAAGTGAGCGTAGTTGGCTGCGTGAGCACTGTTGCCTGGGTCTGCCGCAATGGCCTCTAGAAATGTCTCCTCCGCTCCGCATACATCCTTTCGAGCCACCCACAAGAAGGTCGCGTACCGGCTCAACGACTCCGCATCCGGGGGTTCTACTCCCTTGATTGCGCGTTTGAAGTATTCCTCCGCTCTGAATTATTTCCAACCAATTCACAAATTAGACAGGACAATGCTTCCATCTAATAAGTTTAATAAATATTAAATAATAACCCCTCTCTAGTCTCTACCACCCACCCCAAGAAAAAAGAATAAAAACGAAAAGAGATAAAAAAGCTGCCCAAGCCCAACTCTATTAGAAACAAACCACCACTCATTGTTTGCCCGAAAAGGAATATCACACTATCTAAAGCATTTCTATTTTTGAACCAATTGCCACCGTCAACACGAGTTATTTCCCTCTCTGTTTCTCGAGTGTACTGAGAAACCACAAAAGCGGGACTCTGGTTCATGACATCCGCTGAGTACTGACCACCAACAACCCACAAAGAACGCCGAACGCCGATTTGATTTGAAAACGTAAATGTAAAACAGCCCAGAACAGCCAACAGGGTTTAAGTTTTTGGTTTACCTATCATGGTCGCGGACGACGAGGTAGAGGAATTGAGCATAGTTTGCCAGGATGAGAGGGTTGCCAGGCTCTTGGGACAAGGCCAGCTGATACATGAGTTCCGTCCTCAAGTAATCTGTGTAGTCTTCCGGCTCAATCTCCACCTTTATCGGCGAAACGAACCGTTGCGTTGTCTCGTGGTCCAGAGCCTCGTCCCTCATGCTCTCTTGCAGTCTACATGCTTCCTCCACGATTGCATTCCATAGATTCACCTCTTCTTCACTCGCCGTCCCCTCCTGACTCTCTGATTCCATAACCGTTTCCGACTCCCCACCTTCCTGTGTCGACGTAGGGTTCCCAAAAGATGACACCCGAGATATCTCGTCTGGCACAATGGTTCGATTCTCGTTCCACGATGATGAACCGTCGAATCGGCCATCACCATCGGTCCCACTGGCCACCGGGCGGACCTTTCCACCTCCACCATTGCTTCCCCCCACGAAGGTGCTCTTACCAGCCGAAGACGAAACAGAAAACGTCTTAATCGTCGAACCATCAAACTTGGACTGCTTTTGATTCCTGATGTCAGTCATCGTTACAGTCTCCACCGTGGCGCCCGAATACCCCGACGCCATTGTTGGTGCTGCAATGGCGGTGTTGTGACGCATCGAGTACACGGTGAAGTTGGCTAGAAGGATCATGACGTAGACCATGAGAGTCGGCGTGTGTGAGAACACCTGTTGAAAGAGCCAGACGAACGAAGCGTGCATCTCCTTCTGCACTCGATCCAGAATCCCTTGCAGATCTTCGTAGAAAAGGATCTCCCGCATCTGCAAAGCATAACTGTGAAGCTCTCGGATGATGAATACCATGGAAGAGAAGGCCTTCTTCACGGAGCAATAAGCGGATTCACCAGCTTCTCTGAAGCCTTCTTTCCATTGCCTCTTCTTCTTTATCATCCGAAGGGACAGGGGAAGATTAACGCTGTTCGCCTTCCGCTCTATGTTCGCCGGGATAATGTCATCCCTTTCCGGCCAGTCGGGGGGTTCTGGACTGATCCCCAGCCACGGAGTCTCTACAGAATCAAGAAGATTCCAAGGGGAAAACGGTATGGGAATCTGTACAGGGTTTATGATACTACTCATTCTGAATAAATCTTCATTGAAGCAACCGTTGTGGCTTCCGCTTTCTTCATCCCTCGAATTGCCGGCTTCATCTGATTCTATATCTTTATTGTTTATAATTTCGCTGTCCCCATTTGAAAAGAACTTGAACGCTAATTCTCGAATGTGCTCGGCCATTTCTTCCTCAGAAAATGACCCATCTGAACTGGCGCTGGCAGCTCTCTTTAACGTTTGGCCTCTGGTTTTTGTGTACTCGCAAGACCTTGACCTCAAGAACCTTATCGATGACGTTCGGAATAGAGACGACTGGTCGCCTCGAGGAACAATTTGGCAGACAATAGTTCGGTCGTTTCTGCCTCGTCTTTTCGACGGAGATACAATTGCAGAGGCGAGTGTTTGAGAAGAGGAAGGTGAGTGAGGAACGACAGACTGCGACCAATGCAAACAAGTCGCAGCAACCTTTATTCCCATTCCTCGATTTGGGGAACAAATTTTAGATAGACAAACAAAACAGAGGGAGAAAAACAGATGAAACTGAAGAGCTATTAAGGATGAGGAAGAAAAAAGGAGAAGCTTCACAAAACAGAGACGATTAAAAAAGGGTCAAAGTCCCGGACAGCTTGTGCAAAGGGGATTTTCTCTCTCTGGAACGGAAAACTCGCTGCTTTGTCCTTTTCTTTCTTGATCGGTTTCGGAGAAAGTCTCAGGATCACTTTTTTCCAGTTCACTCCAACCTGCAATAAAAATCGCAACCATGAGTCAAACTTGCACATGTTGTACAGGTGAAAAGTGGTATCTTCCCATGGTTCCGTTCTTTCTTTGAACTTTCTAGTTCAACACAAAACCCTAAAATTCCGAAAAATTCTTGTAACAAGAAAAGTTTGTGAACGCGAAAGCTTTTTTTCTGATAATCATAAAAGAGGAAAAGAAAAAGAAAAAAAAGCTTTGAGCTTTCGAATACGAGCCAAAATTCACAATTGACAGAAAACAGAAATCATGGGAATATAATCAAATTGGAGGTCATTATTCCCCCTCCAAGAAACTCGGATCCAAATAACGCAAAACGAGACCACTATCTTGCACAGGAATCTATGAGGGGAACTCGAAAGATGCGAATAATGAAGGCAAACGATAAGGGGAACAAATTTGAGAGAGATGTATTTTCACGAGCTCAGGAGCTTACTGGAACTTCTACCGGGTTCCGATTATCTTACAATAAGCTCCGGTGATGATTTCCGGCCCAAAGCGAAGCACGACCGTAGCTTCACTTATCTGACATCTCATGTAGAGACTCTGCTCTCTCTTATATACAAGCTCTCTCTCTCTCTCTCTCAGAAAGTAGGGTAAAAAGAATCTAACCGTATATACGTTCCATGACTACTGTATAAAGTATAAATCACGGTAGGAATACGGTTTCTCAAATTTCTGTAGGGTCCGTGTCATGAGGAAAGAATATACTAGGACTAGGCTTGAACCGGTTTTTTCTCCAACAGAGACAGTTAAAGGGTTGAAGAAGAAGTCTAAGCCACAGATATTTAGCCCGAGGCGGCTGAATTCACGGGTTCCAGCCAATGTGGCGGCCCAAGTTGGTAGCCACGTGGTTACACAGAGACCATTAAATGATAGTAAAACCGTGAAATCACCGACCTGGATGTCTTGATGGTAACACGTGTACATAGTTATTTAAGTTGACCCCACTTTAGTCGCTTAACCCGGGTTAAGAGGTGGGATTTGTCTGAGAGTTGATAGAGGACAGAGGAGACCGGAGAGGATATTTTCATATGGTGTTTGGACCTTACGAGTGCAAATTTGGAATTTTCAAAATAGACGAGAATACCCTTGGGCAAAAGAGGTGGGATTGATTGGTTCATGGTTTGGAGTTGGGAGTTAAGAAGAAAAATGACCTATGAGCAAAGAGGTGGCCGTGGCTTCATTCTATAAAAAGGGTTAAGTTTACAAGAGTAGCCTCTGAAACTTGGGCTACAGCGAGCAACGAGGCCGTGAGATCGAACGACCACAGAAATACACATGTGATGCCGCCTTGTGCATGGAGGGGGGTACGGAGATCACAAATAAAAAACACATGTACTCAAAAGCTTATGGGATCCTCATTCCTCTCAACTGGTGGCCGAGTATCACCAGCACACGCAGCACTCTGTTTGGCAGATAGTTCATAGGGTGGAAAATGAGCTGTGAACCGTTGGATTTTGATCAAGTGGCGTTCATGCAAATTCTTCAAAACTATATCCTATATTAAATGAAGAGAGATAATTATTTATATAGAAATTAAGGATGGCAGACAGACAGAGGTCGAGGTTGGAAAGGGACGTATATAGTTTGTATTAGATGATTCAATTAAGCAAATGGGTTGTTTGCATTTTGCCAACTCAACTGCTTGCAGTTGCATGCATGTTACATCTCCCCACTAAGATATATATTAGAGAGAGAGAGAATAGAAGGCCCATAACAATTGTAAAAATAATAATAATAATAATAATAATAATAATAGAGAGGACATTGTGTTTGGTAGGGAGTTTCTATCACAAATGCAGAAGAGCGAAGAGCCTTAGACAGAGTAAATCGTCAACACTCAACAGATGTAAATGTGGGCATGTGTATACTTGCATGCTAGCTCCATGAAGATCCCGTTATTTGGGTTATTATCTGTAAAACTTGATCGTGTCTTTCTGTGTCAAGGGAAAGGGAGAACAAATCAGGTATGGAGAAACGAGGATAATCAAAAATCACATATTTTTAAATCAACAAAAACAGAAAACATCATTCATATATAGTGGGTGTTTCGCACTGTAGCATTTTACAAACGTTTCGTTTTACAAGTGTTTTCCATTGTTTCACTTGCGTTTTTTGAAAACATAAAAATAAAATGCACTGTAGCATTTTACTTCAACTGCCGCTACTTGCTCTTCAGTCTTCATTGTCCTGTTCCAATGCAACCACCAAACTAGAAACTAGAAAGCACTGACCGACTCCATCCCTATTCTTCATCATTTTTGAATCACAACATAGCAAAGTCAGCTCGGCCAATCCATCGCCAACCCCTACACCTCTTCCATTCCAAATTGCCATTGAGAATCAAACACCCAAGCTATTGTTCGAACAACATTGGTTGAAAACAGAATCGCCACATGCTTCACCAACAAGAGTTATAGTTTTGTAACAAACACCTACACTGTTTCTCAAAATCGTAAAAACCAAGAACCATATTTGATGCCAAATAGAGCCTAAGGCTTTGTTTGGATAAACGTTGTTTTCACAATATTGCAAAAAAAAAAAAAAAAAAAATCAGCTAAAAAGTGTTTTAGATGCCTGATATGAGTTCCTCTTAAAAACACCACAATCTGAAATCAAAATCACTTCTAAGCAACAAAGATAGGGTTTAGTCTATAAATAGTACAAATACAAATCTACAAAATGCAAATACAAGGTCTAAAAATAGTGAGTAAAATCAAATCACTTTTAAACAACAAAACATAAAGCTCAGTTTGGAAGAAATGTATTTTTACTCTTTCCAAGAAGCTCAATTAAAAAAAAAAGAGTAAATATAAATATGTATAAGACAAAACCTTGTATTTTGTATTGTTAAACCTGTATTTACACTGTATATTTATATTTTGCACTCCTTTGAAAAGAACACTAATATATAAACAATGCAAATACATACAAAATAAAAGAAATGTTTAATCAATTATAAAATTTTCTGGGCACAAGACTGAGCCAATTTGTCTTGTCTGAGTCCAAGACAAATACATACTAATATAAATATAAACAATGCAAATACATACAAACCACATGCTTCTTCAATTTTAAAAGCATAAATTTTGAAACTTAAAGGAATAAAAATACAAATATATACAATATAAATACATACAAAATAATATAAAATACAAAATTATTTATATGTATAATCCTTTCAAACTGAGCCTTAAACTTAATTTAAAAAAGTATAAATATAAATATATACAAAATACAAAATTTTACGCTCTATATATTTATATTTATAATCCTTCCAAACTGAAACTTACGCAAACACAACCGACGTCAATGGTGTTTTTTTTTTAATACATTGCTTACTAATAAATAGAAAATCGAATGGTATGGCTTGAATATGATATGCCTTAAAAAAAAATTGAATATGATACAGTCATTATAGTCATCTATCTTTACAAAAAAAATGTAGTCATCTATCAATGTGGTTTTTGTTATATATAATCGAAGCAACAAAGAGGGTTAATAAAAGTTGAAAAAAGAAATGTTTAATAACTTTAATGTGAGGCACGGACGGTGAGATTAAGCCGGGAATCACCAATTTGCTAACGTCTATATCATTGCAGGCAAAAGGCAGCCAATGACCTCTAACGGCAATTCCCTTATAACGATGGAGATTGTTTTACCCTCAGGTCCTTTGCTAGGTCCTGGAGCTCTGACCTCTCACTGTTTTTCCCTTTTATAAATTGATGAATAGACCTGTTCATAAGCCGGTTAGTTCGATGGGCCGGCTCGACCCCCGGACGGACTTGCGCACAGATATAAGCCCGTGGGTTTGACCATGGGCTTAAAAGCCCGAGCCCTATTATTTTATTGGTCGGGCTTGGGATTTGCCACAAAAGTCAAGCTCGAGCCAGGTCCAGCCCGATCAAGTGTAATCTATTCTAAACCCTAGCCAAATAACCCTTTCCTATTCCCTCTCTTTAGTCTTCATCTTCTATCTTCTCTCATCACTCTCACTCTCAAGAATTGGCACGAACCTAGATAGATAACCACTGTTCTCAGTCTCAGAAGTGACACGTGAGCTCAGGCATCAACGATCTTAGGCATCGGTTATTTTTCTCTCCGATAGTGAGTCCTCTCTCTCTCTCTCTCTCTCTCTCTCTTGTCCCTCGCGTAGTTTTCATTTTCAGTTTCTCACTCATTGTCGCATATTCTCACTTTCTCAGGAACCAATGAACTCAAAGCACCGGGGAACTTAGGCACCAACGCTAGCCTAACCACCAATGAACTCAGTCGCCCCTCTCTCCGATGGTTAGTCCTGTATTTCACAAATTTGTACAGATCATGCATTTTGTAGTCTGTAATCTATATAAATCATGCATTTCTCAACTCTGTTAGCTCGAGTACATGGGTTTTGGGCTTATCACTTATGAGTGAAAATCACAATTGCATTGAAGTTAAACCCATTTGCCATCTGTTGAAGAATTGAAGTAAGAACAGAGTTAGAGAATTTTTTAGAACAAAAATTGTGTGAATTGGGCTTCGATCTCGGGCCCAAGCTTCGGGCGTTTTATGATGGTCGAGCTTGGGCCTAAGTTGTAGGCCCGATGGTCGGGTCGGGCTCAGGCTCAAGCCTGAAATATCCTGTTAATGAAAAACAAAAGGTACGCTCACATAACCGTCGTTAGGGGTGCAACTGGATGATCCAATCCTATTTCGTCAAATTTGGATGACTCCTGTTCGGATCTTTGGATTAGATCGAATATTAGTATCTGATTAGATATTGAATCAGATTCGAAATTGGATTCGGATCACCTCCTATCCGATTTGAGAAGATCCGATATGATATATGTTATATATTTATTTATATAAATATATTATATATATGTTATTTATTTATTTATAAATATATTATCTATATTATATTTGTATAAATTGTTGTATTATTTATTTATTAATAAAAACATGTATATATGATGAAAATAATCAAAAAATGTTTGTATTTTTTTTTTTTATTTAAATTGGCATATTTTATTTTTTCTTTTAATAATTTATTAGAATTTAATGAAAACAAGTTGGATCGGATTAGATCCAAAGATCCAACTCACCGATAGGATTCGAATTCATATCGAGGCCTATCAGATTCGGTCGAATCGGATCCAAACCTGTTTTGGTCGTCTTCTTCGCCCGGATGGTCAAAACGGTCCTGTGTTGACCCGATTGGTATACACCAATTATTTGACGCTTTTTCTTTTCTTTTTAATTTCCATTTTTCAATTGTTTATACATGCATTTTCAATAAAGAAGTGGTTTGACCTTCTTCCTGATGCTTGGAAACATCTGAGAGTTGGAGGAAAATCTGAATCATCTGAAAGTTGGAGGAAAATCTGAATCGCTAAAACAGCTATAGTTGGTACAGCCGAAGCGTTTGCAACCTGGAGGATCTGAAACGTCTGCTCAACCCAAGAAGAGTTTGGAAGAAAACCAGTTAAATAATGTAAAAAGTGAGATGAGAAGAGACTAGAAACGGTCCTGAGATTTATATCTGAGATGGTTTAAGGATTTGAAACTTGCATTGGTGTCTGAGATGTCTGAGATTTGAAAGCGCTGAAACAACTACAGTTCGGTTAGAGGTTTGAAAGAGAAGAAAGAGTGGGAGGGTTCTAAAAGGTTTTAGACGTTCGGTTCTAAGAGGTTTGAGATGTTTGGTCTCCCAAACCCAAAGGTAATAACTTACTTGTGCTCCCAAGTTAACTCAAATTAATTGTCATTTAATTTTTTGAAAAAAAAAAGGAAAAAACTCAAAAAATCGTGGAAGCAACAAAGTGCGCTCTCAAGTTCACCAAAACGCAGCAATGTGCTAAATTAGCACATTACAGATTAGTGAACTTGTACGTGCAACATGGCAGTATTTGTAAAACAAAACTATTTATAATTCATGGTCAATTTATAAGGTGAGAGTAAAAGATATATACGCCCTCTTTTATGCCCGTCGTATGCTTAACAACGGGGGATAGAAAACATCTAATGAAAATTTCAGAAAGAAGGGACATTTGCAATTTTATAGATAGTATAGATATAGATATAGATTCTAAGTTTTTCACCACTTTGGTGACTTTACCACTACTGACAGAACCTTTCAAAATATGGGGTTATTGTCGATAAGGGCAACTTTTAGCCCCTAATATCAATAAAAATAATTATTTTAATATAATCTCTAAAAAAATATCAAAGCAAGGTAAATATACTGTTCACCTTCTTCCTTTTCTTCCAAACGGTGAACAACAGCGATAAATCTTGCTCACCACCACCTCCTTTCTCTCTCTCACTCACTCTCACACACACTCTCTCCCTCTCTCTCTCTCTCTCTCTCTCTCTCTCTCTCCCTTTTTCTTCTTCTTCTTCTTCCCATCTGAGTTCTTCCAAACTCAAAACATAACAGAATGGTGAGATCCCTCTCCACCTTGCTTTGCTATGAATAATGAAAAAGAGAGAGATTGAGAGAGAAAGGGAGAGGAAGTACAGACAAACAACTTACCAAGTTTGTTGATGAAGAACATTTGCCGCACCTGAATGCACCCTGTAGATTTATAGTACTCACTCAGTCGCTCAAAGCTCTGTAAACACCGCATTTATACCACATGGACGCTTGCGATCAGTCTACGGCCAATCTTCCCTCTGCGATGAAACCACAGAGCATCGTAGGCCTGTGATGAACCTACAGTGCGCATCGCAGGACTGTGATAAACCCACAGTTCATCGCACGATCGTGATGAGCCCATTCTTAGCTCGAGCCAAAGCAAACCCAGGTTGAACCTGTGATGAGGTTCACACGCACTCGACCCTGTGATAAACCCTCAATCGCTACCTGTGCGCGTAATGTCGAAGGGACGAATGTGACAAAGCGCCACATAGGTCTAATGAGATGTTGTCCGCCAGATGGTGACGTCACTAACGTCACGCCAGTTAAGTAAGATGCACAAAAGGTAGTAGCATACATGAGTTATAAGGATCTCTGAGTAAAAGGAAAGCAGATCATCGGAAAGATCCCAAGAGGGACGTGTTGCGAAACGCTGGTAGTGCCCTTATCGACTGACAATGAATCCAATATTCCCTTTTTTAATAGGAAATTAGCACCTATAGCTCATTCCTTTCAGGATCTCGGGATCTCTCCCATTAATAGAGATCCTTCCCAAAGTGAAAGTCAGTAAGCTATCGAGTATCCTTATCATTGACTCCCAACTCTATCATCCCAGCCTGATGCCCTAGTTTTAGATTCAATCCCCTTTACCCACGGTCTTTCTTTGTCTTTTAAAGAGACCGCCTCCTCAATCTAGCCACCACCAAACCTATGTACCGACTTTACTGGCTTTCCACCTAAGATGGGCTAAGTCTTATAGAATAAATAGGTTTTGGTTAAGTTGAGAAGGAGAAGAAGACGACGACGACGAGAGAGAGAGAGAGAAAGAAGTGGAGGGGATCGACAATAATCCTTTCAAATATTTAACTGAATAAATTCGAATCGGAATAGGGTATGAATACCTAATCCGACGAATAGGTTTCGGGGATCGGAGATTCGAAGCATGAAAATTGAAACAAGCAAATGGTTGGAAAGTTGCAATTTATTTAAACCTAGGAAGGTCACTCACACGCTAACCGCTTTCCACCCCTGGCAGGCTGGCACTAATGTACCTTTAAACTAAATACCTGCAACTACGCAACAAAGCAACAAGCATGTAGAAAATGATCGTGGTCGTCCACAACCGCAAGTAAGTGGGTCGTGATTTCACACTGAAATTTATTTGGAATCAAAAGTGGCATTTTTCTTCCTAGCTACTTCCCACATCCCAGGCGTTGTTTTTGCATCATGCCTGTTTTTTTCCAGTTTTTTTTTTTTCTCATATTCTGTGTTTGGTTTGAAAGAAAAGATAGGGAAAGAAGGTTTTCTTGTGGGCTGTGTTTGGAGTTTGATTTGAAAGAAAATGTAGGGAAAAAATGAATTGTTTTCCTACCTTCCTCTACCGTAAGGTTGTTTTTGTCTCCCTTTCTTTTCTTATCTTTTATTTCAAACCAAATACAGCCTTAAATCCTTTTTCAACAGTCCTTCACGTTATTCTAGTATTACCATTTATCGGTCTTTTTTTTTTCATTTTTTCAAAAAAAATAAAAAATTCAGCTGGGATGGGTTCAACCAAGTTTGATCCAAGTTAATCCAATTTTTACACAGGTTGAGCCTGAAATTTTGAGATCTGAGTTGAGTCTAAGCTAAATTGGACTTGACCTAAATTCAATATGATTTGTATATATTTTCAATCTGTTCCATTTTAAAATAGGAAAAATCTATAATGCCGAAAAGATATGGCATAGGAAGAATTTTAACCAAATAACACTTTATTGACTATCCTATTTATGATTCTATTTGATTAATCAAAAGTTTTTCAAATATCATATATTTTCCATATTATAGTCGAACCCTTTAAAATAATCAAACATAGGTTCTAACCTCAGATTGGACCAGCCCAAATCCGAGGTTTAAATCTTACAGGTGGGCACGGGTTGATTCTCAACCCACCCGAGTTACATCCCTAATTTGCACGGCCTTCTATGCATTGTTGTGGCGGTGTGGCCCATCTTACATCACTTCATCCGATTCAAAGTGGAGCCATAGCAATGGATCGAGGGTTGCAATTCACGATTTTAGCCCTGATACGCTCTAACGGAAATAGCTGATTTTTGAGCCACGATACATATGAGAATAGTCTACTATTCCCATTGAGATAGGATTGTAGCGTTGGGAAAAAGCTGTGAGTAACGGCCCTTGAATGTATCAGAGGTATTTATGTACCTCGGAAAGTGAATAAATGGCATTAAAGCATTGGATTTCCTTCTTATACAGGGATTTGATGTTGATATTTCTTTCGAGTTTTCAAAATCTGAAAAGTCGATGACTTTTACTCAACTGGGCTTCTAGAATAATTCACGTGTTTTGAAGCATCACCTCTTCCACATTTTAGCAATTTCAGTCTCAAATTAAATCTTCCAAAATATATACAGTATTAGTAGTAGATCTCTGACTTATTGTAGCAAGAGACCAACTAGGATCAGGGTTTGGGATTAAGGGTTCTCATTTGGTTGGACCGGCCGAGGGTTCTCACTCTTCAGCCATGGGCTCAATACTAAACCAATATATATCATGAACCGGACGATTTCCTCTTTTATGATATATAGAATAGAAACAAAAATCAGCTCGTGAATTGGTGTGATAGCATCTCCTGTAGAGACAAAAACCTCAATTCGTAGTAGGGGGTTAGGCCTGTCTAAATGGGCAGTTGCACTGGGTAATAACTAATAAAGAATTAATTAGCAATACACATTGTGTGGGCATTTTATCACTGTTCAGAAGAGGCAATTAGATGAAGGCCTTACGGGAAAAGAAGTGTTATTTTCAGCTAGCCCACTTGTTGTTTTATCTCTGGATGATTAGATTCCAGTGGTATGGATATTTTAGGAAAAATAGCCGATTTGCATAACAACATTATCCACCTGTCTAAACCACTCAACCTGCCTCTTCCAGTGTAGATAGATAATGTTGCTGTCTACAAACTGTACATTTACAATGATTCCAACAAAGATTTATTTTTATCTCATATATTCTCATATACAATATATATATATATATATATAATGTATTTATGTATGATTTATCTAGAATAATATCAAATGAATCAATTAATTATTTTATTAATTACAACTAATCTCTTAATAATATTTAATAAATCATTTATTTATTTAAACTTCAAACTTTAGTCCAATTGGTGGGAAGACCGCAGTATCGATAAAAATAAGTTAGCAGAGGGGATGTAAAAAAGGCCTTATCCCTAATAATTAGCACATAGGGATTAGTAAATCATTTATTCATTGGTGCAATTTCAAATGGTGAAGCAAAGCTATTTTGATCGTTGTACACATGCTTTTCGTCTTCCTTACAATGCCTTTACTGGATTTCTCAACAAACACAACTACTGCCCAAGTAATGGCCCCCATCAGCATTCAGCAGGTTACCCATAAAAGATAATCAAATTTTCGCTTTACTTAAAGAGGATATCCCTTATCACTTCACAAAGTCTCGAAAGTGGGTAACAAATTTTGGCTTCTATATTCTTCAGACGTGTGGCAATTCAAAAGCCTGGGCTCTCTAATCTTACATCATATAGTGGATTTATCCGGTGGCACATCATAATGATGAGCGCACAGTGCGTGGTAATATCGAAGTCCAAGTTGCAATATTTTAATTATTAAGACTCAGTTTGGAGGAGGGAGTATAAATACAAATATAAAGAATGCAAAATCTTGTATTTTATATGTATTTATATTATATATATATATATATATATATATATTTATATTTATACTCTTTTTAAATTAAGCCTAAATAAATCACCAACTTAATTAGTTATTGCCATATACCATCCATAACAAATGAGACCATGGACGAGGTCTCAATAGAAAAGAAATGTTATTCTCACTCTTCTTATCTTCTATATATTTGAGAATTTAAATCACGAGGATTGGGAGAATAAAACTAGTCTCACCTCTCCAAACCACTCAGGTGGGACTTGCTATTTTATCACTACGTGGTTAGAGAAGGTTGCTTTCTGAGACCCCAGTTTTGCCGAGCATTCTCCCGATGATCAGAAATTAATGACTCAATCTCATATGTAATATTTGCATGGGTCTCCAATCCATGCCTCATTTATTTGAAACATCTCATCTCATTTATGTCATGCCATTTTTCTACACATTAATATCTCCCATTGAATCATATAGAGACGATAGTATAGTAATCAGCTTACCCACATCTACCATCAGATAGGAAAACTACCAACTTCTGTATTATCAATGTTTTAATTTGTTTCTCCATTCCATCTAAGCGCTAAGACCGGATCGAATAGGCACAAAGCATGTTAGTTGATACTTGAGATTTCCTACTCACTTTTCTAACCCGTTTTTTATGTGCTATGAATTATAGTCACACATCTCTATTATAAATTGAGAAATGTGTGGCTGCAATTTACGGCGGATAGAAAAAATGAGTAGAAAATCTAGACTCGTTAAATGAGCACTTATAATATTTTTTTGACACTTGTCCCTTCAAATAACCCCAGTCTATCATTGAAAAAGATTAATACCTACTTTTGACAGTTGTCAAAATAGAGTCCGGATGTAGTAGGCACCTTAGATAAGCACAATGAGTGAGCACATAATAGCTGTGTGATACATGTCCCAGTTAATGTGCCTTTCATCAAAACGGTTTTGTTTAGTTAGATAGAAATTATCCATTATTTTATTATCTTTGTCAAAATAATTAAAAATAAAAACAATGAAAAAGGAAAACCTAAACGTATTGAGAGATGGAACTCATTTACGTTCTCCTTTTTCATTGTTTTTTATTTTTAATTATTTTGACAAAAGATAACAAAATAATGAATAATTACTGTCTAACAGAATAAAACCATTTGGATAAAAGATACATTAATTAGAACATGTGTCACACAGCTATTACATGCTCACTCACTATGCTTACCTGACGTGCCTTTACATCCGGACCCATCCAAATATTTATCAAATGCTCATTTAACGTATTTATTTTGTTGTACCTACTTGATTCGATCCCCTGATCGCTACACTTCACCATCTCAAGGCTTTACTGAGGTGAGGGTATATAGTTTGTTGGTTCTCTTTTGTTTGACAATATCTTTTTGTTTTTCCTTCTTCTGAAACAATTGTAAATCAACATGTATGTATATACATATATATATATATATAAGTAACAATCAACTTTCTCCCACTGTAAAAGTTTCTATTTCTTTATTGGATTACCCATGGTATCCTAAAGGTAACCACTACTAATGCTCCTTGTATATTTTGTCCTTGATTGTAATAGTTGAAAGCTCTTTGGTCTGGTTTTTCTTGAAGAGCTAGTAATTCAATTAACTATTATGTTTGGCTTCACAGAAAATAAAAATTAATAAAAGTTGAGGGAAAGTTCTTAACAAAATACAGGGTTAGGGTGTATCCTAATTAATCTTACCCATGGATGTCAATAATTAAGACATGTCCATGCATGAGTATGATTAAGTATTTTAGTAACTAGTAAATAAATAAATGAATAGTTTGTAATTAATTGCGAAATAAAAAGTCTAAAATACAATAGAAATATAGTTCCATAGACTATACAGTATTACTTCGACAGAACATACTACGTACCAAATGCTCTTACTAGATCACAAATCCATTTTATCCTCTGAACACAAATTGTATGGGTTTCTTTTAATTTGTTTCCCAAACCACCCTCAAGTGGAATATTCTTGGGTCCCTCAGATTTTTCCGACTGACCCAACTAACAGGCCCCTTCCCTATAATGCAGAAATTATGAACCTCAAATGGAGTCGGGAGATCAGTTAGAAACAAGATGTATAACAATATAACATGGGATAGAAGACCGTATCAGACATGAATCGCTGACATGTTTTGGTGTACTAGCCCGTGTTATATATACATCTTGTTTCTAAGAAAGCTAGCATGGACTCCCTGAAACTTCTCAGAGAGCTGGTAACCCTTTAATTAAATCCTCTACATGTTTCTTTTCTCTATCTTTTTTTTTTTGAAGGCAGTTTCATTTCTTTATCAATGACTGAACTTTTTTCCTTCCCGATTTTTGGAATCAACAAAGGAATTATCAGACCATTAATGATTCTTACCATGCACGTTGGTTTGAAATTGCAAAACACAGGAATCCTGATTCCTGACTCATGATAACATTTCTGATCCATTAATTGGTAGCAGAGAATATCCCACCGATGAGAGAGCAGCTACTTGGGGGCAATAAAATGCTGAAACATAGATCTGTACCCGATTATCTCTCTTCCAAGACCTCAGCTAGCTAACCAGGATCAACGTTGGGTAGTGCCTGATCATTCCATTCCTATTATAAAACCCATTTCTGAAGCTTTTCCCATGTACCTACCTCGGGAAATTTGCTTGTGCCAAATAATAATATACAATAAGATGGCTTTTGGAACGCTTATCAACTGCAATCTAATTTTTCATCTTTCCTTCCCATCCACAAGAGAAGATAGCTAGCTAGAGAATACAGTTGTTGTCATCCAATCAAGGATTATCTTATATAAGTAACAGGCTAACAGAGCCGGAGTAATTTGGGTGGTGGTTCGGTCAAATTGTCGGATTGCAGATTTCATGTACAGTGTGACAACAATTCTGTCATTTTCAAACATCTTGTCTTTAATTATTATCATTTTGTATGGACTTTTCCGAAGCTCTCAGATGAGAGTGAAACGGTGCAAACTTAAATTGAAGCTATATATGTAATTAATATTATCATCAAAAGAATAGAAAGAAAAAAAAAAAAGGAATTGGGTAATGACTCCACTTTCCAGAATCGATGTTTTGACTAAAGTTAGATAACAAAACAGAGTAAGAAGAAGGGATATATAATCATAATCGGAGGGAGGATCAGAAAAGGCACTTACTCTCCGGAATTGATCCAGTGGCTATTCCAGTTGAACATTTTGTGAGAGAATTCATGAGTAAAATCTCTTGTGTTGTCATCTTCTTTCTTCCTTTCACGTTCGGCTACGTCATTGTAAGCAAATTAATTAAATGAGCACTTTCAAATTAATTAGATGGCCGGCACATGCATGCTTCAGGAAATCAGGATTAATTTTTAAAGTGGCCTGATTAGACGTTCCTTGAAGGGGACAAGGGTCACGATGATGATGAACATCAGGACTGACCTAGCTAGCTAGTGTGTATTTCCAAATGAATGAGCAAAAAGCTTCAAGTTACTCCCCATGCACACAAATTCAAAACATCCAACAGCTTCAAGACAGACAGTATGCTCCAAGCTAAATACCACCACCTCACATCACATGATATCTAGGTTGGCAGCGGCATCCATCTCGTGCCCACGTCCTTCTTTTTATCTTGATCGACTTAATCTGTATTATTGGTGATGAATCATATCAATCGTACATACATTGTCAATTACCCATGTAGCAATAAATACTAGCTAGTTCATGGAGCAAGTTGCAGGATCGATGTTCCAAACAGTACAGTTACTACAGAGCTAATAAGGCCATGGCCATCCATATCCCATATACACGTACATATACAACATACGTGAACGAGTATGTAAATACATGCAGAATTGACAAAAGCATAAAATTAAAAGAGAAAGAAAAAGGTAGGTAGGTGTTAAGTCCCTCTCAAGTGTCAACTGATTTTCATATATTTATTCTATGGGCCGTTATATAGTTAGTCGGTGTGGCGTTGGCGCATGTGGGTGGGTCGTCTACACTCGATTGTTGGCATTCAGAGGAGAGAATAACCAACACAGGGACCTTCTCGAGTCCCACGCTTTAATTTGATGGAATCAAAATCAATGGACTTAAATCTAATAGACCCTTACATCATATACAAACACACACATACACACACTTATATACAGTCTAATTAGCACCATACATATATATATATAGAGAGAGAGCTAATTAGATAGCTAGCGTCAACATTCAACACCCACCCCATCGACAGGGACTAGCAGACGCCAGGGCCTCGCCAATCGATCTCCTTATCTCCTCATCCACCCATCTCTCCTCTTCTCCCACTTAAAATACCCCTTCACTTCATTAATTCTACCAAGTAATATCAAATAATACAACTCTCACTTTCTCTAGCTAATTTTTCCATCTCTATCTTTCTTCTGCAGTTCCACCATCCCATGTATATATGGTTGTTATACCCTTTCAGATACAATATATATACATATAATACTCACATTCACACCAATGACGAACAATCCATCAGAAATGTCAAAATCTCTTCGGCCGGAAATCCCATTAAGTAAATGCAGCTGTGCTGCAATGCGGAGGCCCCCTTCCTCCTCATGAGCAGCCATGCCATGCATGTCCAGGAGACCATGACTAGACTAGAGTAGGGATGACGACAAATTTAAGGAGAACAGTGACAACCTGGTCACGCACTTGGACTACTTCGATTGTAGTACCAAGGTTACTTTGGTAATTTCAGGAATCAAAAAATATCTTAGATGGGCCCTGCTGGGTCCTCTGGTCGATGTCGAGTGTCCTCGTCCCTTATTATTATTATTTTCTTTTGTGGGCCGGATAGGCCGTAGCCATGAGAGAGACTGAAGCTCCAAGTGATACCTCAGCGCCGCGTCAGACCTTCTTAGCCAACCCAGTCAATACAAATCACAAAAGTGGAGTTGATAAGTTAATCCATCTATTTCCATTCATATATATGCACAGCACAAGGATTATTTTGCTTATCCGTTCGCGTGGCTATCTTCTATTATTATATTTAATATATTCGTCATTCGTTTTCTCATGTATACTAGTTGATCTTCTTTAATTTAGTCCTTTTCTTATATATGATATTTCATTTTTCAAATAATATAAATTTATTAATTTATTATGTGTGAATTTTGAATCTTCTATTTTGGATAAGCCAATCCGGATGTGTATTATGATCTGGCTTCCACGTCGCAATTAATCATCAATCATTTTAAGGGCTAGGATTTATAAAAGAATCCAACTCTAACATCATTTCATTTAGAAGTGCAGTATATCATATTCATATATATTAGGCATCATGTTATTGATTTGCTTGCGGGGTCTACTATTTAATTAGCCTTTTATTGATTATTTTCTCCACGCACTAAACCCCATTGTCTCCTTCTTTTATGTTGGTTGGTTTGATTACCTACACATCCACATCCAGTACTTCAATAATATTTCTCTTGTTGCTTGTTTGTAATTTGCTTATTTGGGTAGATAAGAGTTTAAGATTTTATAAGGACTTTACATAATTCAATGTTTTAGATCAACGTAGATGAATATGGCGGTCCATGCAGTAGCCCTCCCTCAATGTTAGAGGTTGTTTTCCCAAGCTGTACTTGGTGGGAAATCAACCAATTTGCTAGGGATGGCAATTTTTATCATAAAACCGGGGTGTGGCTCTGCCCTGCCCCGACCCGCCTCAAATTAGGTGGGTTTTCCCTACTCTTAAATAGGGTTGTTCATAAGAAGGCCCAACCCGACCAAACCGATCAACCCGAATCGATTCAATTTTAGTCGGCCGAGTTTTCAACAACACGGGTCGGTTTCGGTTTTCATATTGGAAAAACTGCAATAAATTGACCCAACCCGACCCATGAACAGCCCTACTCTTAAATGGGGATAAAGTGAGAACGCGGAAAATATTTTTGATTCAAATCAGGATTAGGCGGGGACGGAATTTGTATATAATTCTATGAACCTGGCTTAGAGTAAACCCTACCCACAAAATTAGTGTTTGGATTAAGGTTAGGATTTAAAAGTATGAATCTAACTTAATTTTGGATTGGGTTAGGGTAAAGGCTTTGACCAACCCAATCCAACCTGAACCTTACTTTACTTCATTTTATACTTATGTATATTCACTATTCATGTGGAATTGCCTTACATCTTGGACATCTCAGTTTCATCTTCTATAATATTATATACACAAACCTTGTAGACCAGATCATGCGCAGTGGTATTTAGTTCCCTACTTATATGCTTAACAGTAATGTTTTCAAAACACGAAAACTACACATGAATCCTTTAATGTTAATTCTGAATAACATGAATCCTTAACTGTATTGGGTTTGAAAGAAAAGAAACTAAATCCTATCCCAATTGCAAGTTTTAGGGTTGGGGTTCGACCATTCAACAACCTGGATTGTGTTAGAGTTGACCTCAATCTGACCATCTAATTGCAGTGATTAAGGCTGTGAAACAGAGTAAGGCAACACTTTTAGGGCTGGGCTGCACTAGTGCTTCAGGCCTAGTGACAGGGGCTGGGCTGCACTAGTGTTTCAGGCCTAGTGACAGAGGCTGGGTTGGCACACTATATTTAATTGTATCTAATGGCCTATACTAAAAGTTGGTATCCATTGAATCATCTTAAGTTTTTATGAGCTTGTTTCCTTGTCAATTAGGCTCAGTTTAGAAAGAGTACAAATTAAATACAAATATGCTTAATGCAAATACAAGATTTATAAAAGCCATACACATGGTTTTTAAAACAGATTATGTTGGTACTTACATTCTTACCAAACTGAGCTTTGGGAAGAGGACGAATTCAAAGTTTTGCACTGTACATATTTGTGTTTACTCTCTTCCTAAACTTAGATTCAATTTGAAAAGAATACATATATATATATATATATATATAGAGTGCAAAACCTTGTATATTATATATATTTTATATTTAATCATTCCAAACTGAACCTTATTAAAGAAGCAAAACCGTTCAAAAACTTAGACTCAGTTTGGATGGAGGTCATGTAGTTTGGTTGACATTAATGAGCAAGGTGGAAATCAATAAATAGTTTTCTACTTTTCTTTGTTTGGGAAATTAAGGTGTAATACACCAATATGGAAGTATTTTCTAGAATATATGTTGTCTATTTTCATTTTCAGGGGTAGGTCCCAATAGGTTAGAAAGTGGTAAACAAAGTAGATTATTTGCAAATTTTTGGTTCCTCTTTTTAGGTACTAAAACAAATTTCATGGCTAGAAATAATTTTCAAAATTTCAAATGAAGGACCACGTTGGCAAACAAGATTATGCATTTTGTGGTGGAAATTCATTACCAGTATGGCGGGAATACATCCTTGTATGACCTGTATCTATCTATTTTGTTTATATTTATACACAAATGAGAGTATGGCTGGCATGCAGTATCCCAAAAGATTGTTTTTCCCAAACTGGTACTTTGGTGGTGAAATCAACCTAGTTGCTTATATGACGCTCTGAACGCTTCTTAACTCTGTTAGTTTTGTCAATAAAATTAAAAAATCTATATTTCTGTTAAAGGTTCTAAATAGCGATATGTGCGTATCGACCTGTATCTATGGCCTTTTTGACACAGCGTGGAAGCAATGAGAATCGGAGTTGGCTATGCAAGTACCGGGTGTTCGCTAGTACCTAGCGAATAACACCGATTTCTCTAGGAGAGAGAAAAGGTGGCAAAAATAAGAAGAGAACTTGAATAAATTCTGAAATCTGAAGTATGAATTGATTCATAATTCTGGGAAATAACAGTATTTATAATACATTGAGAAATTATAAAAGAACTAGGAAAAGAAATTAGATTTGATCTAAACATCTCAAACTTGTAGATAGGATCGAACTCTTCTTGACTTGATCTCCCC
>NW_010729091.1:552077-630610 GCF_000365185.1 Nelumbo nucifera | reverse complement strand
GAATTCTTGATGAGTCTTGAATTCTTTGAATTCTTGATGAATTTTGGATTCTTTGAATTCTTGATGAGTCTTGGGATAATCTTGACCTTATCCTAGGAGCTGCCGCCCCTAGGAGTGAGATGGGCCTTGGGATGGGCCTCCATCACTTTTTATTTTTTTTTTTTTCTTTTAACTGATTCAGGGGATTGGTAAAAGGCCTGTCTATCCCCCAAACAGGCCGGACCCCAAAATGGTTGCTGTAAGGGCACATTGGAGGGTCATCGATTCGGTCGATACGTTAAGAAATTTTAATCATTGCTTTTGCTCAATTCAAACTTCAATGTAGCTCTCTCTTACAATTCAATGCTGCTGGGACAAGTTTGTTTTCGAATTATATGTGGCAAATACTCTTTGTGAGAATGACCAAATCGATCCAACGTAATTCATTGAAATCCACGCCCATCAAACGGGTGAAGGAATTCATAGAAAAATCAATGTAGAAAGTCTGTTGTGTTTACTCACAAATATGGTGCCTACTGATGGGATCAGTTCACTTGACAAACTACTGAGTATTGCAAGCAGTGTCGTAGACTGGGACTGGACGAGACGATTGAACCTGTGACAATGATCCTATGACCTATCCAGATCAACAAGTTAATTGCTTCGTACCTTAACCGGTAATGCTCCCAATCTACTTTTACAACAATTGTTTAACTTATAAATTTAAGCTGTTAGGTGAAGTCTTTAACGGGTTTTAAAACATCCTCTCACACTAGAGTTTATTGGCTTTGAAGCCTTTAGACTAGCAGTCTAGCACAAGTCCTATTCATACATTGTACTGAAATTTAATAGGTTTTCTGTAATTTGGATGGGAAATTGATGAGTGTGGGCCCGTCAATACTACACCACTGTAGCAATGACCGATCTATACTACACTACTATTTATACCTGTTACGAACTAGGATAAATAGACTGTGTGGACTAGACCATTCTATACTTACAATGATGTTCTTTTGATTCCATGTATCTCATATATTGTTTATGAAGTGATTTACATATTTAATCATAAATGTCTAATTTTTATATTTTATATAATAATAAATTGAAAAAGACATCAATAAATTAATACTAACCAATAAATATTAATTTTAATAAAATAGTAGTAAAATATTTTTTTTTAAAAATTATTATTTTATTGTTTACATTGATATTTAAACAAATGAAGGAGCAATGAAGGAGTGCTTTTGCTTGTAATGCAGAGACCAACAGTGGAGGAGTGGCAACGGAGAAGCTTCCAATGATAAAAAAAAAAGAATCTACTGTATCAAAAAATACAATTAAAATACCATAAACCGATCACATCCATGATATTTATGCATTGAGGAGATTTTGGGGTGTGGATGGTACTGATCCACGATATGTTGTGGACCAATCCTATCTACAGCAAACCAAATGCCATCGCCATCCTGTGGTCTACGGTCAATGCCACAAGATGGTCATAATTCCGAACACTACCTAAATTAATTATAATAAAGGCAACAAAAATAAAATATTAGACCATTTAACCAACCAGATTCCTATACTATATCTATATAAATAAACCATTCAACCTTAAGTTATTAGAAGGTTTTAATTTTCTAATACTGATACCATTGATCGCAAAGATATGGCTATTCTGAACCGTGAAGGGCTGCCCTGCCCATGAGACAGATGGCCCTGGTGGGCCATTGAAGTTAAATTCCCCTCTACCTAATTGAATTTGATGTCCACCAAAATCCAAAAATTTGCTAAGAAAGAGTGATTATCAGTTGAAAGTAGTAATTCAGCAAAGCCATGAGCATCCTACTGTGTTTATTAATCACTCATTGCCTAAAAATAGAAGAAACTCATAATTTTTAATGAAAATTTGAGGTAATGATAATAAAAATCGTAATGTGTTCATAATTTGCTTAATGAAATTGAGTTATTATTATCACTTGATCTGGAATGTGGGTTTCAAATTGAAGCTGTAGAGTTAAATCTACGTCGACAAGAGTCCACATCAACCATAAAATCTCAGAATTTCAGTCAAATGGGGATGTGTGATATGGCAAGCGCATGGAGCAGCTTTAACTGGACACTTAAAGAATGTTAAGATGCGGTCCAGGACTCCAGTCCGAGTCTGAAAGCAAGGTCCACCTCTAGCCCTTGTCTTGTGGGCTGAGCCAGGCCGGCGCGGCCAACTTTTGAAAGCTGCTTGCGCTGTAGGTTAGGCCAGGCCAGCATGGCCAACTTTTGCAAGCCACCTTCACTGTAGCAGGCCGTGGTTGCCTAGCATGAATTCTTCAAAAGGGAAGCCCGGCACGGACCAAGGCCCAGGCCTAGTCAGGCTGGGCTGCGGGTTAACACGATATTTTAAGAAAATTTGAAAAAGTAAAATAAATTAATAAGGTAGACAACAAATTGAAATAAAAAATCCTTAAATTTTGATTCTACATAAATTTTGATATATACAATTATATGAAATTGAAAAATATAATAAAATTAATATATATAACGGGCTGGGCCGGGATGAGCCCTCACAGCCCGCAGGCCATATAAACCCGGCCCTCAGGTCGTACCATCTCGGCCTGACCCGTTTTACACAACCTCTAACTCTAACAAGGGCATTCCGTTTGCCGTAGAGCCCTACAAGGCTCTCTGGATCATTCATGTTGGAGGCCTTGGTTCAAATCCAGAAGTCAAACTTGGGTGGGCCCAACTGAAGTCATGCCAACCCGAGTTTTTTTTACACAAATGGACTTGTGTTTTCAGCTCGCACCTTAGAGCAACACGCATCTAAATAAACTATATAAAATTCTGAAGAAAGAAATGTCTAGGGCTTTCGAAAAAAAGAAAGATTTGTAATAATTTTTTATTGTTTTAATTTTTATTTTATTTCCTTTTTTATTGAACTCAAAAAAAAAAAAGTGTTTCATTCATCTCAGTTGCAACTTTCAGAAAAAAAAGTCGGGACAAATTGATCAAGTAGTAATAGATTTACAATGAAGCGCAAACTTAGCAACTTTAGCTTCTCTCTTGGTATGATTGACTGAGAATGAGTGTAGACGATTGAATAGCCCTCTGCAATCTGCAATTTTAGTGTTAATACGCCACTGCCGAGATAGAGAGACTACCAACAGAAGGTCAATAACTTATTCTGCATCGCCTTCAAAACCCACATTAGTTAGTTTCAAATCTAGTGCAAATTTCAGTCCTTGTAGAAAGGCTGCAGCTTCAACTTGAATAGGGTGTCACAAGGAATTTATAGCCAAATCTGCCCAAGTCCAGGCCCTTCCCATTTTGTGTTTGGATCTAGCTCTGGATGAGCTTGTGCTGGCAAGCCATGGCATATATCTGGGCCTCTGGTCAAATATTAAGGTTGGGAATGGTTTTGTCCTAAACCTGGATTGGCCCAATCCTGCTTGCCCATGATGTATCTCTGCCCAAATCATGAGCGAGTAATTCCCAGACCCCTACGACTCTATGAGTGAAACAAGTAAACAACCCAATAAGGATCTACTGCATGATTAAATTTTTAATTGTAGACCCGCCCCAAGTTCATTATATCTCTGGCACTGTGGCACTGTGGCACACACATACCTATAACCAAAACTGACTGGTGAATGTTTTATAATTTATAGGGTATTTACAAATCCGGCCCTGTTATTAACTTATTATGTGCCCATTTTGTCCTTCCAAATCCGGAATAATCAGAATCGGAGTCAAATTGGATATTAATCCGTTGAACAGTAACTTATCAAGAGCTTCCATCTGAAAAATCTATTCTCATTAAGGTTACAAGGTTGTGGAAGAGTGGAACAGACAAATGGGGCAACATTAGGGTCGGGCTTAGGGATGGATTCAAGCCGAGCCGAGCTGAATACTATCAGTCTCAAGTTCGGTTCGAGACTGTTCTATAAGGCTTGAGCTCGAGCTTGGTTCGAGACAGAACTTTGAGCTTAAGCTCGGCTCGAGTCAAAAATTCATAAGCTTGAGTTTAGCTCAGCTTGATCTCGATTTGAGAAAAAATATTTTATAAAATTAAAAAAATTATATATAAAAATATTTTTTATTTGATATTTAAAATTTAAGAATTATAATAATTAATAATTATAATATTTTTATTATATATATTATTTTCTATAATAATAATAATAATTATTATTATTATTATTATTATACATATATTAAATATCAAAATATATATATTCGAGCCGACTCACGAGCCTCACGGGGCGAGCTCTGTTAGGCTCGAGCGTGGCTCATTTAATAATCGAGCAAATAAATTGGACTCGAGCTCAAGCTCAAGCTCGGTTGAAACCGAACCGAACCGAGCCGAGCCGAGCTTGAGCAGCTCGTGAAAAGCTCGACTCGTTGCCACCCCTAGACTCGGGCTGCACTAGTGCTTCAGGCATAGTGATAGGAGCTGGGCTGGGATGCTTGTATGATGGTATCTAATAGCCTCTACTAGAAGTTGGTATCTATCTAAGGCATTGTTTGGCAAAAGAAAAAAAAAACATGTTCTTGAACTCTATCTTTGTTTCAAAGGCTCAGTTTGGAAGGAATACAAATGCAAATTTGTAGAGTGTAAAATAATACAAAATACAAGGTTTTACACTCTACAAATTTGCATTTGTACTCCTTCCAAATTGAGACAAAAGGAAAAATAAGTTGGTTTTGTTTCAAAAAATAGTACATATTTTTGGAACAAAATATTGGTTTTTAAAACAAAAACTCTTTTTTTTGTATAGAAATTATATGATTTATGGAGCATGAAGTTGAATAATAAGAAGAAAACATGTTTTTCAAACCAGATTCAAGAACAAATTGTTTTCAAACCAGATGGTTTTGATTTGTTTTTGGAACCGGCAACAAGAAAAGTAGTATGTTCACGTTGTAGAATGCCCCCTTCAGATTTGTTTGGCATGACTGCTTCCTTGAGAATTCTGTTTCGGTCAGTGCAAGCTGGTGCTCACACTGTTCGAATAGCCTCTTGCAACCTTGCATTGGGAATATCTTCACATGTAATAAAGCACATAAATATGGAGATGTTCCCAAATGCAATGCTTAAAGGTTGTTTGAACGGAAGTTGCACTGACCAAAGCTAAACTCCTTCCTAGGGAAAATTCCACAACCTAAAATGGCCACACAACTAGCCCTATCAAACACCATTTAAATCATCTTAAATTTTAGGATAAATTATAAAAACCCCCTTATAGCATAGGGTTAGTGACAAATACCCCGTGAACTTTTAATTTGTGGCAAAGACCCTCTTGAACTTTCACTTTGTGACAAATACCCACCAACTTGTAAGTTAGATGACAAAATGCATTAAATTACCAAAATAATCACCTAAACTTTCTTATTTTATTTTTCTTTCCCTTTTTCTTAAAATTTAATTGACCAAAGAAACGTCTACCATTTTATTTGAATATTGAATCTAGCTAGAAATCTGCAAAATTCTATTGGTACAACTAAGAGGGCTTAAATGTTATATTTAAAAAATAAATCTAATCATAAATCGTTCTAATAAATAAGAAAATGGTAATTTGGGGACTTAAAAAAATTTAAAACTGCTGAAGGAGATTCTTTTTTAAAGTTAATTGACAGAACTCTATCGAAGGAGGTATTTGTCGCAAAGTGAAAATTTAGGGAGGTCTTTATAGCAAGTGAAAGTTCAGGGGAGTATTTATCACTGACCCCATATTACAAGAGGGTCTTTGTAACTTATCTAAATTTTATTAGCTTGTTTCATTGTCAATTAGAGGAGAAGGAAGGCGGTTCAAAAACCAAACCTCTCAGGTCGGTTGTGATTTCAAACTTCCTACTCCAAATGGGATGGCTGCAGGGAAGGTTTAATATGAATGGTTCAGAACCAAGATTTGGATGATGATTTTAGGTGGCTGGTCTTATGGTTAGGTTGACATTAATGAGGAAGATAAAAGTTAATAAATAGTTTTCTTGTTTGGCAAATTAAAGTGGTACTCGCCAATATATAGAAACCTTTCCTTATATGTTGTCTATTTTCATTTTCAGGGGTGAGTCCCACTTATTACATAATCAATAAGTTAAAAATAGGTAAACAAAATAGATTATTTTCAATTTTTGTAGTTCTTTTTAGGTTCTAAAATTAATTCATGGCTACAAATAATTTTCCAATGAAAGACCACACCGGCAAAACATGATTCTGCATTTTGCAGTGGAAATTCATTACCAGTAAGACTTAGGCGGGATTCCATCCTTGCTTAGTGCGTGAGAATTGAGAACTGAGAATCTCACCTCCATCACAATCACAAGCTTATTGGGTATGTGATGATAATAAAAGTCACCAAATAAGGAAAAGAAGGGATGATCAAGCTCTTCGGACAGCGATTCAAATTGGGATAAGGTGATAGCAGTAATGGCTCAGTTTGGAAGAGTATGTACATATTTGTATTTCTACTCCTTCCAAACTGAGCTAAAAGGAAAATAAGTCAAAGAGCCTATGATATAATATCATGGTGTGTTTCTCACCACACCCAAAATATTGGCCACAAGTTATTTTTCTGGTCTCAACCACGTCACAACGAGCTATAGCCCCAACATTGTTTATAATGCTTTGCGGTCTAGTTTTTAATATTTTGAATCATAGTTAATTGATTTTATTTTACTATTTTATTAGTTTTCTTGTGTATGTATTTTATATTTTTATATTACTTAATTTTTTATCAATATTAGTTTTTTTTAATTTATTGTTAATATTATTAATTTTTAATTATTATTATTTTTTTAATTTATATCATATATTAAATTAATTCATATTATTGATTTGCATTCTGCTTAAAAACATTAAAAAAAATTACTTGTAATCAATGACATAAATTACCATATATTATATATATGAGATACACGGAATCAAATTAAAAGGTGTGGCTTGAACGTATGAGATGGTTAAGGCAATGCCTGTTCTGCTATGGCATGGTGTGGCCTCACCCCCCAAGTCAGAATCAGTAACGTGAAGAGGCTGTTTCGGCTAATAAATGCAACTTATCTTTAGAGTTTTGGGATTTACCTTTTTATATAACATGGGGCATTTATCTTGCCAATCACCTGTGGAACATCTGTTACTGTTAGAACTTAGATCAAAGAGACGTAAGCAAGTATATGCAGAGAAAGTCTAGGCCCCACTCTCTGCCAAATCGGATGACCGTATTGCCAGGTGGTTGTTGCTTACCACACCACACGTACATGGATCTGTTTCTTGTGATGTGAGGTCATCCTGGCACTTGGCAAAGTAGTGTTTCTATCGGCCCAAGCTCATATCGACAGGATGTGATTCTATCGAATTCAAGGTCTTCAATCATATATTTTGATGTTGTCACGTGTCATTATCTTGTTGGCAGTTAGTTCGACCCTCTTCCGTATGTAAAGAGAAACATTCTATTAGGCTTATTTGGAATTACAAGTTGAAGATCTATTGAAGCTGAGCCATGCATAGTTATTTTAGACCTGGTGTGAACTAAATAACCAGCTTGCTTGATTGAGTTAATGCATCTAATCATCAAATATATGGACTGTTTTCCAAGAATATAAATCATTATAAACCATGTGTTTTACTGTTCAAAGATAATCCATTCTTGTACATTGGTCTGATTTTTGGTGTAAAAAACTTAATATTTGCAAACTAATTAACATGTTGGATTAGTGAAAAACTGAAAATCACAACCCAACATTGACTACTTCTACCCACCCATAGTAGTAGTTAAACAAAAATTAAGGTTTTTAAAATCGAATTAGATAATTAATCGGTTAGGGGTCCAGTTCTTGGGTCAAATGGTCCGATCATTCGAATTGAACGGACAGTCTGTTCTAACAAAAATAATAATAATAATAATAAAATTTTAAAAAAATGGACAAAACTGCTGAATGGTTCAAACGGTTTGAATGGTTTGACCATCCAGATCAATGGTTTACTGACCAAATCAATGTTTTTGAGCAAATTTACAGTTTTGGGATAAAATGGTGACCGGTTCCTAATTTTGCGGTCTGGTCCAGTTTTGAAAACCATGACAAAAACAATTGCCACATGAACAAGATTATATTATTTTTGCTGATGTAGCAGTTTTTGACTTTTTATTTCCAAAAAACAAAACCAACCATGGTGCAAGATGCATTATTGTTTTGCCATTTTTTCCCCTTTCATCAGTGTTTTTTTTTTTCAAACATTAACATTGGAATTAATTGTAAACCTCAGTGCTCTAAGGTGGGGCACCCGAATTGACAATAGGAAGAGTGTAAATACAAATATGCTATAATAGTGGCATTACTGAGATTGAGGTAGAGAGTGATAATAAGATTTTACTTCAAAAGACAGACCTTTTATCCTTGGAATATTACCTATTTACTAAGAAATATCAATAACATGTGCAATTCCATGAGAATTAAATCCTCTCGTACTGTTAGAGAGGGAAATAGAAGTGCAGACTTCTTGGCGAACATGGGGATTAGAGAAAAGAGATTCCAGAGTTTTAGCTCAATTCAAGATACTCCTCAAGACCTTTAGAAAATTTTTGAGGGAAGACTATATATATATTATATATGAAGATTCCTGTCTTACGTATTGATCAATGTATTATTGTCTTCTTGTTATGTTTGGCTTTTAATTTTTGAGGGCTAGGTTGAGAGTGTAAGGAAGTGTGTTCTTTTGTTGGGTTTTGGGGCAAGGCGGACTATGTCTTTTCCTGTATTATTTTACCTTCCTTTTGAAGTTGCTTGATTAACAAATTCTAAGGTGGCAGAATACAACTATAAATTTGTAGAGTGCAAAATCTTGAATTTTGTATTATTTTATATGTATTTACATTGTATATATTTTTATTTATACTTTTCTTCCAAACTTAACTTTAAGATCAACTTGCTTTCAAAAATCAAAATCCACCTCAGCCGAGTTCCAGATGCCAGTTAACATAGCCCACGCCCATATTCTCCACAAATTCTGGAAGGAATACATCATGGAAATCAAAATCCAGCCCGACCAACTTCCGGTTAGTTTAACTTATTAACTCATTAATGCTTATATATACTCAAATATTATATGGCATTAATAAATAAATTAAAAACGGCATTTATATTGTTTATCATGATAGTAAAAACACAACATACAAACCAATTTTACTAATAGATTGAATATAAAATTTGAGTAATATATAAGCATATACAATTCATCGATTTGAATTGATTTATATCAGAACCGATAGGAGTGGATATATATTTGATCCAATTTATAAACAAATCGAATTTGGGTCGTCCTCTGGATCAAACCCAAATTTGGATTTAGAAAAACAGATATTATTTGCAGCCCTATATGTGGTTCACGTTATCATGTATAGAGCTTCTTCATCCATCAAACCATGAACTTGAAGATTGAGGTTAGCAGTGAGATCGGCTTCAGTGCTTACACCCACCGTTTACACAGCTTTTTACATCGTGTATTGGGAATATCTCCGTATTTGTATATTTTTCCCAATGCAAGACTGTAATGGACTATACAAATAGTATGAGCATGGTCTTGTGAGCATGGAAACCGATTTCATTAGCAGCGGCAACAGCAATGATGCTACTATTTGTTTTTGTTTCATCCCCAAGTTGGTCGCCCAAAAGCGTGGGTTCATCAGGGTAGGGCCTTGCCAAAGCTCAATTTGAGGACTGGTAGCCGAATTCAGATTGGGTTTGGAAGAACAGGCCCACCCCAAGGGCCCAAGTCTCGTTCTGAGATTGGGAGGGTATGGGCATAGACGCATAGTGCATTCAAATACATTAATAATTTGATGGCATTATTTTATTTATTTATTTCAAATAAATTATTAGAATAGAACGAAAATCTTCATAGCAGTTCAAAAATATTTGCATAAGGTCAAGAAATAGTTCAACAACTGCTATTTTCTTGAAATGTAGAACATAATTCATAGTTTAGTTTGAAAATCTGGCCCAACCCTAACCCTATCCACTTTTACTTGGGCTGGAATGCTGGATTCAGGTGCAAGAACTTGTGCCAACTTTGTTCCTAGGTCCACAATAAATATGAGAACTTGGCCCAAATGCATGTCTAATCCAGGATTCAGGTGTAAGAACTTGTGCCAAGTTTGTTCCTAGGTCCGGCTGGCCCAAATGCATGTCTAATCCAGGATGAAGTTATATTGATCTTGAGCTAGCCAAGGCCGGCCCATAATAAATAGGAGACATTCCTGGTTGCCGTCTGTTGGCTAATGGTACTGGGATTTTCTACTCACTTTTCCTACCCATTTTCTACCGGTCGTGAATTGCAGCCATACATCTCTCAATTCATAATAAAGATGTATGGCTCCAATTCACGGCGGATAGAGAGTGGATAGGAAAAGTGAGTAGGAAATCTCAAATGTGGCTAATGGGCCTAAACGAACAAAAATCCCATAATAAATATGAACCACCAAATCAAGGGGATTTTGGCCAATCACAAAAAACAAAAGTTATTACTTGTTTGGCATGCTCATACATATATATTTGACATGCTCACGCATATATATATTGTGGCCTAATGGCCAGTATTCTGTGGGTTCTTATAAGGCTGTGTTTGGTTTGGAGGAAAAAGTAGGAAAAGGAAAAAAACAAAAAAAGGTAAGAAAACCTTTATAAAGTTTATATGGGTTTTCTCTATCTTTCCCTACCTTTTTCTTCAAATTTCAAACCAAATATAACCTAAAGGAATGAGTGAATTGGATGGGCCAACTTCAAACTTTCTTTGTTGCAAAACAGCCGAGGAATTTGTAAATCCTAGAATATGTACACCGATAAGATAACATATTCAGAGCCTGGCCTATGACCTTAGCCGCAAGGCTCCATTCTCGCATCTAGCCGAAAGGGAAAAAAAATATCAAACTGGGCTGCACAAAAGTTACAAAACAACAATACAAGTGTGGGCCTAGTGCAGGAGCCAGATATGATGAGATAACGTTCAACCCACTCCTTCAGGTCATGGCAAATGGAAATCCCCCATCCACCCACTGACCCAAGCATGAAGCCATACACAAAAGCATCGATCAGTCGAGAGTTTAGGCAGAAGTAGAAGCATCGAGAGTTTATCCAGAAGGAATATGCATACACACACAAATGGACATGATGAGGCAAGAGAGCGCTGGTAAAAATGGGATTCATCATCTTTGGCATTTTGGTAATTTTGAAATTGCATTTTATTCATGATGCTTTCCTTAGCCATACGCTTACAGAGTTGCAGTCCAGAGAAAAAGGAGGTGAAACTGTGAGAAAGGATGGATAGATTTAATGTCTCACTTAAGTTGAAGGTCAATTTGTTCTAGAAATCCAATCAAATCAAATCAAACTGTGAGAAAAAGGAGGTGAAACTGTGAAACTATGAAATCCAATCAAATTCATTATGAATTTAATTGTTCTAGAAAACCTACACCTAAGTTGAAGGTATAGGTTTTAAATTGAATGGAATATGTATAGCCTACCCCATTTGGTTGGGATGACATTTTTTACCATAAATAAATAAACATTTGCAAGCTTTAACATTTGCTTTTTTCTCCCTTTAAGAATGTGAAAATAATTTCATGACTTAATAATAGCATATATTAGTTGTTGTTCGGGTCATGGCTGAGCTGGCCCTGCGAGACATGCCGATTCCCAGTTATCACCCTACCACGTCATCCTAGCTCGGCCAGGTCAGCATATCTCGGTCAAGCTATGCTATTACTGTGGCCCCCACCTTATCTTTTCAGCCACGTCAATTACACATCATATGGATGAGTACAACTACAAATAAGGAGGAATAAGGAAAGATGACTCTACTGGGGAGTGGGACTCTATCTCGAATACCTCGGCGGCTAACCTCATCCCATCAACCCTGGAAGCCCAACCCGACCAGGACATGGATCTTCGGCTATAAAAAGGTACTCCATGCTCAAGGTAAGGGATCCCCAACTTCTAACACCCAGACTACTAATTAGCTCGAACCGGCATCCCTATAGCTCGGCCCGGCCATCCATCACGTCCGACTGACTTGAGCGTCGGAGTCCTTACCCGGGGATAACTCCTCGTGCCTCTGACTTCCATTTCCTTGATCACAGTCTTGAAGCGCGGCCCCGTCCTTGTAGCTCAGCCCCGCCTTGCCAGCAAGGACTATCTGGTTACTCTCCTCAATTCGTGCACCATCTCGGATTGAACAGCATCAAATTGGCGGCGTTTGTGGAAAATGCACAAAAAGCCCTTCCCGAAAATCTTTCCTTGCCGCGCAATCAAGAAAGCAATCAAGATGCCCAAGAACCAACCCGAGCAATCAACAGGTCGATCCCCATCTCGGGAATCTCGCCACAGCAGTCCTCCCCATCAAAAAACTCCACAACCTCCAGCCACAGTTGATCCTAAGCAGTTCTGAGCAATGCAAGAAAAGGTCAACAAGATCTTTGAAATGATGCAAAACCTAGGACCCGTGGCACCGCCTAGCAAGACCGTCCCCCCTTATCCACGGACGCGCACGAAGGATGATCCTCATCCCGAGGACCCCAAAATGCGTCGAGCAGACAAGGGCATAGCGCGGGTCCAACCAAGAAAAGCAGGATACAACAAGAAGATCGGCCCCCTCCGTTCGCTCTCATAGTAGGATGCACCAAACCACGAAGATCCCGGCCAAGGAAAGGCTTAGTAGACGAACGCCGCCTCACGGGGTCTCCGTCGCCGAATCCAGCTCCGTGAAATACCGCACAGTGCGCCCCAAGAAGGAAAGGGCAACGCACACCGCGGCTCTGGAACAAAGGGATGACGAGATTCGAGAACTCTGCCAGTGCTTAGAAGAGCTAGAGCATAGCCAGAGAAGCACGGCGCCGGTTGTAGATCAGCCCGCGCCACCAGCCGTGCCCACGGCTAAGGAACCACCGTTGACCTAGGTGATTGTGGACGAGGTGCCTCCCACAAGGTGGTGGGCACCTCAGCTTGACAAGTACGACGGGGATATTGANAGGGATGACGAGATTCGAGAACTCTGCCAGTGCTTAGAAGAGCTAGAGCATAGCCAGAGAAGCACGGCGCCGGTTGTAGATCAGCCCGCGCCACTGACCGTGCCCACGACCAAGGAACCACTCTTCACCCAGGAAATTGTAGACGAGGTACGTCCCACAGGATGGCGGGCACCTCAGCTTGACAAGTACGACGAAAACACAGATCCTGCGAACCATATTGAAGCATTGAAGGCTCAGCTAATGTTGTACGGATCCTCTGAGGGCTTAATATGCAAAACCTTAGTGGCCACTCTTGCAAGTCCAGCCCTAACCTGGTATTCCTCCCTGCCTCCACGCTCAATAGCGTCATGGGAGCAGTTGGAGACCCAATTCCGTGCTCAGTTCATAGCGAGTCAAAATCATTAGAAGACCTCGACCAGCCTCATGCAGGTGCGACAAAGGAAAAACGAGTCCCTCAGGGACTACCTGGCTAGATTCAACAAGGAAGCACTACAGGTCACGAAACTGAACCAATCTGTGGCTGTCACCGCTATCCAGCACGGCCTCCGCCCATCCCATTCAACTTTTCCATCTCCAAGAACCTCTCGCATACCCTGGTTGCGCTAATGAGCCATGCAGAAAAGTATATCAACGCAGAAGAAGCGCAAACACAACTACGGGATGAAGAAGAGAGGCCCTACACAAGGAGGAGAGATACTGAGGAGTGAAAGTCAGAAAGATCATAACGGGACCATAAGAGGCAAGATCGCCAACCCAACCAAAGACCACGGAAACCTCTGCCGACCTATCGGAACTTCACGCCACTCAATATGCCACGGTCTAAACTCCTGATGCAAATCCATGATCGTAACTACATTCGTTGGCCCGAGAAGATGAAAACGCAAAGCAACAAGAGGAATCGCGACAAGTATTACAAGTTCCATAGAGATCATGGTCACGACCCGGATAACTGCTTCGACCTGCGCAACTACATTGAAGACCATATCACGCGCAGATACCTCGGCAGGTTCATCAAGAGCGAGAAGCCGGCACATGAAGAATAGTGCATGGAGGATGCTCGATCGCCGCCCCGAGCTCCCCCTGCTAGTGTGATCCACGTCATATCAGGTGGAATCGCCGCAGGAGGGGAGAGTAGCTCGGGGCGCAAGAAGTATGCGCGACTGTGCGAAATCGACAACCAGGGGCACAAGAAGAAGCGCGACCAGACCATCACATTCACCAACGATGACCTCCGAGGGGTTCAGACCCCACATGACAACGCCTTGGTAATTACAACCGAGGTGGCCAACCTCGAAATAAGACAGATCCTGGTTGACACGGGTAGCTCCGCCGATGTATTCTTTCAGGACGCATTTGAAAAGCTCAGCATCGACAAAGAGCGCCTCACCCCCGTGAACACTCCCCTAATGGGCTTCTCTGGGGAGTCCCTCCTACCCACTAGGAAAATAACTCTTCCCCTACTAATTAGAGACGGTGACGTTGCTGCGACAACCATGGACTTCACTGTAGTTCATTGCCCCTCTTCCTACAACGCCATCCTTGGTAGGCCGACCCTTAATGCTCTGCAGGCTGCAGTCTCCACATTCCATCTCGCTATTAAGTTCCCCACTGAATATGGCATAGGGGTAGCACGTGGAGATCAAAGAACTGTGCGGCAGTGCTACCTGCTCTCCTACCGAGGACCACGACCGGCCGCAAAAACACTAATGATAGAAGCTTATGACTTTCGAGATGAGGTGAGGACACAGCGCGGCCAACGTGTCGAAGACCTCATCCAGGTGCCGCTTAGCAAAGAAGACCCCGAGAGGATAGTCCAGGTCGGCTCTCTCTTAAATGACCACCTCCGGGAAGAGCTTATACAGCTACTAAGAGACCACGCCGACGTATTTTCTTGGTCGGTGGTAGATATGCCAGAGATCGACCACACACCGTTTGAACGCCGACCCCCGCTATCGACCTATCAAGCAGAGGAAGAGGAGTTTCACAATAGAATGATGGTAGGTGATTGCAAACGAAGTACAAAGCTACTGGACGCCAGCTTCATTCAAGAGGTCAAGTACCCCGACTAGCTGGTCAACATCGTAATGGTGAAAAAAGCCAATGGGAAGTGGAGGATATGCATCGACCTCACCGACCTAAACAAGGCTTGCCCCAAACACCTTTATCATATGAACTCCTGAGCTTTATGGACGCCTTCTCAGGGTACAATCAGATCCGAATGCATCACAATGACCCGGAGAAAACAACCTTTATCACCGATCGCGGCTTGTATTGCAACAATGCCATGCCCTTTGGCCTCAAGAACGTCGGCGCCACTTACCAACGATTGGTGAATGAGGTGTTCAAAGATCATCTCGGCCGAAACGTAGAGGCGTACGTCGACAACATGTTAGTAAAGAGCAAGAAGGCCAAGCAGCACCTTGCTGACCTAAAGGAAGTCTTTCATACCCTCAGGAAGTATAAGATGAAGCTGAACCCGACCAAATGTGCTTCCGGGGTCAGCTCGGGTAAATTCCTAGGATTTATGGCGACACAAAGGGGGATTGGGGCAAATCCAGAGAAGATACAGGCCATCCTCGACATGCAATCGCACCAAACCCACAAAGATGTACAACGGCTCACCGGTAGAATAGTCGCCCTTAATAGGTTCATGTCCAAATCCGCGGACTAGTGTCTGCCCTTCTTTAAAGCCCTCAAACGATCGAAGGACTTCCAATGGACCGAGGAATGTGAACGATCCTTTCAAGAACTGAAGCAATACCTGAGCTCACCGCCTCTCCTCACCAAGTCGAGCCTAGGGGATGAGCTATTGCTCTACCTCTCGGCCAAAGATGAGGTCATCAGCTTGGTACTAGTCAAGGAGGAAGACCGGGTATAGAGGCCGATTTACTACACCAGCAAAGTCCTTGGTGGCGCGGAAACTCGGTACTCCAACATGGAGAAAATGGCTCTAGCTCTAGTCACCTCAGCCAGAAAGCTTAGACCATACTCTCAGGCCCACAACATTCGAGTGCTCACCGACCAGCCGCTCAAGCAAGTCCTCCAAAGGCCGGAAGCATCTAGCCGCCTAATCAAATGAAGCGTGGAGTTGAGTGAGTTCGACAACGAATATGCACCCTGGCCCGTGATCAAAGCTCAGTCCCTAGCCAACTTCATTGCCGAATGCACATTCACCACCGAGGATCCTACCTCGCAACCGCAAATATGGACCCTGCACGTGGATGGCTCATCCAATCGGCAAGGCAGCGGAGCTGGTCTCATTCTCCTCAGCCTGGATGACACGATGTTAGAGCATGCCCTCAGGTTCGAGTTTAAAGCGTCCAACAACGAAGCTGAATATGAGGCTTTGATCGCCGGGCTACGCCTCGCCCTAGACCTAGGAGCTCGAAGAGTAGAAGCCTTCAGTGATTCTCGAAGAGTAGAAGCCTTCAGTGATTCTCGAAGAGTAGAAGCCTTCGAGACGAGAACACCCACAATGTCAAGTTACCAACAGAAGGTGCAGGAGCTCATCCACCGACTTAAGCACTTCAACATCTAGTAGATTCCTCGAGCTGAGAATATACGAGCTGACGTGCTATACAAACTAGCCAGCTCCCCGAGAACCGACCTCAACAAAACAACACGGTTGGACACTCTGGCCCAGCCGAGCATCGCGCAGACAGCTCTCCTCATCCTCCCGATACAACATGACCCATCCTAGACGGACCCCATAGCACAGTACCTCCGCGAAGGCACACTTCCAGAAGATCGGACAGAAGCAAGGAAACTCCAGCACAGATCAGCCCGATATTGCCTTATCCAGGGTCAGTTCTACCGCCGCTCACATACTCTCCCCTACCTGAAATGCCTCTCCCCATCCGAGGCACACTATGTCCTACGGGAGATGCACGAGGATATTTGTGGAGACCATCCTGGCGCATGCACATTGGCACACAAGGCACTCCGTCAAGGTTACTTCTGACCGACGATGAAGCAGGATGCAACTCAGTTAGTTTGAAGATGCGACAGTTGCCAACGACACTCTAATCTCCACCACCAACCTGCAGTCCCCCTGAAGCCAATCACCAGCCCATGGCCATTCGCGCAATGGAGGATGGACATCCTCAGCCCCTTTCCCACCGTGGTTGCTCAAAAAAAGTTCCTCCTGGTGGCGGTGGATTACTTCACCAAATGGGTGGAAGCCAAATCTCTAGCACGCATTACTACGCATAATGCCCGAAACTTTTTCTGGCAAAGTATTGTCTGCCGATTCAGCATTCCGAGCATCCTCATCACAGATAACGGGACATAGTTCACCGACCAAAAGTTTGAAGCCCTCTGCTCCGACCTAAAGATCGACCATCGGACCACGGATGTACACCAACCCCAGAGCAATGGGTAGACTGAGGTGACCAACCGAACCTTGTTGCACAGCCTAAAGACTCGGCTAGACCAGGCCAAGGGGAGGTGGGCCGAGGAACTACCCAGCATACTCTGTGCATACAGGACTACTCTGCGGGCAGCCACCGGTGAGACACCCTTTAGCCTGACCGAGCTCTTCGATGGAGACCAGAACGACGGGGACCTCCACACAAAGTTATACCTGATCGAGGAAGCCCGGGACCGAGCATATGTCAGGATGGTAGCACAGCAATAGAGGATGGAGAAGTACTACGGCACTAAAGTTAGAAGATGCAAGTTCAAGACAGGCGACCTCGTCCTTTGCAAAGTCATAGTGCCCGCGCCCGGAGAAGGAAAGCTCGGACCGAACTGGGAAGGCCGTATAGAGTCACCAAGGTTCTTGGCCCAGGTATCTACAGGCTCAAAGACCTGGATGGCTGACCAATATTGAGGAGTTGGAACATAGGAAACCTTCGGATGTACTATCAATAATTCAGTAGTAATAAAGAGCACCTTGTTCAAGCAAAATGTTGATCGCCCAACGCACTACATGCGCGCACACCGCACAAAGCACACACACTACACGACCAAGCTACATGGTTGAGCTACACGATCACGCTATGCATATGTAGTTTGGCATAACCCAGTGACTCAACTGCCCTTTGAACGGCCTGAGCCCACAATGCATAGCTCGGCAGCACATCGCCAACCTACCTGACTCAGCTGACCTCCGAACGACCTGAGCCCACAACACATAGCTCGGCAACGCATCACCGACTTACCTAACTCCGCTGACCTACGAACGGCCTGAGCCTAAAGTGGAGAAGAACGCCCCCACCCCCCGGGGCCTGAGGACAGTCAACCCAACTCCGCTTGTCTATCGACCAAAGTCGACTAGAGCTAGCCGAGCAACGGCTAGCCCTCAAAGGGCCCCAAAAGCTCCCGAGACCGGAAACTGAGCATCCCAAAGATGAGAGCTCGGAATGCACTCCCGCTTCACTAGTCAAAGGCTGAAGCTATCGGCCAAGGCAAGGCCGTGGAAACAAAATATTATTATTAAGTTAAAAGTAAAACAAGTTGCACACAAGTTGGGAATCAGAAAATTTCATTAAGTTAAAAATAGCCAGTACATTAGGTGAAAGCTCGACATGCCGAGCCATTACAAGATCAACAAAAGGAAAAAGAAGAGACCCGCAGCAGCTCAATCTGCGGAAGGAAAGTTGGTGGCCTCATCATTTCCACCTTCCTCATCACCGCCTCCGCCTTCCTCGCCACCAAGCTCATCCAAGGCCGAGGACGTTTCATTGTCGTAGGCCTCCTAGGTCTAAGCAACAACAACTAGCTCGGGACAGTGGTGCAGCGCTCTCCACCAGAAGACATTGAAGCATGCTTCGTAGGAAGATGGAGCATATTGATCCATATCCAACTGAAGCTCCACCGAGGTCTTGTACCACAACACTACCTCCTCGGTGGCCTCCTACTTCAGTCGTTCCCTCTTCGCCTTCAATTCGGTGATCTCGTTCTTTAAACCGCGAACCAACTCTACTTGCTCGGCCACCTCCTTTTCCAGTTCAGCAATTCGCTTCCTAGCTGCCTGAAGCTCGGCCAATTGCGCCTTCAACTGCAGGTACTCAAAATGTTCCTTCTCATACCACCCCTGCAACTCTCGAAGGCGGTCAACTACAACCACGGTCGAACATGCGTTCTGCAGACACCAAAAGCAGTGTTAGCACGAGGAAACACACTCAAAACAAACAGAGATACTTAAGTATGAACTTACCTGAGCTGCAACCTGGATGAGCGAGCACTCTAATGTGTTGCTCCCAGAATTCTTGGCCTCTTCAGTGATGTAGGCCTTCATCATCCCACAGAGCAGCTACTCGGGAACTCTGAGCTACTGCTGGTACCCACCTCGACTTGCATAGGGAAAGCCATCGGATGAGCTTCCCCGGGTTCCACGACCACCACGTCCTCGTCATCGTTCCCTCACCGCCGAGCTCTCTTCTGCCGGTGAGGCACCCTCTCGGAAGACCTTGGGGGAGGAACTACCTCGGCACGGACTTGCGGTACCGCGCCAGCCTGGCTCTTGCTCTGGTGATTCTCCTTCATCTGGCACATACAATATCCTCTTCACTAGCCATCTCTACACCTGCATTACGAAAGTGCGATAGTGAGTATGAGAACAAAGATGCAAAGAAAGTACAAGAAGACAAACCAACGAAAAGGACAGACCAGCCACCCTGTGCATCAACCCGCCGAGCATCAGCATCTCCAAGCATGTATACACAGTTACGTCTATCTTGTGGATCATGCTTAGAGCCGACCTTTCCTTCCAAGTAAGCACCAACCATTGAGGCTGGGGCACTCTCGTTCTTGGCTCTTATAGCACGACCGAGAAGGGGAGACCCCTAGGATAGTGTACACAGAAAAAAGTCTCCTTCTAGTGCTTTACAGAGGAAGGAGCCCCGACCAGCACTTTGACGTCCTTCCTAGTCGAGAAATAGTAATAGCCCTGCTGATGAGGTTTGAGCTGAAGAAGGAAGCTCACCATACCTAGGGTCAACTCGATATCACGGACGGCGCGGTAGGACAGAAGGCCGACCAAAAACCTAAAGGAGTTCAGCATTAGTTGCACCGGCAGTACTCGGTACCATGCAAGTACCTCGGCAATCCCTTCGTTCAAAGGAAACCTCAGCCCGTCCTCCAAACTATTCTCGTACACACAAAGTTCGTTGGGTCGAGCATCGGTTGCCATTTCACCGGGCTACGGGCACCTCATTCGGAAATCCTTGAGGATGTCATACATAGCTCGGATTCGAGCCATACCCTCGAGGCCCAAAGCACAGGGTGTGGTGCCAAACCGGTTACCAGCCCACAGCGGAAGCTCGGCTTCTACGCTAGAGGGACCGACCTTGGCCTCCAGAACCTTGGCATCCTCAAAAACCCCAACCTTGGACTCGTAATCGAACCCACTAGAACTAGAAGATCTAGAAGCGGAAGAAGAATGGGAAGATGAGGAAGAAATCTTATTGAACTTGAAGTCGAGGAATAAAAATAAAGCGCCAAGCAACGATGACAACACCCTGTCGAGCTATCCAAGCAACTCCTCTCGCAAATGGCGAAGGGAGAATGCCCTTCTCCCCTTCTTATAGCCCACAGGGATGCGAATCGACGCCAGATCTACGGCAAAGATCAAGTGCCACCCTGAGAAAGCTCGGGAAGACCAATCAACGCGACTGTTACCGCATGTGCAAAGCCTCGGAAATCGAAGCGGCGACCTTGACAAGCAACGACCAGGGCATTAATTGCTCTGGCTCACCCTGCAGCAGCAGTCCAACCACCGACGTGCGTGCTAGAGTTTCACCCAGACCCACCGGGTCAACCAGCTACCCTAATTTCCTCGGGACACCCAACAGCAAAGAAGGCCTTACTTTGTCCCAGCTGAGCTTCCCACTCTTCGACTTCGGAACTGGGGGAGTGGTGCTCGGATACCGAAATTTCAAGAACAAGTTCCTCAGCCAAAGAGCATACCCTCAACTTCGAAGCTCGACAGACCACAATCGAGCTTCACAATAGCTCGGTACCTACGAAGCCCCCAACTTCGAAGCTCGGTAGACCACAACCGAGCATCATAATAGCTCAGCACCGGCAAGGCCCTCAGCTTTGAAGATCAGCAAGCCACAATCGAACATCTCGGCAAGTCATAGCCAAGTATCGCAATGACCTCGGTCCCACAGCCCGACAACCCCAAAGGAACCCATCTCCGCAGCTCAGCGCCCCATGGCCGAGCATCACAACCTCAATTCCAGAGTTCGGCCTCCGATCGGCAGCAAAAGGTCTTTCCTCGGCATATGGTCGAGCTAAGCTCTAACTTCGGAAGCTCGACACATCATAGCCGAGCATTATAGCAGCCTCAACTCCAAAATATTGACCCAACTCCAAAGCTCAACTTCCACTTGGAATTAGAGCCATTCCTCGACTCCACCAGGATGAACTTGGGAGCTTAGTTCGACACCTCGACTCCCTGCCGAGCTACGCAACCGCGCAACACTTTGGGCCAAGCACTCCCCATCCTCGGTGGCAAAACTGGGGGAGTGGTGTTCGGATTCCAAAGTTAGAGCTCTTAGAGTTCTACAGCCAATAATGGAAAGATTCCTCGGCCATTTTCCATATTGCTCGGTTCTCAAGATTGCGACAGGTGCCGAGGAACACCAAAGGGGCTAGACGCCCATCCAGACATCAACTTGAAGTTCTCAAGCCGAAGAACGAATTGGACTATTTCATTCCTCGACTTCAGAACTGGGGGAGTGGTGTTCGGGCCATGGCTGAGTTGGCCCTGTGAGACGCGTGGCCGCCCGACTATCACCCTACCACATCATCCTAGCTCTGCCACGTCAACCTAGCTCGGCCAAGCTATGCTATTACTGTGGCCCCCCATCTTATCCTTCCAGCCACGTCAACTACACGTCATATGGATGAGTACAACTACAGATAAGGAGGAATAAGGAAAGACGACTCCGGTGGGGAATGGGACTCTATCCCGAATACATCGGCGGCTAACCTCATCCCGACAACCCCAGAAGCCCAATCCGATCAGGACACGTATCTTCGGCTATAAAAAGGTACTCCATGCTCAAGGTAAGGGATCTCCATCTTCTAACACCCATACTACTAATTAGCTCGGACCAACATCCCTATAGCTCGACTCGGCCATCCATCATGTCCTACTGACTTGAGCGTCGTAGTCCTTACTTGGGGATAACTTCTGTTTCCTTGATCACAGGTCTTGAAGCGTGGCCTCATCCTTGTAGCTCGGCCCCGCCCAGACAGCAAGGACTATCTGGTTGCTCTCCTCAGTTCGTGCACCACTTCAGATTGATCAGCATCAGTTGTATTGTTTTTATTCCTCAATATAATAGCAGCAAATGTGCTTTAGCTTATTTTTCCTAATATTGAAATAAATAAGAGATTTCTTTTTGGTTACTGACATGAGATGGTAATTTTTTCATCCAAGTTCTTCTCTCTCATTTTTTTAGGTTTTATTTTTCTTAACATGAAATTTAAGTTGAAATACCTGAGCTTTAGTTTCGCTTTGCCGTTTATATCAAAACCAACAACATAAGGCTTGGGAACCAAAATTTTATTACAACTGTTACATCTAGCATCTGTTTGGCATCGATGTCGTTGCTCCAGAAAACAGTGATGCATCAGCGCCACATCGAAAAAAACGGTGCTCCAAGAAATGCCTATTTGTTTGGAACCATTTTTCCACAAAAACGATGCTACAAGCCACGCCTTGGAAATCGAGATGGCATGGCTTAGAGCAACGTCAAATTTGGCATTTCTTGGAGCTGCAGCTTGTTGTGGCCAACAAGGACATGAGGTGGCAGTGACAGGGGCATGACATGGCACTAGATAATAGGTATCAGTGCTGAAAACATTTCTTGGAGCATTGGTACCAAACAGAAAACATTGTTGCTCCAGGAAACGTCCTACTTGGCAACAACGTTTATAAACAAGAAAAAGACACCGTTTTCTCAGAAAGTGGTGCTTCCAACCCACACATTATTAGAAAATGATGTTGTATTTGCAGCATCGATGCCAAACATATACCTAGGGAATTGATTTTTTTTTTTGTGGTAGATGTTTGTCTTGAGAAAAACAAAACTATTCACTATTTCTAGTCCTTTTTTTGGCTCAGTTTGAAAGTTGTACAAATACAAACATGTAGAGTGCAAAACATTATATTTTGTATGTATTCGCACTATACATATTTGTATTTATACTCTTTCTAAATTGATCCTATAACTCAGTTTGGAAGGAGTACAGATACAAATATGTAGAGTGTAAAACCTTGTATTTTGTATTATTATTATTTTTTTATGTATTTGCATCACATATTTATATTTATACTCTTTCTAAAATGAGCCTATACAACTATCATTATTTATTAAGTGGCCATTTGGCAAGTCTTTTTGGGAAGATCTTTGATAGCTCTAATAGTCAAAAGACATATTGATCTTTTGCATGAAGATCTAAACAGCCCGAAGCTAGTCTAGTTACCACACCTCTTTTCGTGCATTTTTCTATGTCTATCCACATGAATATAAAGCAAGAAAGATGCAAAAACCGAAGCTTTTTGAAATCAGCTCAAAATGGACTTTTCGTGTTCTTCATTCATTTTCATCGCCAGATTTTCTTTTACACGAAATAGAAATTATTTTTCATTTTCAATGATTTAACTGAGTTACCGGATATTTATAGTTCTATGTCCAAGAAAAGAATTTCCATAACATTTTCTATAATCATCTTAAAATTGTTACAAGTTGTAAACTGAATTCAGTATATTCAACTACAAAATTCAGCAAAAATAAGTCAATAATTATAATTTTCAAAACGAACTCGGACGGCGTTGTACTCGGTTGGGTGAGGTAAACCAGACGAGTCTACAACTCCATCCCGAGTCAACCACCGTGTTCTTCTCCAACATTTGTCTCACTACTATTTGGTCCGATCTCTGTCGGATCCATTCTTACTGGCGATCCCGCACTCGTAATGCCAGAAGTCCCCCAAAAACGTCTTCGCAGCATCCAAACTTGGAAAATATGTTGGTTCCAAGAAGATCTGAGACAGCGCATCAGAAGAATCCATATACACCAGAGCTCGATTTCCTTTTACTTCCAAGCTGCCCATCACCATCCCTATTAGCTGCCGATACGAGAAGAAGAACCTTTTCAGAGCATTTTCGATGGCCTGCAACGCCTGAAGTAGATCGATTTTCTCGATATCTTCCTTTCTATGTCCATGATATAGCTTCATTGCTGCTTCTTGAATCCTCGGCCCTCCCTTTGGGTCTACTTCCACGCCTAAGATCGCCGGGACCTTGTGCTTCAGATCCTTCGAAGATTTGATGGTTCCAATCAGTGTCTTGGACCGGAAGCAAAAGGCTTCGGATTCCACCGATGCTTTGATACCGAGTTGGTTCTTCAAGCGGAGAAAATCGTCCGGATCCATAAGAAGATGGAGATCCTCCACCTCTGTGAGAAGTTTCCAGATTCGTTCAAGTAACCAGCAATCGCTTGCTGCTCTTTCGAAATTCTGGGCATCTATTCTTTCACCGATACGTCGGAGAAGCTCCCGAGATACGAAGATCCATGATTCCAATATCTGGTGAGTAGTAAAGAGGGTCTGGTTCTCGTGGTTGTCGAGATTCTTTTGATCGGATGGGCTTTTCTTAAGGGAATGGAGATCGGAGGGCTTGCAGATGAGATCGTACTCCAGGTTAGGTTTCCCGGCAAGGTTCGGCTCGCCCAAACCTAACGTGAATGGACACTTCTGCATCTGGCACTCGATGGCGAAGAAGATCTTGGTAGCGATATCCTCTGATTTCTGCCAGGTAGCTAGCCGAGGAAGCAAGCTTGCTTCGCTGGCTCGACTCACGACGGGAGTTCCACCCGGATGCTTCCACACAGCCGAGCTCCTATCACGAGCCAAGACACCGTTAGATGAGCTGACATCGACGATAGGCGCAGTTCCACGAGTCTCGGCGACTTGGACATCATCTTCAAAGAGGAGGGCGATGAGCTCGATCTGGCGAGTAGTCAGGGACTCGAGTCGACGTTTCCACTCGCGCTGGTTGACGTACGGTCTAGGATCGGATAAGACGAGCGAGATAAACCGGAACGTGATTTCGAGGGCTTGCAACGCCGGTTTGAGAATGGATTCGTTCTTCCAGCCGGGAAACTCTTTGGACGTCCATAGCCTGCAGAGATCAGGGAGGCGAAGATATTGTTCGTAAGCAAGACAAGCAGATGACGGGGCAGCGGATAAATCGGTGACGACGACACGAAGCGGAGAGGGGAGCGAAACGCGAGACTTATTGGAGAGTTTCGGTGATGTGCAGGACATATCGGACGATACCATCTTTGTTTTCCAATCCAAATCGAGCATTTTTTTTCTATATTTAAATTTTGGATAAATTTGAAAAAAAAAAAAAAACGAGTCAAAGACGAGAAGAAGAGAACTGTGATGAACTCAGAGAGAAGGAGAAGAGGGAGAAGGCTATTTATAGCTACCAGGGGGAGAGAGGCGCGTTATGAGAAAGCCGGTGTGAGCAGGTCGAGAACATTCAAAGTCGCGGCGGTGAAGAGAATTTTCAAAATTTAAATTATATTAAAAAAAATAATAATATCCAAAAGGCTGAAGGCATAAAGAAAGAGAAAAGAAACGAAGATAGGGTAAACCCGCAAAAGAGCTTATCCATAAGACCCAACCCACACGGCTATATTTCCTGGGCATATTATTTTATTTGAATTGACGGAAATACCCTTTTACCAGATAGACAGATGCATTCCGAATTTTCCACGGTGTGTTGGAATACATAGACAATAGACGTGTTTTGGACCGAGGTCGTTGTTTTTATGTTTCTCGTTTGAATTCTTCTTACCAGAAGTTCCAAATTCCGGCTTTCATCGGATGCTTCCTCCACATTCCCATTTTTCTCATGTTCACCCTGCCTTAGAGTTGGTCTAAAAACTCCGGCTGGCTGAAAGCCTATAATAAAAGCTAAAACGGCCCATCATTTCCCAAATTTACAGATTTGCCATTGAATTTTAAAGGATTGAGAGAGCAAGAAAAACATTACCTGAGACTGAGAATAATACAGCGAGTGAATTGTTTGATGTGTTGCATTTATTGCAAATGGTGGTTTGACAGTTCGTTCATTTTTCACTAGGGGTCGTTGAATTGTTTTGCGACCATATGGTTGCGGGTAATGCGACCTCGGCTTTGGAATGGGTTCCCTTGTATAATCACATGAAGCAAAAATTCTACACACTTTGCTATTGCAAGTAGAGTCATCCAACAGAGTTTTTGCCTGTAAGACATCCCCCACCCCCAAACTGTGGTGTATCCAGGATTTGATCCAATGGGCAAAATGTGTTTTCTAATTCCATTCGAGCAAATGAAAATGCAACGCACTTTGCCTAAATAATTTTCATTCAATCGGATGATTATAGAGTTTAAGAGGCTCCCACTTGAGGAGGCACATTTAATCAGTTTATTCTTGTCACATGGGATTTATGCCAACTATTATAGCTTCTTATGCATTGAATACAAATTAATGCATGATGAGTTATGAGTTATTGAGGGGCCCAGTTCACAGCTCATCTACCGTAGTAGTCTATATATTATATATTAGAGAAAGATACATTGCACTAATTTACGATCACTTGAAGAGCATGACCAGAAACAAGAAATATGGTATGGTACTACCATGCGTGGTCGATTCCAGAATTTCTTTTTTCTTTTTTGAAAAGCTAGTGTCACTACAAGTCAGATATTAAGATTATTACTGTTGCGCTCCTGTCTCACTTTTCAGTTATATGTTGGAGTAATATCTCGGCCATTCTTGGTTTCATGAGATCACCATCTAAAGTTGATAAAACACTCCCACTATCAATTCCACAATGGTCCTCTGCAAGGAATCTCTTGGAGTTTAGATACTTTAACTATTGCCTTGATCATTCCATAGCTTTTGCAAAAGCTAATTCCTCAATCCAGCATAAAATTGTGGAAGTCTTTAAGTGCCCAAATAAATTTCATAACTGATTGTTTTGAAGCATTTTGTTCGATAGAATTTGAGATCTTTTAGTTTTTCTTTGGTCAAATTTAAAAATGTGTAAAATTCTTCTTAGTTTCCAACAGAAATCAGTTGGACAATTAACCCAGTATTCCATTCAGCCATTAATGAGAATATCAAAAACCTACTTGATTCTAGAAGGTGATCCCTTTAACCAACCTAATTGCCTTGCCACACCTTTAAGCATCAATATGCATGTAAAACACAAACATTTTTATTTGTTGTCCAACGAGTGTCCATCAATTAACCATCTCATAAGAAATGTTTACAAATAGCGATAAGTCATTGATCAAAATGTTCATTTTGTTTGGTTTCTAGCATTGAAACAATCCAAAGCATGCCACATGATCCTAACACTAGCAACACAAGTCCCGGTACATGATTGAGAATCAAATATTTGAAAAACATAAGAAAATAAAACTATGGATTGAAATCATGAAAGCACACCTTAATTTATAAGAGGAGCTTTTCAAGCTCATAAAATTCAAGTCAATAACAAATTCAAGAATTGACCACAACTCGGGATTAAAATTAACCATAGAAAACATCATCATAATTGCGACACAGAAAAACCTAGAAAATAAATAGCAACTAAAAAATTAAAACTTTCATATAGCTAAAACATTAGGCTCAGTTTGGAAGGAATACAAATACAAATATGTAGAGACTCCTTTCAAACAGAGCCTTAGGGTAAAGAAGGAAAGGATAATTCATCAGTTCAATTTATTATTGATTGACAACTAATAGGCTATTTAAAGAAAAATCCATTATTTTTTTATTTTATTTTCCTTTTTGTAAATTGTCATAACATTACTTTTTAATGTATACACCTAGTGCGTAGCACCTTGTTGTATAGGAGGCTTTTGCTTTACCTTTCCACAAGATAGATAGCAATGAACCAACAAACATAAAAGAAACCAAATTAGATAAATGAAATAAAGATAGATTAAAGATATAGTAAGTGACCTATCAGATCTATAAATCAGCAGGGAAAGAAATAACCATTAAGGGGGCGTTCTTTTTTTAGTTTTATGTGAGGACCAGGGAAAGTTTATTTTCCTGTGTATCACTTACCCAGGAAAGTGATACCATAACTTTCTCAAGGTTCAAAGTATCGTTACGTATCAGCCCATATCGGTCAATACGTATCATTCCGGGACCCTTCCGATACCCCCCTACAGTGGGTGTATCGGGGGTCTGACCGGTTCAGAGGATAGAGGGGTCCTAGACCGGCTCCCCTGAACTAGTTTTGAAAAAAAAATAAAAAAGGTAAAAAAGCGAGTATCAAAACGCCCGATACGCCCCTACCGGCATATCGGGCGTATTGATATTTTGAACCTTGAACTTTCCCATATAGGGGGAAAGTTACCAACACTTGAATGGAACAAAAATGCCCCTTTTTATAATGGATTTCTATGGCTAAAATGGTCATTGCCTTATTTACTTGAGAAATAAAAGAACATGGGTAAATCCACTTACCTGGGTAAGTGTTTCCCAAAAAAATCTTACCCAGATAATTACATTTACTCGGGTAAATAACATACCGAAAAGCGAACGGGGCCTAAAGGAAATGGCCTCATTGATAGAATAAAAGAAAAAACAATTTAAAACACATGTCAAAAATATCTTTTTAACCTTTCAAACCTGAAACCAAAATAGCCATTAAAGAGCAATGATAAAATCATGTAGCCAATTAAAACAACATGCAATATAATATAAAATTGAATGCTAAAATAACAATCCATACCATGTTTCACAAAAGAGGATACTATAGTCCCCTAAAATCCACAAATTTAAATAATATAAATTTCAAAATAACCATTCAAAGAGTCAAAGTCAAAACTCTCCTAAAATCAGCATATAATATTAATTTAAATGCAAAAGAAACCAATTAAAACAATAACCATGTAGGTTCTTGACCTGTTTCACAAAATAGAAGACAAAGACTGCACGGCCCCTTAAAATCCATAAACTCAAATAATATAAATTTCAAAGTAAGCCTTAGCCTTAGTAACAAGGTGGATAGATTACATCTATGAAGAATATATCTCACCATCTTACCCTTTAAGTAGTCTTCCCTATAATATTATTCCTTTAACCTAATGACCGACATTATTATTTTACTTGAAGATGAGGTCTTATACCACCATTCAATCAAAGCCTTGGATTAATAACCACAATTGACCCCATGGGTGAATCACCTATTAACAGTCACAATGGGCTACCCTCCACTGTATATCCCCATAGAACAGAAATAAATCAATAAAACTTGTCCTTCAAATATTAAATTTGTAAAATATCTATCACATTGGAGATTGAACAATGTTCCAAAACTTATAATTTTATGAAAATTCAGTGGATGGAAATTGTTGGGTGACAATTGGTTAAGAAAAGTGAACTCTTCCAAAACTTGGAGGATTGATATTTAAGGCATGATCTTTGAGGTAAATAGGAGACGGCTTGGATAAAAATATCAATGGAATGAGTCATCTCAATGCATCAAACACAAAGAGGTAAGGTAAACATTCAATTGTAATCTATTTGGGCCAAGAAAACCACCATGGATTTTTACAACTCTTGGATACCTAAAGTTGATTTTATCAATTAAAGGAAAAATGTCTTTGCAGCAATCAATTGAACACATGGAGCATGTTTTAGGCTAGGAACCACTTAATCTGCAGGTGCATGTAGTTGAAGTTTGAATATGCATGACTAAGTTTAATCCGATGGGTTCTACAACATCCTTTATTTTTTATTATAGAGAAATAATTAAGAATACATTGGGTAGAAATACCGTACATGCTATGCAACTCTCTACTGCAAGCTATTGGAATGCTAGAACTAGAAGTTAAGGGCCTTTGATTGGTATATTGGGCAGAATTACTTTACATGCTAGATAATTCTTAGGCTATATTCGCTTTTCAGCAAGTTAGATAAATGCAGTTATATGGGTAAGTTTTTGTTGGGAAACACTTACTGGGGTAAGTGTATTTATCCATGTTCTTTTATTTCTCATGTAAATAAGGCAAAGACCATTTTAGCTATAAAAATCCATTATTAAATGGGGCATTTTTGTCCCATTCAAGTGTTGCCTTTCCCTTTAGGTGGGAAAATTATTTGCCCACCTAGGAGATGGGTATCACTTACCTAGGTAAGTTGTACCCAAGAAAATAAACTTTCCCTAGTCCCCACAGAAATCTGAAAAAAGAACATGGGATTTTGAATAAACTTTTTCTAGTCTCCACATAAATCTGAAAAAAGAACATGGGATTTTTGGTCAATGGGAATCAAAATCCCATTGACCAACTTTCCCCCTCTCAAAATCCGAAAAAAGAACGCCCCCCTTAATTAGCAAGATGCTGGAATGCGAAAACCACGTTTATGGAGTCTGATTCGTCCTACAAACATGATAATGGTATCTTTGAGAGAGAATAATGGTTTTGACTTTTGATGAAAAAAAAAACAAAACTGATTCTAGTTTTGAAAAACCTCTTTAGAACACACAAAACACGGGTTAAAACCTCTTGGCATTTTGAAAACTTATAAATAAAACACTTTGCATTCTACTGCTTTTTTTTAACATATAAATAAGTTTTTTCTAGGATCTTTTAAGGGTAAAATTAGAAATATGAAATCAGGGTCTTTTGACGATAACTATGCTCATGCTCATTTTTATAAATGGGGTAGGTATAGGTACTACACACAATGTGGATGGAAATGGAACATCGAACATGGTAGGTTTATATCGTGTTATTGTTGTTGACTTGTTTTTTCCCAATGTTGGTTACCAAAAAACTTGGGACATTTTTCATTTCTTTTCTTTTATTTTTCTTCTTCTTAGTTCTTCTCTTGCGTCGTACCATCCATAATTTGGCAAAAAACCAGGGGCATTTCCAATCCGGCCAGTCTATATTCACGAGTCATGACCCTCTGGTCCCCCGACTCGGTTGTGGTTGTGGCCTGTGGGTTCGGATAAGCCTCACTCTTTGTCGGGTTCCCACATTTTTCTCCGTTGACCCTTGACAGGGTTTCATGAATCTTCTCTTCAAAAAGATGATCTGGCCACAGTTGGACTAGATCTCCGCGTTTACCGCATTATTAATTAGTTAGTTAATTGGCCATGCCGACCGGCTCAATCTAAGCCACGTGTTATCCGAATGCTCACTCTGGATGGATTCGAAGGGATTTTCTCTTCGAACCCACTAAAATTTTGACACGTTGATTGGTGTTCAACTGGCCATCACCTGCAACCGGTTGAAGTTTTATGACTAATAAAATATTTTAAAAAAAAATTGAAGAAAAAAGAATATTCGCGGTCTAGTATGAATTCTATTCCGATATGTGAGCAACACCACGACAACCACTACACCAACCAGTGAATCAATTCCGGCATGTGCTCGTTGAACAATATACCTAAAACCTTTGACACCGTGTCATGAACGTTCACCCCCAACCTCTCCACCCACACCTTGAAGCTCACAATCCCGACTCTTAGTCCTGAGAACAAGAAAACTATCACCAGAATCGCTTGGCCTTCCTCCATCAYGTTCATGCCCATCTCTACTATGTCAATAGCACTTAGCATCGCTAGCACGCTACCCAGGCTGTGGCCGGTCATGTTTATTGTACTATATCGAGATACAATTTGGTAGAATTGCTTGGATTGAAGAAGCCTAAGGCCAAGGCACCTCCTGTGGATGCTAAAATTTGGTTCTCGCTTATCATTTCCCTTGATTTAATACCATCGTTGCCAGTGATTCAAGTTAGCAAAATCGATGAGAAAAATGAAACAACAATAGAATAGAGCACCCTTGAACGATTCTTTTGATATCGAGATCTTATCTGTATTTTAGTTCTCTTTATTTCATTTTGCCATTTGGCTTGCCAAAACACGGGTAAAATGTTTGAATATTCTTAATGTTCGATGAGAAAAACCCTAGATATAGATATCAGCTTTCCTCTGAATATTTTTAATGTTTGAAATTTTTCGCTAACACCGTTGCTGCTACCGTTAAAATCCACAATCGTCGTGTTGCCCATCACCTTTCTGTTGTAGGTTGAACACCGTTGACAAAGGCTTGTTGCTGTTAATGGTGCGGATGGGTGAAAAAGGTTAGAGTCTGAGAATGTGAGGGGTTTGGAAATTTCTGTCATATTAGTTTTAAAAAGTTATCAATTTTTATTTAAAATTATTTTTGTTACTCATAAAATTTCAGCCGGTTGTAAGTAATGGTTAATAGAGCAATGAATGACGTGTCAAAAACTTTAATGGACTCGAAGAGAAAAACGCACTGAATCAGGAGTGTCGAATGCTGATCTGAATGGCAACTCGCCGTGGTTCTCTCCAACTCGGCAATTAATAATCCTTTTTCCTTGTGGTATATGGATCACGTATTCAACACCCGCCGTTATATCTACTCCAAATTGTGTTGTTAAACTTGTGCATCAGGTTTGTTGGTGATGCCACGTGGACAATATGAATGCTGCCATGTAGTAAGGAGACAGTTGGAGGGTGGGGGGTTTGTTGGCTTAAACGCTTCCCTGGGACACGCGTTCGTTCATTCAACTTCAACCCAGACTTGAGAGAATGGAGCCGTTGGGGTTGGAGTTGTTGCGTGGATGAGCCGTTTCCTTTCATCAGAAAGAGAAAATGATTAACTAATTAAAGTAATTGATGTTACCAGCTTGGACTAGCCACGCTAGTTATATTGACTTTGAAGGTAGTCCATTTGAGTTTGTAGTGCATACTGGTTCCCTGGGAGGAAGCCTCTTCCAGTACTTCCTACTTCCCACCAACATCCGGATAAGAAGAGGCAAAGGTAACAACCTCATTTCACCATTTCGTTGTTCGGGCCGCTTGGGTCCCAGGAGGAAATGGAATGGTAGAGGAGAAATTTTGAGGTTGTAGAGAATTTAAAACTTCCGGTTTACAGTTTTAATTTCTGGGGATTCCTAAACTCCTAGGAAGGGATGGTGTTTGAATCCCGTGGAGTTCAGTCACGAACAGAATCCAGTGCCATTTCTACTCCTTCATTCCATAGTGATAGGAATGTAATTTGATTTTGATCCTATTAAAGTATTAAGCAGGATATTGATTCAAAGCGAGTAATTTGATCCTTGGCCTCATCTAATCTTGTCAGTATTTCTGCTCATCTTAGGTGAGGACATAACAGCATCGTTTTATTTTTTTAATATTTTGGGTAATTTTTCAAAATAGATTTCTCCTGCTATTTTCACAAAAAAAAAAAATGGCTTCAAATTATAATTTTTAACATTGAATTAAAATATAGTTATATAATCCATTTCATTGACAAAATACATGTTACGTATGCAGTATGCTGACATGGTATGGTCTAACCCATTCAATCTAGACCGGTGACCTGTAACTTGGAAACAAAAACGGTTTAACCTATGAATCAGCTTTTAAAACATTAATTTGCAGCAAAAAAAAAAGAGATAAATAATTTAAGTTTTTTTTGGTTTTTTGAAAGCCTCAAACCATGGTTTTTAAAATTGACCCGGAGACCAAATCAGTCAGAGGTCCGGTTATCGGATCGAACGGTCGGCCTGTTTTGACAAAAAAATTAAAAAATTAAAAAATAAAAATAAAAACTAGTCAAAACCGTTCGAATGATAAATCACCCGGGTCAGTGGTTTATTGATCAAAATCAACGATTTTTATGAAAAATCCAATTTTAAAGATAACCGGAACCGGTCCCAGTTTTTCCGGTCTGGTCCTGCTTTGAAAACCATGCCTCAAACTAATTAATTCAAGATTTTTTGGCGATACCTTATTTTAGCTTCCAAAAAGTTCTCCACCGTCCAATCAGATCTGCCTGGTAAGATGCATCTGATGATAGATTGATAATAATACTGTTTGTATAGAAGAAGAAGGAGAAAAGGAAAAGGCATTAATTCTTATAGAAAATAGATGAACAGATGGAACTTGGATTATATTAAAAACATAGCAGGGCCAAATCCGACTGCTTGACCGTCATAATCTGAAGCCTTGTTTATTTGGTTACTACTACAAAATATGTGGATAAGTTTGGGCGTGTGATGAGGGACTACTTTTTAGTGGCAAATAGTAGAAGTTGGAACTTGGAACCATCAAATAAACGAGGGAACTGTCTAGAAGACTAGAACCCATACGTCATCAATCAAGAAATGAATTAACGAGCACTTGATGGATAATATACAACGTCATCCACCTGATGTCTTCTTCTGACTCTTTTGCCATTCCAGACGCGATTCTTAATATTACATCAAGTCAAAGCTTCTTTTTCAAGTTTTTTTTTTTTAATTTTGACCCAAATTATATTCATTATTCAATGGTTTGGAACAGACAAATTAGGTAATTTATATTTTTTCCTTCATTCACTAGTAAAATTAAAAATTGTACTACAAGGCGACGGGTATTACGACCCCAAACGTCACAAAAACATATAAAAGCAAGGCTTCAGATAAAAGAATTGAAAAAACATTTAATACAGTTGTTAGAATGTTTATTGAGTGTTCATTGAGTGTGTTTATAATGGTTGTATCCCAACACAAGGAGACGTGGATTCAAATTTGCAATAACACAGGCTCTCCGTGTAATGAATGCAATGAGCCCATATGTGTACCACTGCCACTACTAAGTAATTATCCGCTGGTCTTAAAAAGAGAAAAAAAAAAGAAAAAATCCAAACAATAAAGATTCACGTCAACTATTAAGTATATATATATATATATATATATATCCTACAATCATTCAAATCTCTCACTTCATGTGCATGTCCGGACGTTATTATTGGCTAAACACAGCAAGTGCATCTCATCCAAATTCTTGGTTACCACATCATCAGCAAAAAATATCTCCCATCGGTTTAAATAGGCTTGGATTAAAGATTATACCGAATAAATGTAAAAGTTACATTAACATATGACAGGAATATTAAAATGGGGATAGAAGAGAGCAGATCTGCTCACATCTGTGTCTTGTATATGTGGATCCTGGCCTTATGGTGAGATGTGTGAACACAGATGACGTTGGAAGAAATTTGAGACCTCCAAAGAAAAAATTAGCATGGATTGTCCTTGGGTGCTCTAAACTAATTAAGTTACATGTGGAAGATCCCTAGCTGCATGATTCAAAAGGATAATAAATAAGAAAAACGAGCAAAGAAAGAAATGCACCATGTGGATGTGGTCCACTAATTGATTTTCTTTCATGACCCCAAATGGGCAAATGGCCATATATTCCACTTGACAACAGTGGGATCAGATCGATCATTCCTTTCTTATTTCCATTTCAGTCTTCTTATTCAACGTGCTTAATTGTATCCACTTCTCATGCTTTTTAATATGAAAATTTACATGAAAAACCGACTTACCGTAGGGATTTTCTGAACCATAGGGGGGAGGGGGGGGGATGGCTCCTCTGGTCCCCTGGCTCCGCCCCTGCTCTAATATCATTATTAAGTATACAACTTTCATGGGCCGATATGAAGCCAAAGCAAGTATCGGCATTACATATATAGTAAATATGTTTATTTTTATAATTTTATTACAAAGCGTCTCGAGTTTGTGGTTGTAGGATCCCTATGGATAGTAGTCTCTCAATTTAGAGTATCCTAAACTGATTGAGAATTATCCTCTGATCACAAGACGAGATCACATAATCTAATGCATCTCTAAAGTAAATTTCCTCTGATCGCAAGATGATGATGAACCTCTTAAAATTGTACAAGTCAAAATCTGATTTAGTCTTCATAAGACTGCTCACACATGTTCCTACAGTTTCTTCTAACTTTGTATTGGAAATATCTCCTCATGAGAAAAAAAAAGACATATAAATTAAACAGATATTTCTAATACATGACTGTAAAAGGTTATAAGAACAATGCAAGTGAAGACGGTCTTGTATATAAGGACTGAATCTGATCTCGACTAAGTCACGTTAAAGGGATACCTCAACCCATTCATCGTGTGCATGTCTCAAAGATGGTGGGACAGAAAGGAGTTCAGATTGTGGGGCGCCTCACAACGTCCTACAATTCATCTCCGTCTTGTAGTGGGAATATCTCCCAATGATGACAACATCAGTCTGATATTATCATCAGGAAATGTTTCTAATACACGGCAGGAATGCACTGTGGGACATTATGGAGCGCCCTCTTGTGGGGCGCAAATGCAAACTCGACTGAAAATTGGTAATTGTTACAAATCAAGCGAAAATTTTACCCAAAAGGTGAGTCATAGCACCCATACGTGAAATACATCTTATCATGTTGTAGAGAACAAGAGATAACGAGCAAATGCAAAAATTAAAATTGTGTGCTTGTGCGGCCCACTGCCTGTGCCTAGCGACTAGCGTAGCTCCATCATCCATCATCCCCTTCCTTGAGAGAATAGTTATTGCTTATTCCCATTCACAAAAGTTGGATAAGGATTATTCCTTGCTTATTTTATTTGCATTTGAATGCTCTGTTTGCGTGTTTGTATTTGTTCTTTTTGCTTCTCCTTTGTATGGAATTGATTTGTCATAGGGCTGTTCATAACAAGACCCAAACCGACCAATTCGGTCTTATTCAATCCGAGTTGATCGGTTTTTCTTCAGTATCAATCGGTTTCGGGTTACAAAAAAACATAAACCAATGGTTCGATTCGGTTTCAATTTTCATGTGTGAAAACCGAAATCAAACCGACTCAAACCGATTTAGATATATATTATATATAATATATTTCAGATATTATTTATATATATCTAATATATTTCAGTTTTAATATATATTTCAAATATATATTTGTAAATATATATATATATATATATATCAGCTTTATTTCAGAAATATATTTGTGAAAACATATATTACAAATATATATATTTGTGAACAGCCCTAATTTGTCCTGCTTTTCATTACTGTCCAATTGTCCCGATCATGTTGTCTAAGTTGTTTGCATTTATGGTGCTACCACTTAAATAGCCAGGCTCTGTACATTCCCGGCACGTAAGGCTGTAAATCGAATTCCCAAGTCCGAGACCACATACCACAAGGGATCCGATTAATTATTTCCTATTCGTATTATTCATCTATGTAAACATTTTGGATGTGGATTTTAAAAACCATATCCGGTTAATAATTAGATTTGATGTGCATTAATCGATTCAATTTGATGAAGATTCCATGGAATTTTCCATATGTATGTAATATATGTATATATATATGATGATGACAAAAGTCACCAAATAAAGTAAAAAGAGATGGTTGGACTTGTCGGGGTGATATTTCAGGCTTGGAACTCTAACCATCCAACGTTCTAAGTTAGTAATGAGGATGAGTTTTCTGAAGTGATTTAAGGCTAATAAATGCAACTTTAACTTTTAGGCTGTGTTTGGTTTGAAGGAAAGAATAGGAAAAGGAAGGAATTTTCCTATCTTTTCCTTCAAATCGAACATAGCCTTATGTCTTGGGATTTAAGTAGGAGTATTTGTCTTGTCAATCTACAAGTGGAAAATATGTTAGATCAAAAAGACATGTTTAAGTATATTACTAAGTGTGCATGTGCTCTCCACATGATATTTATAGATCATGATAATGATAGTGATAATATATTCAAATTTTTTTATAAAATTTATGTATTTTTTATTTATTTTTTGTTTTTTCATTATTAATTGGTAGCACATTTCAAATAAATCTAATTACGTAAACACCTCATGTTGGGTTGCAAAGTTTTGGGTATTATTGACAGGTTTACCTATTTGGCTAGACTCTTCTTTTTGTAATGTTTTATCTTCTTATTGTATCTTTTTTTGTTCACTTATAAAAGCATGTAAGATTTAAAGAGAGGAAATTAAATGATGTGAAAAGTAGTAGTTCAAATTACATTTTAAATCTTACAATTAAATAGGGACTAAATTCAAAAAATGGGTACTTTAGTTAAAAGAAAGTTCTACAATTTTATTCATATTTTTAATGGTAGTATAAATATAGAATTATAGATGTGTTCAATTTGTCTACAATTTTTTTTATTTCTATGTGTGTAAAAATAATTCTGTTTTTACACTTATTTTTTCTAATGTGATAAATATATGATATTATACATGTGCCCAAATGTTTTTTTGTAAAATTTATGTATTTTTTCTTTTTTGTGTATTTATATTTTATTAATTTCTATTATTTAATTATGACATTAAAGGTTAACACATTTGACCCAAAAATTGAACTATTGATCTCCACCAAAGAGGAAAATAATTTCATTTTTTATTAGTTTTAGATTATGTATTTCATTTTCATCATCAATAAAAATAGTTCTTGTTTACTACTCTTTTTTTAGTTTGATTAATAAAAATATCATAAATGTGTCTAATTTTTTTACGTTTTTGTAATTTTCTATATTTATTCCTATTTGAAACTTTTATTATCTAACTATAACTTCATAGGTTGACAAGTTTCATTCAAATGGTTGAATTGCTTAGTCATCACTTGGATATAAAGAGTGGTTTTATTTTCGAATAAGTTTTAAAATATATGGGTTTATATTGTTAAAAGTATTGGGCATAGATTTAATTAGTAGCATTTATTAGTGAAAAAAAAATAACTTAAATGTAGGATTTAATAAGAGAAAATGAGAGTTAATACCTTAAATATATGACTTAATGAGAGGGGATTAAATGAGGTGAAAAGCATTAATTGAAATTATATTTTCAACCCTCATAATTAGAAATGGACTACATACACAAATATGAGCATTATAGTCAAGGAAAGTTCCACACTCTCATTCGTACTTTTTATAATAATATAGATGTGGAGAGAGCTTGGGTCTCACTCCTTGCCAAAGTTAGTAAATTGTCAAGTGGTTGTTGTGTGTTTCCTTTGATGTAAGCTAAGTTGACAAGATGTATTTCTACTAGCCCAAGCTTAGCCCGACGAGATGGAGACCGGATCTACTCCTCATAGAGCACGCCTCACACTGACCTCACAGAATGTCATGATCGTATATCGGGAACATCTCCCATATTTATATTTATTATTCATGGGAGATGTTCCCAATACATGGTGGGATGTGGTTGTGAGGTCAGGTGAGACGCGCTCTATGAGGAGTAGATCCCAATTCAACAAGATGTGCTCATACCAGAAGTCACATCTGCCCCTCACAACTGCAAATGGCAACATTCAAGGTATTAACATGTCTTTAGATGTTGTGATGTATAATAAACTCAGAATCCTATTGATTGTTAATTCAACCCTCATCAATATACATAAATAGAATATAATAATATAAAGTTCATGGTTAAAAAAATCATAATTTTTTTATGCAGCCAAAACTGATTGCCACTCAAAGACCACCACATGACACCGTGCTTGTGGACAAAAATGGTCTAACTTTCTCTACCTAGTTTGGATTACAACCTTATACCCTCATTGGACTCAAATAGGGTGGAGCATCTTCCCCATATGTAGGGGTGGCCACGAGCCGATCTTCTCATGAGCTATTTGAGCTCGACTCGTGAAAAGCTCAGTTCGGCTTGGTTTAAACCGAGCTTTGAGCATAGCTCGAGCCTGATGTATAGGCTCGTTTGCTAATCAAACCGAGCTTGAGCCCAATGAAGCTCAACTCATGAGGCTCACAAGCTTAATCGAGCCTAATATAATAAATAAATAATTTTTGTATTATATACAAACATATACACATACATATATAATAAATAAATTATTATTATTATATATAATAATATTTTATATATAATATTTTTATTTTTTATGTATAATAGTAAATAATTCTTATAATACTTATTTTTTATATATAAAATAAAAACATTTTTATATGTATATTTTTTATTTTTTATATGTACAATAGTAAATAATTTTTATAATTCTTAATTGTTTGTATATAAAGTAAAAAAATATTTATATATATATATATAATTTTTATTTTTATTTTTTAAACTTGGCATGCAATCGAGCTCGAGTCGAGCCAAGCTCAAGCGTAACACAATTTAAGTGAGTCGAGCTCGAATAACCAAAGTATTCAGCTCAGCTCGAATCCACCCCTACCCATATGGAGTTCGGAATCCATAGTTGAGTGAACTATATCTTCTTTGTGTTAGTTGACCTAAGCCGCACCATTACTGTTAGGGTGGGGTTTGGCCTCTGAACCGTACATGGGACGAGTTTATGTTTCATACAACTCGGGCCACAGACCATTGGATGCAACACAAGGCCAAATTAGTCAAATAACTATCACCTAACATACTTAATGCAGGCCCACCTTCAACCACGTGTATTTAATGTGTCAATTGTGGGCATAATATGTGGACTGAGGCTCCAAGCATGTATGAATGATATGTCATTCCAGAATGAGGCTCCTCTCCTATAAATAGGTGAGTCCCTATCCATTCAAATTCTTAAGCCATGTTTGGAAGGGCTTATGTTAAAAATAAGTGCTTATTCAAATAAGCACTTATTTGTATTTGGCACCCAGCTTTTTCAAGTGTTTATTTAAAAAAGTAAGCACTTATTTCATATTGGGCATTTGGTGGTCTTTTTCTCCGATAAGCACTTAAATAAGCAATTGTGACTCTTTTGTCCTTCATTTTCTTTCAAATTTTCAAAATACCCAATCCAAAGTGAATGAATAAAAGTATTTTGATAGAAGTGATTTTATAAAAGTATTTTTATAAAAGTACTTCCATAAAAAGTGATTTTGTAAAAGTTCTTTTATAAAAAAACTTTTGTAAAAGTGCTTTTATAAAAGTACTTCCACAAATGTAATTTTGTAAAAGTGCTTTTATAAAAGTACTTCCACAAAAATACTTTTGTAAAAGTGATTTTATAAAAGTGCTTTCATAAAATTGCTTTTATAAAAATACTTTCATAAAAGTGCTTTTATAAAAGTAATTTCACAAATATGCAAGTACTTTTATAAAAGTGCTTTTGCAAAAACACTTTCATAAATAGTGCTTTTATAAAAGTGCTTTCATGTAAAAGTACATTCCTAAAAATGCTTTCATGTAAAAGTACATTCCTAAAAGTGCTTTCATAAAAGTACTTTCGTGGAAGTGTTTTTGTAAAAGTACTTTTCATAAAATTGCTTTTATAAGTGTCTTTGTAAAAGTGTCTTTATAAAAGGGTATAATTAGTATTCTAAAAATTTATCGAGGACAATTATGGAAAAAAAATTGAATAAATACTTATTGTAGGAGCACTTAAAAAAGCTGAAAATTTGGGCTTAAAAAATAAACTCTTATTTTTAAAATAAGCACTTATTTCAAGCTTATTTCCCAAATACAAATAAATGCTTAATGGCCCAAATAAACATTTATTTTTAAGCACTCCCAAACATAGCCTCAAAGACCTTATACATCCATTTCCCTATCACCTTGACACATTTCATCTCATCTTGCACCTCACATCCGTCATCAAGCCCATCAGCTCGTCCTCTCACGATCTCACCCTGGGGCCTCTAACATTTCTTTGTGATTATAACTTATATGTGGCCCTCAACTGCCAATGTTTGTGGCAAATTTCTAGGTTTGCCCTTATCTACAAGATCAGACAGCATCAACTTTGGCCTTATTTGGCACATCTTTCCACACGATCTGTCAACTATTTATAAGCCCAACATACCGTGATTCAGTCTTTTCCCGTTTGGTTCGTAGTAGATCTAGCTGTTGAAAGATCATGTCCTGAAAAGACGCGAGAAGCCTGTTTTGGGATGATTTAGGGAAGCTCCAAATGGAGCTTTTCAGTATTTTTCGATTCATCTTCACGTGGAAAGACTCGTGGAAAGACACACCTGAACCAAACGATCTTCCTGCTGTCAAGATCTTAATGCAAAAGTTCACTGCGTCTTTTGACTGTCAGAGATACCAGAAGATCTTTCCAAAAAGACTTGCCAAACTGCCCATTTATTTTCATACAAATTTATTTTATAAGCATAAGCCAATGTGTGATTTATTTATTTATAATTTTTTTTTATCTTAAAGATGATGAAATAACTTGTATTGAATTTCAAAATTCAATAGGATCCAAATCCAATCGAAGACCTCATGATCCAATAAAATTCCCAATTGAATTTGATTTTAGGTTTATATTTTATAACAACTGAGTCGGACTCAAATTCAATGTGATCGGATCCTATCCCAATCTTACCTGACAACAGCCATAAAGGCATGGTTTAAAAAAATAACCCGGAAATGGAACCATCCTGTCCACTGGTTTTCAGGTCGACGGTTTGACCGTCTGATTTGAACAAATGGCCCATTCTGACAACAAAAATTAAAAAAAAATAAAAAAAAAATAGTTAAAATAGTTAAAAATAAAAAACCGGCCAAAAAACTGTTGAATAGATTAACGGGTCGATGGTTCAACAGCCTGAGTCAATGAATCATTGACCGATTCAATAGTTTTTGGCCAAGAACCGAATTTGGGATAAAGTGAAACCCATTACCTGAACAGTTCCTAAGCCAAACAGTCTGACCGTCTAGATCAACGGCGGTTCGAAAAACCATGCGTAAAGGCATAAAGGAGATGCCACCCTACCTTTAGCATCTGAGATAAAAAAGATTTTTGTTTCAAAGGATGGGTTCTTATTCCAATAGGAACCCTCGCATAGTCTTCAAGTTGGTCAAGCAAACTAACAACCAAAACACTTTTCGGCACAATAGTGTTTTGATATTAACATTTTAGAATTGCCGATAGATACATAAGTTTTTTATGGTCTATACAATTCTTCATTATTTTTCTAAAAAGCAATTTACTCCATAGCACCAGAAAAACCATGATAGACAGACCGAGTCCCACTATAATACGGAAATGGGCAAGATACCTAAAAACTGATAACCAATCAGTCGATATCATAGAAGCTGTAACCATTCAACTGGTATTCCTCAAAATTCATGGAGGTTCCTGATGAATTCGGATTGACTGTACATTTGGCTTGTGTTAGGGGATTATATAAACAATAGTAATCCCCACGTCAGCCACAAAGTGTACATGTTCCACAATCTCTCGATCCCTCCCTTAATGTGAATGGCTGATGTGGGGTATTATTATTGTTAGAAAACCCCTATCCAGCACAGCCCAGTCTGTAAATTTCTGGGCTCAAGCCTTGATTTTTGTGTAAAGCCCCAACCCGACCTGGGCTTGGGCCCAACACTTGAGGCCTGGCCCGGATCTCATCCCATCTGTAATATAGTACAATATATAATTAAATATATAATACATAATATATATAATATTGTTCAGAATGATAAGTCAACCCAAACCAAGTCTAAGAATGAAATTAGGCCCATGACTTATTTGTTGAACCATAGGCCCAAAGCCATTCAGTACATGGGCCCAAAGTTCTGCCAGCTCAAACCATGATTCCTTAAATCATCTTTCGTTAGACCTGGGTTTAGGCTGAAGCCTTTATCATTAATGTTAAGTCAAGTCGTGCTAGCTTCACAAAGATGTATATTTTGTAAATCAGTTGTCTATTAACTAACATATAATGTTCGGATCCAATTTAATTACATAGCTGAGATCCTCAATTCCACAAAAGGAAATCAAACGATAGACCAATTCATCTAAATTAGAAACCTAATGTAAAATAAAAATAACTAGTTGACAGATGGACCAAATGATCTTATCATAATCCCTACCTAATAAATTTGTCTGGGATGGGCCCATCTATTCCCAAGTCCTGACCGTATTATATGCATTTTGGTTCTCAAGAAAAAACCGGAACAGACCGTCCAAACCCAAGCTAAATTGTGCTTAGATTGAAATTTAACGGAGAGGGTTGGGTCAGTTTAGGTTGGGTTAGGTTTGTAGTTGAATAATAAACTTGTCCTGATGCAACCAAACCCAAGTCAACTCAAATTATATTATTGGGCTGAATTTATTATTTTTGAATTGTATCAGTTTGGGCTTGGGCCCTGTGAACTTAGAAATGGCCGTAAACCCATTGAGACTGGACCCCTTTTTTCCATAGAAGGTCATGACTGATGACCTTACGTGTCAGCTTCGTAGAGGGAGTGGGATTTAACAAAATACGTGATTTAGGAGTTAAGACTTAAGAGGTTGGTTGAACAAAAGCGTTCATCCCATTACAACATATCTTAATCGAAAAAAAAATCATGTATAAATAATACATGCTAGACAAGTTAATGAATCGGGATCAATTATGCACGACCTATGTCTTGTCATCCTTTTGGACTGGGCTTTGTATTTGACTGATTTAGGAATCTAAATTACGTCTGAACCGTGATTAAACAACATATTTTAAATCTAAAATGAGACCCACATCTATCTTGTTTAAGATCCAAGTAAGTCCTACAAGTCTGAGTTAAGCTTTTTATTTGACTTGGAAAATTAGATAGGACTAAATTTGAGAAAAAGGATGTGAGCCATCTTTCTAATTTGAATATCTAGAGTGGGGCTACCCACATCAGACCTTGTATTTCTGTTGACTTAAAACTTATTTAGCCATGTATTTCTTAGCATCTGATTTCCTAATTTATTTAATTTTTTCTTTTCCATTCAATAGTGGTTAACTGGTTGATTTGCTTTGTTCTAGGTCTAACTCAGTTGGCTTGAGTTTCTCATAAATCGTTAATTGTAATTTGGACCCTCTTATATACAATATTGTTATGGATAGACGAAGGGTGACTACCATTTATTTGGGCTGTCATGGAACCAATAGACCCAAACTGAAAAGATCTAATTATAATAGGGTCTGTGTCTGTATACTGATTACAATTGGACTGCAATTGCTTTTGGTTTTTACGAACTGATATGGTTGTAATATATAATTATATAACTTGTAAGCATATTACAAGGGCTTGATAAGTAAAGAAAAGACTTGCAAATAAAGCAAAAGCTTCAATCATTATACGAGAGATCGAGATAGCCTTGCAACGTGATCACCATCCTGGTTTCTAAGACGGAGATAATGCTTAGAGGAGACTCAAGCCCACAATTTTGTAACAAAGTGAATCCATCAACATTGATTTTGATGCAACCCTGAGGAGGAGGCAACACTAATTTGCCTTCATCTCATGATGACTCTTCCTCTTCCCTTCAAGATCCCATTACAGGCTCCTACAAATACTCGTTTTGTTTCTTTTTGATGCTGCAGTCTCATGATGACTCTTCCTCTTCCCTCCTACAAACCACTCCATAAGTCATTGCCTTGGCAATGTTTTCCCTTGTATTTTGACATTAGAAGCCTATTAGCCGCTTGTTTCTTTTTGTCATGTTAATAGGCGTACAATGTTTTAGCCCATCAAATGGCAAAATATACTTAAACGTAATTTAGTTTGTCATTGGACGGAGCTAGGATTTTCTCTTGAGACTTGAGAGGGGGACCAAAAAGTAAGAAATATGGATGGAGGGGGGCCAAAACCCAAAAGTTAGTAAGCAACTAAACATGGGTAATGGGCCAAAATACAAGTGTAGTTGAATCGGGCATTGTTGAGATTTTTAAGGGATAGGGGGCCCATGGCCCCCTTCTGCCACCCCCTGGCTCCGCCGCGGTATTTGGTTGGATTACATCCCTGACAGGATCCCAGCAGTCTCAAACTATGTATCTATTTCTGGTTGCTAATATAATGCTTTTATTGAGCAAAACAAATAAGCAAATAAAGGGTGCAGAAGGATCTTGGTCTCAACTGTCAACATGGAATCCTAGAAAGTATTCGAATATCTTGGACTCCCTTTGGATTGTGAATATTCTGTATAAATGAAAATAGTTAGCCATATAGGCTGGCTACATACGCATGTTTTGACCAAGTAGATAATAAATGTATCACTATATAACAATAACTTAAATATATATATATATATATATATAATATATCTGGTTTTCTTTACATAAAAAATGTACAGATAGACAAAGCACACGGTAACAACCATTAATCTTTGAAACGACAGTCTCTGCACTTTCCCTTCTGAATCAACCAAATGATCTTCAAAGTTCACACCCCATAGGCCCATGCAAGCTTTGTACATATTGCACTTCCAGAGTAGCGTATATATTATTATGATAATGTTTGGCTAAAAATCCAGGTCGTTCTCACATTTCCAGAAAAAATATTAAAATTATTTATCAAATCAAATAGACTCGTTCTCAAACTTTCTGAAGAACAAAGAAAATAGTAACCCATTCACCGCAAAATAACTTTGTAACCTGAGCTCTACGTATAAATTACCTAATCAAATAGACTGAAACCCATGTCCTCGTCAGACTCTTCTGCAGGTTCCTCTTTCTTTTCTTCTTCCTTGGCAGATGCAGGAGCAGCAGACTCGGCAGCCACAACTGGAGCAGCTGTAACAGCAAACTTAGATGGATCCTGCAATATTTTTCGAGCACAAAAAAATATTATGCATTCAACCTCAAGATGAAGAAATTGAACAAGGAAAAAGGATGATGGAGAGTTCAAACAGGGGCTCATACCTTCAAATACTCCTTAACCTTCTCAGCCTGTGGGAAGGAGTAATCTGTTGCAACCGCAACAGCTAGGACATTCTTGTAAGCATTGACAAACATGTGAGGAGCCGCTGCCAACATTGGGTAAGATACTGCTAGGGCTAGTGCGGTGGCCATAGATACACCAGCTGCAAATTTCTCTACCAGATCATCTTCAGTGAGATCGAGTACTTCTGGGCTGAAGACACTGCCGTTATCATAAACGGACTGTATAATAAGGCCATACGAGAAGGGCCTAATGCCTAACTTTGAAAGTAATGCAGCCTCAGAAGACCCAACTTTATCCCCCTTTTTTATGAGTTCAACAGGTGTAATAATTTCAACTGTTCCCTTGTTGATTTTCGTAGGGATATTGAGAACCTAAAAGATTAATCTGTTTGAATCTAGATGCCACTGAAAGGCAGGAAAAAAGAAGACAATATCCAACTGAAAAAGGTAATAACCTGAAAGAAAGAAGTTTGAGAAGGATCCAGTCCTGTATTCCCAGGTGGGACAACCACATCAATGGGAGCGACAAGCCCAACACGAGCAGGAGCTCCAACCTGTTAGCATTGAAAGAATATTATTTAAAAAACATTGAAATTAGACCTATTATACATGCACGTGCAACCCAAAAAGCAGAACTTGTTTGAAGCAAAAGAAAAAAAAAAGCAATTTGACTTCGGCGCCATCTCATTGCTCGTAGCATAGGACAGATCATAAGCAAAAGTGGATGAACTTCTTTAAGAGATACATCCTCGAATCAAATGTTCTCCCACTGACCTAGGGTGCTTGTTACACCACAAAGAGAAATCATGAAATGTTAACAAGAAAACCTTTCTCCAAACGCTATACCTAGTCACATTCATCAAATTAGTGATTGAATGGATTACATTGGCATTCAATATTTACAAAAAGTATTCTCTTCTAAAGAAGTTTATATTTTTATTTTTTTTGCAAGCCATGTCTCAAGCATAACTTTAACAAATAGAGAATTGATTATATCCCCCACCATGTCCACAACCACCATCAAACAATAAAATAAAATAAAAAACAACATAGAATTTTCAAAACAACCAGATAAGCTCCCTATCTGTATATGGTATTTTCGTTTTGGGTAAAGCTTTTGTTCTAGTTCCCAAAATGACAGAAAGGATTAAACAGAAAAAACAAGCCAAACAATTATCAAGTGTTAATTCTAGCCCTATGTACCCAAAACAACAAGAAAAACAACCAATAATTGAAGTTATAAAAAAGCTTTCTAGGTGATTGAGAACTGAACTAAAAGAAGAAAAGAGAAACAAATAAGTTACTTTGGCAAATAAGAAAAGAGTCCCGTATTATTGCATTTATCCAAAAAAATGAAAAAATTCACCGGTCTTGGTCCATGAGGAGAATATACTGAAGTCACTTCCCCATGTAGCAAAAAGTGATATATTTGCCATAAAATATTTGCAATAGCTTTTACTCCTACTAAAGGTCTAATACTAACAACAGAAATTGAAGAAACACGCTATAATTCCAAGCTGCTTCCATACGCAGCCAATCAACTCTTATACAATCCTATTTTGCCATTCCAGTTCACCATGGGAGGAATAAGCCCTCAGGTCTTCTCTCAAGGCATTTACGAAAATAAAAGCTCAAGCAGAAACCAATTATAGATTAGTAATAAGCCTCAACCAAGCAAGGGTAAAAAAAAGAATATACAATGGGACAACGATAAGAGTACTGATTAGCCTTCACGATACCTTGTACTTGCCAACCTCCTCGCTCACCTCCTTCAGGTCGCCCTTTGTAAATATGAGGCCAACGTTCCCCTGACCCCAGAGGAATATAAGAATTATCGAAATTAATGCAGATACTGCACCATCGAATTGGCTATGAATTAAACAAAAAATAAAACTCCAAAAGAAGAAGATACCGCAAACATACCACAAGAAGCGGGATAAGATTAAGAAACGCCGTGTTCCCGGTTCGTTCAGAATGAATCCTGATGGTACGCTTCATCATGGTATTCTTTCCCATGAGAACGACCGAGTCACCACGCAAGCCTTTTCTGATATTCTGCAGCTGATTCGAACCCACGTTGTCCGCAGCCGCGACTAAAATCTGAGTGTATTGATCCAGAAGCTCGCACAGCTTCTTATCATAAGCAATCTTCTTGTCAGCTTTCGATGACTTCACCGCCATTTCTCAACAGATCGAGTTTCAGAAAACAACTAGAAAACAATCTAACTAAGAACACTTTGCCAAGGCGGACGACAGAGCAAAGGCCGTCTCTTTGACCTCCAATTCCTATTTACTACCTACGACTGAAAACCCTAAAAAACTCAGAACTCCGTGGTGTGTACTGTACCAAGGGACAAGATCATTTGAAATGATATTTATAGCTATCGAAGGGAAGACGCATCAAAAGTAGATACCTATATCCAAAGGTCCTGGCTTATGGCATCGTATAATCGGAAGGCTGATAGCCAATGGGCTGGTCCAAATATGGGCTTCTGGATTAAGCCCATTTTGTCTCTTTAACAGAAAACAGACTGCTCCTTCGGTACGCGCGTCATTTTTTACTTAAGAAAAATAGGTTGTTATTGTTATCGGAGTGTTTTCAACCACCGGAATCCATTCCGATCGCCTTCCCGCTTCTGGGACTGTGAGAGGGAATTTTATCTACAATTACGTCTCACCGGCTACCGTGCGAATTGAAAGTTCACCGTATTTGAATTTTCATATATTGTATTCTTCCTTCTGCTGAAATCCGTCTAGAAATCTAAAGCTTTCTTGGCTTTGAAGTGTTTTCACTGATCTCGGTTGGATCCAACGCAGCCCAGTAACGTATTTTCCCATTGGCCCTATTCGAGAGCGCTTTTAGGGTTTCGTGTGGAACCCTATATCTCAATGGCTGTTTCCGGCTTCTCGTCTTATAGAGATCGGACGTCCGAATTTCGTTCGCTATCGGAGAGATTGAAGAAGATCGAAGGAATTGCAACTGTTAATGGAACCACGACTCATCTTGAGGCGTCAAAAGCCTCTGCCTCAATCTCATCTCTATCTGAATTCAGAAAAAAGGCATCAAGAATTGCTTTGGGTATTCACGAAACTTCTCAGAAGATCTCCAAGCTTGCAAAATGTAAGTATTCACTGATTTGGTTCTATTTGAATTAGTAGTTCTTACTTTTAGGACATGGGTTGAAATAGTGAGAAATAATTTAAGCGCTGATTCACTTCTATTTGAATTAATAGTTTTTACGTGTCAGAACATTGGTTGAAGTAATGAGAAATGATTTAAGGACTCATAATTTAACAATGGACATCGCACTGAACAGGGGGGAATGATGAAACAGGATTCAAGTAACCGACCCCATATAGTTGGGACAAAGCTTAGTTGAGTTGAGTTCTTAGTCCTATATAATGTAAGAATGTTTTTCGTAAATCAGTTTAGTATTTCATAAGTTGACTTGCTCAATTAAGATGTAAAATACTCACTAATTTTTTAGTGGTTTATAGATTCTAATCAGCGCTATAAAATAGATTTCCCTTTTAGAAAAGAATCACTGGCAAAGGTCAATGCAATTCTGCATGGTGTAGATACTGTGATACCAATCAAGTCAGGAAACAAGCTAACTACTGTAATTTGGTGCAATGACCCATGATAAACTATGCGGGCCAGTAGAAATCAGACCACCATTTAAGAATACAGGAATGACATGTAGAGATACATAGAACTAAAGGAGCAATTAATTGCATTCAATCCATACTGTTCTGAGGTGTTCCATCATAGGTTGAAAAAGGGGGGCCTTATTAAGCCCAGGCAGCATGTTGGTAGGCTTATTGATGCATGACTCAAATTACCTACAACTCAGAGTAAGGGGAAAATAAAGCAAAGAATACCATGTGTAATGGATATTTCATCTTTACCTAATGCTTCTAGAATGTTTAGTTATGAAGATTTCATGTCTAATATTTTAATAACACAACCTTCCCCTAGATAAAGGGTGAGTGACTCTTTTTGTTTATAGAAAGAAATTAGAAAGCTTCATATGTTAATAGAGCTAGAGCATGATAAGGAGTATTTTAAATTTAAGAGGCAATCTGATCCATAATTGACTTTATTGGGTATCTACCTGTTTTTAGAAAGCTAGCTTGTATACAAGCTTGGCTCTATTGGATCTGATCTGGATTTGGACCCTAAATGTTCAATGCAAATCTCAGTTGGATCTAGATATGCACATCATTTCCTTATCTACCCTGCAATATGACATAAATAATAGGTGAAACATGAAATCTGTGGATCCAAACAATTTGATCAATGGATCTGATCCATTGTTTTATTATTAGACATTGAATCTTTTTTTTTTTTTTTGATCAATTATTAGACATTGAATCTGCTTTGAGCATTCACATTTGGATGCTGCATGTTAAGTTGGGTAGGATTCCAGATTAACTTATAACAAATGTCACTATCAAACAAACAATGAAATATAGGGAAATTGTCTAAAACTCACCATGAGTTTTCAACATTTCTCTTAAACTCACGACAACTTCTCAAAATGTCTAAAACTCACCATGTCAGTAAGTTTTATTTTCCAAAACTCACCTTCCGTTAGTGCACCATTAATGCTTCTTAACAGAGGTGTCCATGTTAGCATAAATAACAATTTTCATGACCAAATTACCCTTGAATGGTGAGTTAGAGGAAAAATGGTCTTTTTCAGTTTTCACTTGTCTTGTTTTTTTTTTTTTGCATTTTTAGTGTTTTGTTATAATTTCCAATGTTTTTTACAATTTCTGTTTTTTTTTACATTTTTCTATTTTCTACAGTCTATAAATTTTCCTGTATTTTTTGTTATTTATTTGCAATTTTTTGTGTTTTTCTATAATTTTTGGTGTTTTTTCTACAATTTTTATTTTCTGATTTTGTTTTTCAATTTCTATAGTTTCTATAATTTGAAAATAATTTTTATTTTGTTTGCAGTTTCTATAATTTTTTATATTTTTTTGTAATTTCTATGTTTTTATGTATTTTATATTTGAAAATATTTTTTGAACTTTTTCCTTTTTTCATGTCTAAATATTTAAATGGTAATATATTAACAACCGTTAATTTATTTTGTATATATTTTATATTTTTATATGAGGGTTAAAATGGCAATATATTAACACCCGTTAGTCTGTTTAACGTCAAGTTAGTGACATGGTGAGTTTTAGACATTTTGAAAAGTTGTGGTGAGTTTAAGGGATGCTGAAAACTCATGGTGAGTTTTAGACAATTTCCCTGAAATATATACCTGGTGCAAACCCGATGCATCTTCACTTCCTAGGCAACCTTAATGGACCTTTTTTTATGGGTACAACCTTAATGGGTCTTGTGATCTGCTATAAAAAGCCATTAGATTACAATTTATACTTCATAAAGGCCATTGCCCAATGTTGGTCCCAGTGACCTGGTGTCTTGGGAGGGGTGGATTGGATGGGGTCCTAATCTTTGGCATTTTTTTGGCACAAAGTGACCATTCTCAGACTCAAACCCGAGTTCTCACCCTTGACAACCTAAGATTTTACCATTGCACCAAGTAGTTCCCTGCTATTTATGTCCACATGAAAATGAAAAATAAAGCTATAAAGCTATAATTACTACATATCTTTCCATGAACACCTTTCACTTTTTTTGAGTTTTTCATCCATCTGCATGGGCAAAAAAAGTTATCTTTCTTGCATTCCACATTGTGGAAGACTGAATTCATGAAACCAATAGAATCAGTATGTAGATATGGGCAAAACTGGAAACTGACTTGGATTACTTCTGTCTCTTCCCTGTCTTTCCTATATTTTGGCATCTTTCTGAGCTTTTCACCATTCTGCAGTGGCAAAAAGGTCATCTATTTTTGATGATCCAGTCATGGAAATACAAGAACTTACTGCCTTGATAAAAGATGATATTACAGCAATGAATATAGCACTTTCAGATTTGCAAACCCTTCAAAACTTGGAAATAACTGACGGAAACTGTTCCAAGGATAGGGTTGTTCATGCAACTACTGTTTGTGATGACCTGAAGAACAAACTTATGGGAACTACAAAACAGTTTCAGGATGTATTAACCACAAGAACAGAGGTCAGTAATTCCTGGGATGTTGAATTATATTTTTCTAGTTGTTTTTTTTATCATCTTGGAAACACTCTCTGTATATGCAGGGGTAAGGCTGCGTACATCTGTCCCTCCCCAGACCCCACATTGGTGGGAGCCTTGTGCACTGGGCTGCCCTTTTTACTTGTTTTTTTTATCATATCTCCTTATGATAGATTTTCTTTTTCCCCTTCACAGAACATTAAAGCTCATGAAAATAGGAGACAAATGTTCACAAATTCATCAAGAGAGAACCCCTTTTTGCAACATCCAAAGACAGTGACTGAACCACCACCTTGGTCAAATACATCTAATGCATCTACCATTTTGCCGCCATCAAAGTGAGTAAAAAAAAAAAAAAAACATCATTCATGTGTCTACAAGATCCATTACATGATTTCAGCTGCTCTCTTTCTTTTTATGCTATCTTGAACATATTTCTTCAATTTTTTCTAAGAGCAAAGTGTGGTGGCTTAATAGTATGGTCTTCTAATAAAAAGTTTATGAAATCTTTTCCAGAGATATTAAGTTGTTTGGTTGGATAGCTGTATTCAGTCATTCACAACCAAATGCCTATAAATTATTGTGTAACATCAAAACATGAATAGGCATTCTTGTGTACAATGTGCAAACAGAGATGCTACTAAATCTTGATTGTTTCTCATATGGATCTTCACTTCATTTTCTGTGTCAAACTATCACAGATTTTTTTATAATCAACCAGCAGTTCCTAATTCAGAGCAGGATGGGCAAAACGGAGAGTTGCATCCAGAGTCTTATGTGATAAGTGAATACCATTAGACTAAAAGAAAATTCTATAAAATGGTTGTAAGGCCAGAGGAGTTGATTGTAGCCTAAGGAACCAAGCACTTTCCTGTGGTGACATGTGCTGAAAACCCAAGAAAATAACAAAATCATAAAACCATTTCTTTCTTTATTATGATTCATTATAGCATTGTCTTATGACACATCAGTTTCTCAGTCCATGTTTTGTATTTCCTTGCTTACTTTGTCAAAGTACATAGTTGGCCACAGTGACAAGCATGCATTTCTGCAGATTTAGAAGTTAGTTGCTTGTTCTTTGTTGGCTATTGGGAGCACTTTGAATTTTATAATATGTGTTTGCCTAAAATAGGTCTTCCAACTTTAAAGGCAACACCACTCATATTGTCACATAAAGTGCTGCTAAAGCGAATCTGCACTAGTTGTAAGACTCTAGAGTTGATATTGATGTTGAGAGAAGATATTATGATTCAACATGTATCCCTGTTTCTTATGTTTTTAGATTATTTGTACACTCTGTAATGTAAGACATGATATCCAAAATTCTAGCGTTTTAACTGTATCATGAGAGTTTGCAGACTTGTATATCTGCAGTTTTGCCTACCATAAACCTGATAATCATGAACATGTATATTGTCCTATCTTTATTGGTTTTAGGAAAACTAATTCAAAAAACAGTGTATTTCTTATTTCTGACTGAATGCATATTACAAGGTAGAAAGTCTCTATCTTGCTCTAAACTAATCTCCTTCTCTTTGTGAAAACCCCCATTCTTTTCAAGCTTCATGCTTCAAGTAGTTTTTGTCAATGTCATTGTTTTGGGTAATAAGGCAAAGTACTTGATAGATTAGGTGCAATTTTGAAGACTATTCATGTCTTAAATTAGGTTCTCCTAAATTGATCAATGTTGCATTGTCTGAACTTTAGCTATGGATTGTTCCATGTTGGATAGCATTATATTTCCACATCTCGATCTCTCTAATTAATGACTTCTATGTTCTCAACCTTGAGCTTTTGTTCCCTTTTTCTTTAATTTTATTAGAAGGCCATTAAATGAAGGCAATCAGCACATAACTGAAAGTAGATATTCCTTTGCTTTCTCTCAAACCATTAGTTTAAAAATTGGAGTATGTACCATGTGCACACTCTAGTGCATTATGCACTATAATGTTGTTAAGTATACATGAACAGTAAAGGAGTTAACTACCAAATCTCAGTTATCTATGCTTTTTGCCAGTACATTTTTCAGAGCTTTTACATTTGAACCTTTAATTCTCCATTTCTGTATGATAAAATTATGTTTTACATTCTGTATATCCGTAAGTATTTACTATTCAAAGTTTGATATATCCTGTAAAATGTTTTAATGGTATTAACTACACTATTGCCTAGGCCTTTCATCCTCAAGTTTTGCTTTTGTTATTTACTTATTTGCTTGATTTTGTTACTTTTCCAACAATATGATGTTTTTCTTCTTCTGATAACCAGAATGCCCTCAAATGGAGTTCAAAGTGGCAACCAATTAAGGTTTGTTCTTTATATGCCTTCCTACTTTAAATTGTAATTATATGAGACAAAACTCCATGTAGATTTTTCAGCATATAGGACATGCTCATGGTAGATGTGTCACTGTCAACAGGGATGGACATAAGGTCAGGTGCATATATAAGTATGTTTCTTTAATTGTTTCTAAGATGTTCTCATAGATACACTGTCTACCTCCATTAACTGTGTAAACTAAAAATTTCATTGTTTTGAGGCATTAAAAAATGGCAGAAGCTTGTTCCTTTTGCCGGTTGTTGGACCTTGTGGAAGGAACACAATATCAGGGAATTTGAAAATTCTGAGCATCAATTGGAGATCATCTCAGGTAGGATGGAACAGTACATTATGGGGTGGGCAGGATGCTAGAAGAGCTTGCAGCATTTTAGCCATGTTTGGTTCACAGCTCTGGGCCTCATTTTTTGCAATTCTTGCTCATTCTGGGCAAGAATGAATAACATTAGGGCGTTTCGTTATAAAATTCTTGCCATGGGCCTCATTCTTTTCAGAGTGACCCATAGCCCAAAAATTGAGGGGATTTTTGTTCCCACTAGGGGTGATCATTTCAGCCTGGCCCGGAAAATCTGGGCTTATGCCTAGGTTTTTTGTTAAGGCCCGGCTCGGGCCCGGGTATGCATCAGGCCCGCAAAATTTAGGGCCGGGCTTGGGCCTAATTTTTTAGGCCCGGGCCAGCCTGGATATTTATAAACAATATATATATATATATATATATATATATATATATATATATATATATCTTTATGTATATATATTATTTAAAAATATTTGATAATTGATGTTTTATATATTAAATAGAGATTAATAGAGATTTGTAGGAAATTAAAGATTTTAATCCTAGGGTCCTAGACCTTACCACATTCTAATTTAGTATTTAATGAAATATAGAAATTACCAAACCCTAATCTTCCCGTTCTCGGCTCTCTCTCTCTCTCACCAATTTCACAAAACCACCAATTGAAACTTATAATTTACAAGGTATAATTATTTAATTTCTTTTATGTTAGAAGCTTTTATCTTGATATTAAGTTTAAAGTTTCTTACAGGTACTATAGTCTCCACGACAATAAGTGAAAAAAAAAGTATAATTGTTAAATTTTGGAACTGAAATGCAATAATTAGGCCCGGAATCTTGGCCCTGCCTAGCCCGGGCCTATGTAGGCCCGGGCCCGGGCTTATATTTTTAATCCCATAATGCGGGCCGGGCCTGGGCCCGGGCCTAGCCTAAGCCCATTGTTATGAAGGCAAAGCCCAGCCAGGGCCCGGCCCATTCTAAACAGGGTACTATCCAGAAAACATCATACAGTCTCCCAGGGAACCCTTGCAGTAACTTTATTTTGGGTTCTAGCCATCCAATTGCGATGAAATTTCATTACATGATGATTAAGATTTGGCTCCATGTGCTGAATTTGTGACATTCAAACAGTAAGAAAGCTGACTTTGGAAAATGTTTCGATTGCTGGTTAGGGTCTCATACTGATAAACATTTTGCTTAAAAACTCCACAGGGTATTATCCTCTAGAGTGGGGTGTCGAGGCCTATGAATTTTATGTATAAAATATTAAGCATATATAATATAGAATTATATATAAAATGTATTATAGGTGTCATATTATAATATTTTTATATATAATATAAAATATGACACAAATAACATATATAAATATGTATAGCTAATGTATACGAAAATATGTGTGAACCAGGCCCGAAGTATGGAAACCAGGCCCAGCCAAGAAACTTGCAGACCTGATGCTGGCCTGAGCCCGAGCTCAGCCTGAACACAAAACCTAGGCACAATCCCAAAATTTCTGGGTCGGGCCAGGCATGGCTGAAAAAGATTGCCCCTACTTTAGAGTTTGGTTATTTGTTCATCAGCATGGTTGGATTTTCATGCTAGTCAATTTAAGGGTTTTTGATTGAGGCTTTGTTTTAAAATAGTTTAGTCCCACTGTAATAGCTATACCTAGATCTACTTGTTCAATTTTTGTTCTAACTTAGCTGTTTTTACCATTATAGAGGAAGATAAATTTTTAGTATTTTCCCCAGATATGTATAAATGTGCTTCAGTAATAATGCTTTCCATTCTAATCCTTTCAAACTTTCCCTTGTCTCTGTAAGCTTGAGCCTTATGTTCATTCCTTTTGTGCATGTAAGTTGAAGGGTTTTTTTGTTAACAGAGTGATTGAACTTTATGACTTTGTCTTTTAGTGAAAAAATCATTAAGTAGGTTGCAAGCTCCTTAATGATTGAATGTGCCACATTGGCATGTTGGGTTGATTACCATACCCATACATATTTTATTATATAACTATGTTGTTGACTAAAAGACAAGGCAATAAGCCACTTAGTTCAGCAATTCCAGACATTATCAAATGACTTCTAGTCCTAAGCCTTATCAAAAGTTTTGGTTGCATCTTCTTGTTCTTTGGCTGATGCATTAAAGCTTTTCATCTTATTGTGTTTTATGTTGATATAGTCTACTATTTGATTTTCTTTGCAAGAAGATGCTTTAATGAAATGTGTACATCTTCTCATGTAATCCTTCTTCTTTTAATGAAATTTGGTTAAACTTTCCTCAAAAGAAAAGAAAATGCTTTATCATTTATATATTTTCTAAAAGTTAACTTCTCGACCAACTAGAGCTTGCACTAATAAGTTGTTGACTTCTTGTCCTTCTTAGGATTGGAATACTAACTGAGTTTTACATTTTACCTGCTGTTCGTCGTCGTCGTCGTCGTCGTTGTCTCTCTCTCTCTCTCTCTCTCTCTCTCTTACCTTGGTTAACAAGGTATAAAAAGGCCATTACCCAATGTTGGTCCTACCTCTATGAGGTCTTGGGGAGGGTGGACTGGTTACAGACTTAACCAGTTCAGGTAAAATTTTTGATCTTGCTAAAAAAGTAGGTTTTGCTTGAGTCTTAGTAAAATTGATTTGAATACTGAAAGGAAGCATAAGAAGTAATAATATAAGCTTTTTAGTTGAAAAGAAAAAGAGGACAGAATCTTTGATAAGCTTCTAGTAAAAGTTATTTTCCTTGTAAAACCAGGGCACAAACCGAACTTGGGAGGAGGGGGGAGGGTGTGTCCAAACTGTTTTGACCAGCATTCTAGCCCCAAGTCAATCCTGTGAAGTAGGTCAATTATGAGGGAGCAATTGTTTTACAGATGGACTGCTGTGAGCCAGGTGGATCAAGCAATTGTATGATTGAACTTTCCAGTTCATATGGTCTTGTTTGGGTTAAATGGATTCTGTGGGATTGGAATTGTACAATGGACAGGTCCACTTAATGCCGAGTGAAGGGCTTTCTTATGTGGATTACAGATGTTTACTACGGTTTTTTTCTTTTAATTTCAAGAGCTATTTTTACCTTCTTGTATAGAACTAACCTTTACAATCCATGGATTCTATACCATTTTCCTCTATTTTGGTTGAATATAATACTCTACTTTCTGGAAGCTTGCCTCAATAATCAATAATACCTTGTTAAGAAGTTGTGTCTCTCAGATTATATAACTGTCATTTCAATTTGTCTTTGAAAACGAAATCGTTGAATTGTTTTATCTAACATAACTATATTGTATATCTTCCCAATGAAATTTTTTAAACCTGCTCAGGCGAAGGTTAGCTGTTGACAGTACTCCATCCCACCATGTGGAGGCATCCTTGTTACAACAGGTTGTTCCACGACAAGAGAACTACACACAAAGCCGAGCACTTGCTCTTCAAAATGTGGAGTCTACAATTTCTGAACTCAGTGGAATATTTACACACTTGGCAACAATGGTTGCTCAACAAGGAGAACTTGCCATCAGGTTATTTCTTACTGCTCGCATCTGAAGGTTTTATTTTCAAGTTTTACTACAAGATTCATTTCATCTTCTTGTGAGACCATTGACGAAAAGAAACTTTGAAATGGATCAGTATTTTCCCCAAGTTGGGGCACCTGATGACCCCAAATATAGAGCTTGCTTCATGCTGGTTCAACATGGAGCAGTACTCTTGCTCAAATTTTTGCCCAGCACCAAGTTGTCAGTTTTTCATATTATTCTATTTATCAATCAGGTTAGGAAAATTAGCTCACCTTATTTATATTTTGCTAGTACATTAAAAGCCACCTGATTAAACATGTCCAGGATTGATGATAACATGGATGAATCTTTGGCAAACGTGGAAGGTGCTCGCAATGCTCTTTTAAGGCATTTGAATCAGATATCATCAAACAGGTGGCTTTTAATCAAGATATTTGCCATTCTGATCTTTTTCCTGATGGTTTTCATCTTCTTTGTGATATAGTTACTGAAAAGGAGTTGGGTTTCCCTGATGGTTTGAATTACAGTTTATCTATGCCCAATTCTTGTCCATGGCCTGGTTGTCAAATTTTACATTGCCTCTACAGAGAAGCTGGGTTGCCTTTTATTCTAAACAAAAAAAAATCTGGCATTTCTGTTTGTAAGATCTGTTGTAAGGTGTCCTTCAAATGAGTCCATGGTTTATTCACATTGATTCAAATTGTATTGTGTGCTTGATGCGTTACCACCTGAATGAAAAAGTCCGTGGTGGTTATTTAATTTGTCATCCTTGTAAATTCATATATCACTTTGATTTGTAATCATCCTAAATCGTCACAATAAATAAAGTATCATTGGGTTGAAAAGCCACTTGATTGTAATCAAAGTCTTTTTTTCTCGGATCGAATAGAAGTGATTCTTTTGGGGTGGGGGGGTCATGGTTCTCCATAACAGGAGTAGCCCTCCCCCATTCCCTTGACCCTCCAACCTGGTGGCAGATTTGATCCCAGTTCTCTGCTACGAGTCTGAGCCGTCATCAGTCCGCAGTCCAACCTACTTCATGTAAGAAGTATATATTTAACGGAAAAGTACGGACAGGCCTAATGCAGATTTCTGATTCCCACTGTAAAGCTATAAATATTCAGAAGGTCTAAAAACCACATTCTATGCATCCATACTCGCTTGTGAATTGGCATCAATTTCGAACTGGCACTTATCCCAAATGTACTTTGAGCCTATAAATTCTGACCCTGGAGTTATCGGTCATTCTCCCTATATTTAAATAGAATCATAGCCAAATGGGCTTTTAACAGTCTGGCATCGTTGCCTTGTATCCTATCACTGTCAGTTCCTGGTATATCCCGCCTTATCCTGGTGGACATGGGGGTATGATCATGGGCTGGAGAGAGATTGAAAAATAAGCCTAGACCCAGGCCTAAGCCTGGAAATTTGCAAGATGGACCGGGCCTGGGTAGAAACGATCAGAGATCAGACATCCCTACTGGCTTGGGAGCTCTTAGTGTTCGACTATGATATCAAAAAATGTTACAGCCAATCAATGGGTATCTTAAAAGAGGTGATTGGACCAGTCAGGTGGTATTAATCAAAATTCACGGGGTACTTTCATTGGTCATAACTCTTTGGGTACCATGTCTTTCCAGTATCATACGGGGGAGGGAGTAAGAGAGCTCTTCATAAATTGGATAGGGGGGATTTGTATTTGATCCAAATATAAATGGATCTTGTTCGGATGACCCTTAACCAGATGGAATCCGTATTGGGACAAATAGGGATACCCTTGCAGCCCAAAATAAGTTTCCTAATGGGCTGGTCCCTCATGTTTTACCGCTATTTGCTGGTTGGAAAATTGAGACAACCAACGGTCAATAAAGCTGTGTTTGGAAACGATGCAAATATGTAGAGTGTAAAATGGTTCATATAAATTATAAAATTGGGTTAATTTTGCACTGACAAATTTATCTTTTTACCAAATAGGCTTTTAGCTATAATGGGTGCAAACATGAATTCTGATGGAGGAAGATTTGACCCGACCCCTTGGACATACGACACGTGGAAGCAACCGAGAGTGACCTGGCAGAAGTGCCAGCTCGGCACGGCAGTGGACCCACAACCCGAGCTCCGAGGAAAAAAATCCCGAGTTCCCCCAATGAAGGAACCTACAGCCCGGGCCCCGAGCTAAAGAGTTCCGAGCTCTCCCTTTGAGGTCCTGAGCCTTACAAAAAGCACAAAAGGCAAAAATCCGAACTGCCCACCCAGAGGCAATTCAGGCCACACTTCTATCTGAGCTCAAGACTTCACCTAAAACACCACTTCGGCTCCAAGTCTCTTGACTGAACAACCGTACCTGACGCCCAGGAGACCCGTACACGGAGGTGGCGCACCTGACTAATTAGGGGTGCAACACATGACAGATGCCCTCCAACGGCCACCTGCCACCGCCATCTCAGACGGACAGAGGCAGCCCTGGCAGCTGGCAGTGGAGGTTATGACACCCGAACTGGCAATTGGCAGAGGAAATGACACCCGAGCTGGCAGAGGAAATGACACCCGATCTGGCAGAGGTAATGATGTCCGAACTGGCAGAGGTATGGAAGTAAGTGTGCAGGGTGATTATAAAAGGCCCCCCATCTCACAAAGAAGAGGGTAATGTGATTCTTGCGCTTTCTGGTCTTGAAATTTTTCATTTCCCTTGCCTTCTCAAGAGCACTAACTTGAGCTTCGGAGTGTTCCAACTGGGTTCCTCGCCGGAAGTCTCCAAATTCTTCCTTGTTTCAGGCACCTCCAATTCCATCAGAGGCAAGATAACCGGCAGCTAGGACCAACCGGATTGCGCACCATCAAATTTCAATAAAGCATATGTTTTCTTTTTATCACAAGCCCATTTAAATGCAAATTTACTTGTTTTTTATTGATGTACTTTTACATCTTATTATCAATGTAAAGATGCATTGGTCTGTCATTTGTCAATGCATAAATGTAATGTTGCCAAATACATGCAAAAGTGAATCAAAGTGCAAATTTACCCTAAGCCGGAATTTACACTACATTTGCATCATTTCCAAACGCAGCCTAAGCAATGAACACAAGCGTTTAGCATGGTTTGTTTCGTCTTGAGACAAACTCTAGATTGGCCATGTGTACAATGCTTCATCCAAATCCAGCATTGGTTCCCCTATAGTATACATATACACACACGATCACGTTGCCATGCGGCCAAAGAAAACACTAGGATGGATCGTCCATGTGATTTTCCTGCCGCATGAAATTCCACACTTAGACGACCTGTATTAAATTTTAGAAACCCCAAGGACAAGTATTCCAGGTGCAATCCGATGGGGTCCCCCTTGTCTTGTTGTACAGAAGTTTACCTGTATGGTATGGGGATACAAATACAACTGAATGCATTGCCCACATGAACAAATTGGCCTCTATTCCCATGATTCTTTTGTACTCAATCACTTCTCTCGTTGTGTTGGATTCTTGGAAAATGTCTGTTGCCAAACTAAAAAAGCTCAAGGAAGAAATGCTATTTGATCAGTTCGGGGGGTTCATTAGAGAGCTGACATGAACCAGAAGCTGAAAAGTTGGGTCTGCTTGAGAGCAAAGGTTATCCAACTAGTGCTCTGCTTGGCCAACAAATCCTGCTAAGCTGTTACTGTATGTATGTATGGGGCTCTCTTATGGAAAGTAAGTTAGATCTCAGGAAAAAAAAAAGTTATATCTGATGTTGCTAAGCCAAAACTATGCAGTAGTACCTAGAATTTGGTCAGTGCTAGTCACTAGAGAATATTAGGAGGGTCCATGCGTCTAAAAGAAATCACTTTGAGCAGCATAACATGTGATGATGGCTCATGGCGTTAAAGAAGAGAAGGAAAAGGATTTTGATTTTTGAGATTCAATCGTATTCAGCCCCCGGGCTCACCTTTAACAATTACAACTTCTCTCTGATTCACTGAAATATTACCCGCAAACACATGGAATAAAAAGCATTCAAATAACTATTGTGTATAGTTCCTTTTGGCATTCAAACGAATGAGAGAGAGAGAGAGAGAGAGGTGTTCCACCTCACTTGGAATGCTGTTTGCTCAAACCGTACAAAGGTATTTCAAAAGGGGCTTTTGACTAATTCCTTTTACAACATTCCTATCCACATCAAGATCCGATTCTTCTCTTGGGTGACCCGCACCAAGACCCTTACATTTGAAGGAATTTGACAATCAAAACCATTTAATTAGAAATCTGCCTAGAGATGCACCCAAATTTGTATTAAAGAAAGGGAAATAACTTTTCCTTCCCCTCTCTATTTCATGAAGAAAATGAATTAACAAGAGCTCAGCTTAAATCACTATCAAATCTGCAAGCCATTTAAATTAATGATATTTGGGCAACTAACCAATGTAGCTGGGTTCTGTCTTTGAAGCTGTGGTCAGGGCTAAAACAGGACCAAATTAATTCTAATTCTGCCCCCACACTCGGCAGATTTCAACTGATTAACTGATTCTACCCATAACTTGGGTTACTCTCTCCATTCTACAGGATGCCATTTTTGAAGCCAAACTACAGAATTCGATAGTTTACGGAAAAGGGGCACAATGTTTCATCCCCAATTCCCTTTCCACGCACCTTTGTCCATATACTGAAGATTTGAAGATTCATCCATATAAATTGACATCCAAACTAAAAGTTAGAGTTATGGAGGACTTTACATTGGTGGGGCTGTGGCCCACTTCACGTGCAACCCAAAGGTCCTCCTCCTTTATGGGCTGTGGGCTGAGGTGCCCAATGCATTGTTTGCATTGGGTCTACTTAAAAACGTCCAGACCTGGATGGCTAAATACGCTTTACGTGTCTGGCTACCCAATTGACTTGAGTTTAACGATTTTCAGAGTACATAGTTCTATGTACTAAACTCAAGAAAGGAAAAGAAAAAAAAAAAAGGAAAAGAGCAAAAAGAAGACAAAAGAAAAAAGAGGATTGCAGCCTTTTTACCAAGGGGATTCGTATCAGACGGGACATATAAGAGAGAAGTAGGAGGAGCATGGTAGGTAAGTAGATTACAAACAATCTTAATGTGAGAAAAGTATGTCCTCGTATTAGGGCCCATTATGGAATCAAGGAAGCCAGGTTGGCCTAACTTCATGGCAACTCAAACTAAGCTGGGCTGGAGGACGTTAGCATCCATCCCATCCAAGCCCAGCTCAAGTTTAGAACAAGCTGGCATCGGTCAATCTAAAATTTTGATTAGAAAAGAAAAGAAAAAAGAAAGAAAGAACACAGGGTTGGGCCGTGGGCCACTGGGTAGGGTTAGATCAATAATTGCCATCCGATACTGGTTGTGGCTGACTGGCTCTGCCTGGGGACCTAAACCAAAAGTTTGGATCAATATAATGATGTGGTTGGTATAAAGAAACAAAAATATATTATTACTCAGAGATGAAAGATGGGCTTATCATTTCCAATCTCAGATCCATTTTACTGAATGATGATTTAAGACCAATGAATCCTTTTCAGAAGCTACTTATTTTGTCGGATTTGGATTTGGATTTGGTTGTTATTATTCACATGGATCCTTAACCATAATGGGCCTGGATTAGTAGATTTTCTAGAATTCCATCTAAAATTAACAACTTTTCAGAAGAAATGGAGCATGGAAAGGTAAATAGTTCACTCACTGTAGTGTGCCTTTTAGTCAGGTATCTTTCTTATCTTCTTAACTACTCCATTTATTCTCTCCATCTCTTCTTGGGTTTGTTCTTCCTTTTTTCTCAAAACTTTGTTCTCCTTTAAAAATAGACCTCCCTCACTAGTCACCCCTACTTATTAATGATACCAAACACAATTCTCTAGTGATGGAATCATTCTGATGACAATGTGATTTTAGCCATGTGTCCTTCCATTTCATGTCAAAAGATGTTGTTCTTTGATACCCACTTTTTTATCCCATCAAAAAAAAAAAAAAAAACTGCAAGAAATGCTTTTAGTTTCAGACAAACTTATCATAAGAATCCATGGTGCCAAACAAAGAAACCCAAATAGGTTCCGCAATTGGAGGAGAGGAATTCCATTTCCGTCCACAAATTCAGTCAACTCAAAATGGTATTATACCAAGAAACAGTATCCTACTAATTGCTAAAGAAGGGAATTTGAGAATCTAATCTTTGTATTTGGGAATGGAGAGAGATTTGGCTTAAATCGAATCGGTGTGGATCCCCACATTCCCCCCAGCTTTTGTAATTTTGCTTTTGTTTTCCAAGGGAGGATAAGACGAGTTCGTTGTGAGTCGTTTTTCAGATGAGAACAACGTCGGATGCGTAAAAGGATAAAATACAGGGATGATTTCCTCCTTTACTTCTACCACACGTGGCAGCACGATGAGAGATAAGTGGAAGAGGGAGGGAGGGAGGGGTTTGTTGTTGTTAGGCAGCTGTCTTTTGTCTGGCAAGGGAAGGCACGTGACGAGCACGAGGGCCCTCTCGAATGTCTGTCTTAGGATGCCCAATTCCGAAATCCGAACTTGAGCCCATGGGCCCACGGACCACGGTCCCCGCCCGGCCCACACACTTCAACTCGAGAAAAAGTCACTTGTGGCTCATTAAATGGCAGATGGATGGATCTGTTCTGTTGAGATATGAGAATGAGCCCCAACTCTGTAATAATCACGAAAATGCCATCCTCGTTTCTCTTGTGGTTGCGTTGTGGGGTTGGCCTTGGATTAAATGATGAAATGAACTCTACAGTCTATGTACAGACTACAGGTGTTGAGGTCCGACACCACAAAAGAATCGACCGTCCATGACACCCTCCTACTAAATTCTGATGTAGTAATAATCTTTTTGAGATGGGATGACAAGTACACACTAAAACGAACTAAATAATGACATCTTAAGCGGAGCGTACGCTTGTGGTGAATAGTGATGACCTTTGGCAATTGGCAATGGGCACAGTCGATCTACTGCTAAACGTCTTCAATTAATGGTGGTAATTGAGAGACATTGTCACAAATGGGTCGTAGGCATTTAGATCTTGAAACATATTTCACCACCCAAAAGCCACAGTTGCATTGGCCCATCGCATAACAGCTCTTTAGACTTTATTGTTGATTAATTTTGTTGCTACAACTACAAGCTTTTTCTTTTTGTACCTACGAAGATTAAAAAGCTTTTTTTCTTCCTTCAGTCACAAGTGCAATTATCGGAACAAGATCATAGAAACAGATACGAGAGGGTCGTACACTGGGTGGGAGAGCCTGGTATCTGGATGGTTTCATTCAGTGGATCGGGTAAATGATTGAGCATATCATTAATTCACTATGTATCTTTGGAGAATGGGTTTGCTAAGCAGCTTGTTTTCTTCTGAAAAATAAAGCTTAACACCCAAGAATCTTTCATGGAGGCCCATGGTTGGGGGCCTAAGCCAGCCCCACTTGTCCTCTCATCGTCCTCCGTCTCCATCTCCTTCCAAACTCCAAACTGTGAGAGAGAGAGAGAGAGAGAGAGCGCAAAATCTCAAGCTGCACCAAACATAAAAGGGGAGGATTTGCCTCCGCACATGGCAGGAACCAAGTACAATCACTTTGTTAAAGCCAAGGAAGGTAGGTGTATGCTGTGTTACAAAATACAAATTATTGTGGCAACACTGGTTTTGCAGAACCCAGATGGCAATTTTGTATTTCTAACACCTCAAGTATGGGAACTGGGCCCTCCCCAAAGGTAGGTAAGTATGGGCTATTCCTTCACAGCTAAGCGAAGACCAAACCCTAGGCTGAAGACAGGAGAGAGAATGATGAGATGATCAAGTTGTAAGGGGAGAGGCATTTAACTCTGGACTGGCCCTTATCTTCCATATCCAAGTGGGGTCCCATTTTCTATTATGTGTCTTTTCATGGGTGGCTCCACCACTCATCTTCCCTTTCTATCCATCCATCTATCAACGGCCTGGCTTTGAAAAATGCTTTCAATCTTTGACCGGAGATAATCCACATTGCTACCTTCTTTATGTTAAATTAAGTGTGTATTTATTTTGTTCCAATATCAACTCAGAATGTGATGGACTCTCTCAAGATCCTCAGCCCACCCACCAACTTGGAACCCAGAATTTTTTTTTTAAGAATTTACTCATGACCACATGATTCCAAATCCCTCCCTCATTTCCAGGATGAAATTAAAATTATGGTAGGTGCTAGTTTTCCACTATTGAAAAGACTGATGACAACTGATACAAGGGCGCTTTCTTTCCCTTCAAACCTGGAAAATCATCTCTGTCTCTCCAGTGCTGGTTGTTTCATTCATGGACAACTATCTGTAATGAATCCCCCTCTATGTTGGCAGGTAAGAGTGATACAAGTTGTTAATGCTGCAATAACAAATTCAAGTGGATGTACTACTGGGTATGTATGGTGAATGGAGCTTTGTTCTATGGAGGGCTCATGGACTAGTTATCTTGAAGATGAAGGATTATTTAATTCTTTGTGGTTCACATCATCTAATTAATTTGATATTCAGAGCAAACCATGAAACTAACAGATTGCATCATTGCTCTGGTGGCAAGTTTGATGTAACCTTCTTTAGATTGGCCAACTGATTCATGGATTCCACTTTTATGCGTAAGTGGGAATTGAATGCAACAACTTAAATAACATTTTGTTCATCATCACTGGAAGGAAGGGACCACATTCCTGAATCCTGATCTGACCCTAGTTCCTGTTAAGACTAAGTAAGTAATCAACTACTAATTAAGCGGGGATTCAGTGGATTAGAAAGTAGAAAGCCTCTGGTCAGTTGGATTATCAGTAACCCTTTTGTTGTATCAGTGATGAGCTGATAAGGTCATTAATTAGTCGTCTGATTTGCCAAACTGAGGATCAGGACCACCTGATGATCAAGGGTTTAATTCCCACCTAATTAGAGAGTAGAGAATCCCCAACAAATTAAAGAGGAAATAAAAATGAATAATTAAGCATTTGATTTTATACATAGGGCATTTCTAGGATTCAACAGGTTGTTCTCCCACTCCTACCAAGATTACTGAATTGGATCATCCGATCAAATTGAATTCTTATTCCAATCATCCTCTGAAATAAAATAATTTTGACAATCCTAGAAATTAGACTGCCAAGTTGGAATTTTCATAAGGGTTTGTACCACAACGGTCAGAAGATACCCAGTGGCGATGCTTTTGCATAATTAGCTATCATCATGTTCCAAAATGCAAATGCCAACTCAAGCACTACAACAACTGCGATGTATAGAATCTGTAGTGATCATGGCTTTGTTGTATAATTGTGCCATCTCCCCCTTTAAAAACTATATCACCCTAAACATGTCAGACGACTAATATTATTGAATTTAATAAACTATATAACTCATTAATTGGACAAGAATAATAATAAACTTGAACCCCCCCCCCCACCCCCTTTACTGTTTAAACTCTTAACTCATCATCTAAAGATTACTTTACATTATTATCTAATAATGTATTGGAAGTAATCCTGATTTAATTAAACAATATTAATTCTTATATTTCTCACCATCCAGGCCTTGTAAAGAAAAGCAGTAACACTAGACAAAGTAGGAAGAAAAGGATCCCAAGAAAATCATCACATCAGAGCTCATGTGTAATAATTAACATTATAAAATTAATAAAGAAAAACAGCTTTACGCATTGTTTTTCTTTACTAATTTTCTAGTAGTGAAGAAAAACAATAATTAATTATTATATATTGCCTAGTAGTATCATAAACACATGCATGTAATTATACTTTTGAAATTAAATCTTGTGATGACTGTGATTTGTTGGTGATATTCCTAACTAGCAACTAACTAACAAGAGCACGAGGTTAAGTAATAAAAATAAACTAAGGGTTAAGCAATCATCTATACCACGTTCTCTCTTATCTTACTCATCCATTTGTTATTATAATAATGGAGAACAGAGAAGCAGAGAGTTGTAGATACATGAACTGGACAAACCATGTTCTAGATTCAGATGCAGAAACCCACACACCGGAAATTTGTTTCAACTAAGGAAATTCATATATGGCGTCAATTGATGTAGTACATATCATACTTAAAAGGCCACTCACTAGTCACTAGTCATAACTCATAAAACTAATGAACAGAACGAAAGAACACAATCAAACCAAAATCCTAGCTGCCGGTGTATGGCTTGTAGCTCCGTTATCAGCGTGAATTGGGGAGTGAATCACTAATGAAATGTTTGGGAGTGCTTAAAAATAAATGCTTATTGAATATAAGTATTTATTTGGGTGAGGATTATTATATCATTAAACACTTATTAATATTTAGGAAATAAGTCTGAAATAAGTGTTTATTTTAAAAATAAAGGCTTTTTTTTTAAGTCCAAATTTTCAGATTTTTTTTAAGTGGTCCTACAATAGAAGTGATTTTATAAAAGTATTTTATAGAAATATTTATATCAAAGTACTTTTATGAAAGTAATTTTGTAAAAGTATTTTTATAAAAACACTTCTATCAAAGTACTTTTATTCATTCACTTTATATTAAATATTTTGAAATTTTGAAAGAAAATAAATGACAAAAAGTCACAATTACTTATTTAAGTACTTATTAAAGAAAAAGATCACCAAATACTCAATATAAAACAAGTGTTTATTTTGAAAAAATTAAATGTCAAATATAAATAAATATTTATTCCAATAAACACTTATTTTAACATAACCACTCCCAAACATGGCTTAACTACGACAGGAGCAGAAGCACCCAACCCATATAGCGATTAAGGCCACCCATTATAAGAATAGTTCGTGTGTAATTAATTAGCAGCTCAGTCTCAGTCAGTAAGTCATGGAGTATCGGCCCATGCCGCATATGAGACGAGAGCCCATGCGCCCTCAAAACAAGATTCACATGCCCATGTATCCATAAAGCCAGGCATCTGACATCGTCTCTAATCAAACGCTTTTTACATTGATTCATTATTTATTTTAAGTTTATCTGTTGCTCAGGCAGCAGCATTTCTTTTTTTTTTTTTTTTTTCGTTTCTTTTCTCGCCTTTCTGCTGCGCTGCTGCTCTTCTTTCTGCTTCTGCATCTAGGTCTGTACTCTGTAGCTTTGTGCCTTTGTGCCTCTAGAGTCAACTTTTCCATGCACGTTACCGTTGTAACAATATTATTTCTTGATATTTGTATCAGTGTTTTCTTAATCGGTGCAAATTGGCATTTCTTTTTGGGAGGTCTAATAATTAGGTGGGTCGTTCAGGAATCTGAACATGGTCAGGATCATCAAGAGGAACCATTAATTGGTAAGGAGTATGGACTAAGGAGCATACCAGATCAATTATAATTCTTGATTCATATATAAGCTACTTCTAATTTCGATGGCAACTTGCATCTTGGGGTTGGGGCAGAGTTTTTTTTCTTCACCGCTCCAAGGCATAAACCATGTCTGGGCGTCTCAGTAATTGGAGAATTGGAGCCATCCAATCAATCAAGGTATTGTTTGTTTGTTCCATGTGGGTTTTGAGCAACAAATGGTCTATGGAAAACAACATAAATGTACCATTTACCTAATACAGACAAGCTAGCATGTATGCAAAATTAAGTAAGTAGCCAGAAGCTTACAGGACGTTAATTACACAGTTTTGGTCCGATGGATGGGTCACTGGCGTTGCGTCTGTACTCTGTAGTAGGCAATATTGCTCTACCAAAATTTAATTACACAGTTTGAATGAATCGCAATGCCCTGAATAATTCATTCTCTCACTGTTTATGGACATTTTTGGCCTCGAAATCATCACTACGCTTTCAGCTTCAACAAGCTGAATCAGTTGCTCAGTTGCTCTGGTGAAGAAAGGAGGTAGCTCGATCAGTCGAGTCGCCCATCCCATCCCAGAGTTGGCCCACCAATAGGAATGAGTCGATCGGTACTCAGTAGGCAATTTGCATAGTTTGAATACGAGCACCAACAACAGCTGCTGCTGCTTCTTCTTCTGGTACCCACCACCACCACCTCCACCATCAAATTTCATACGTAATGGCACTAGCGATGTCACCACCGGTCTCAAAGACCCCCACTGTATCTGCACATACCCCACCTGAACGCGTCCCCTCTGCCCACCGTACGTCGCATCTGGGGGAGGAGAAGTCCAGATAAATACAAATGATATTCAGAATTTGTTGTCTATTATGTTAAGAATACAACCCCGAGTGGTGTAAAACCGACCAGGCAACCTCCTTTTCTACCTGGGTGATACATCTTTGCAAGACTTAACCGCTTCTGTATTCACATAGACATCCATAAATAAACTGCTTTAGAGTTTAGAATTTAGAAATAGAAATAAATTAACCACAACAAACCGATAGAAAGAAACTATATAATAAATTATATGCCAAATTAAGAGTACGAATTAGTTAACTGGTCCAGATTAAGAAAGAATAACTAGTTGATTATGCGGATGCGGTTAATTCGGTTAACATTAATTAATAGCCGTTGAAATGTCAGTTGAGTAAACAAACATCGAAAATTACGATGAACTGAACTGAACTTAATTCGTAGATTCGCCGGGTCGGATGGTGGGTTCGGTCACGACTTCATTCACCTTTCTTATTTTAATACTGCTGCTTCGAAGTTCGAATTGCTCAAACGGAAACTCAGTTTTGTTGGCGTGAAATTCCGAAAGTAATCGGATTCAGTCAGTGTAAAGCCCGTTTCAAGAATATCTCCCCGTGACATGAAATAAAGCATAAATGGTTTCGATATAAGATTGTAAAGACTGTTCGAACGGGTTTTGCACTAATCGAAGCCGATCTCATTTCCAAAGGGGGAATTTTCATTGAGCTGACACACATGGTGGCGCCGCCGCCGCCGTCGGTGGTTACGGGACGCTCGAAGCGGTGGCGGCTGCGACCATCTCTTGTCTTCGTTCACGATTGAGCGTCAAAATTGAAAATTCACGCTATCCTTAAATAATTAAATTCCACCGTTTCTTCGAAGTTCGAAGGACAAAAAACGGCAAACCCTCGTGACGTCATGCTTCCCTCACGTGATTACTCCTGGTTGGCATCTCACTTGAAGCGTCTGATCTTCCATGCAATCAATGGGATACAAAGAATAAGTGGGCCAAACCATAGACTACAACCTCTATCAACCTAATGTTATTATACGCACTTTATTATCGTAGACTTTTGAACACTCAATTTTGTCCAGCTAGCATATAGCAAGGGATTGGAATATTACAACTTCAATCATGGCCCCACGGATCGCACGCTTGAGTTCAGCTAATGGATAGGTGGGCCACCACTCTTATGATGATAAACATAGAGAAAATGGTGCCCAGTGCTCACACAACGACACTCGTCAACTAAAATTCCATTGTATTTATTTGTAGGAACATATATATTTAAGAAATTAAATGTGGGTTAATTAGGAAAAGTTTTGTCCTGTTTAATATATATATATATAAAAGCATAATTAGCAGATACGTGGGGACTTGGAGATAAATCATATCTTAGGGTTCTTTCTCAGTTCTCACTCACACTTCCGATCAAAAGATTCCAGAAAGCAACAAAGGGAACTAGAAATAGAAAAAAGAGAAAAGGAGAAGATATAAAGCAGCCTGCAGCCGGCTTGGTGTACACTTTGTTATTTCTTATATATATTCTTTCTTTTTTCTATGTTGTTGATTAATAATCAAAGCAATCATCCAATAATTACTTCTTACAAACCTAATAGCTTTTGAAGATTGGGGAACAATAACAGCTCACCTTTTTCTTCCCTTTTAACGTTTTAAGAAAGTTCTTTGTTGCGTGTTCATACTTCTTACCATCATCACCATTTGTCTTGGTGTAAAAATTGTTAAAATCAATTTATCCTCAGTTTGGGAGTGCTTATTATTCCATAAATAAGTGCTTATGAGTATTTAATGAAAAAACTTTTCTTTCAAACAGGATAATATAGGTATTTTAAAAACCGCACATGATGGGTTAAACACATGCTGAAAAAACACTTAAAAATAAGCCATAATTTTTTTGGGGGGTTAAAAATGATTTTATTTCCTGGAATAAGCAGTTATTTGGCTTTCTTCCAAAATACATATAAGTGCTTATTGGTGTTGTCCAGAATAAAATAAGTGCTTAAGATAAGCACTCTCAAACTGGTTCTTAATTTATACAAAAATAGAATTGGTTAATTATAATCATCTCGGGCCCCAAACAGAACTGAAGATGAATTGGTTCTTTAGGATTAAATTTAGTTTATATATACATATGGATGTGAATTGCGAAGCCATGGATAGCAAGGACAAAGACCTGAAAGCTACCGGAAACTGGTCCCTTTGGAGGTCAGTTCATGAGTCCTATTATATATATCGGTTCATTAGTTATCTGTTGGAATTTGCTTTTTTGTGGGTCACTTATCATCACCAAAAGCATGATACTAGTTTTTCAACGATAGAATATGCATTTGATTTGGCAAGAAATTATCTAAAGTTCATCACGCGTGGCTCTGGATAATGTACTGTGTAAATGCAGTACTTGAAAAGAAAAAGCATGTCATCTGTACTTAGCTTGCTACTGCTTGCACGCACATCAAACTCCATTTTTCCCAAGGCTCTGTTTGTTTTGAAGAGTATAGATTTCGGGTTCAGCTACTATTAAGTACTTTTATACTTCATTATTTGCAGAGCAAACAAACAAAAATGAAATAAAACTTGAATCAAAAGCAAACCAGAATATGCTCTCAAAGCCATTTTTGTACTACTGTGTCTTTAAAGAATCTTGTTATGGTAAAAATAGGAATCAATTAAATTAAATTAATTCAAGATTTGGTTCCCCACATCTGGTACTATAATTATTATTTCTTTTGGTAAGATTTCCCCGCAATTATAAACCCATTAAATACTAGACAGTTAACCACTCATGAAGCTGGATTTTTCGAAATACCAACATAAATGTCATAAAGAAAAATATCCCCCCACCCACCACCTAAATTTCTCTTTCAATAAATTAAACCTAACCAATATGCAGACTACCCTCTTTGAATTATAATTAATTCATGGATACCATTATTCATCTCATATCCTCATCATTACCATCATCTAAGCCTTGTCTCAATTATATGAGATCTGTTACATGAATCCAGTTTCGCTATTATAATCTGTTTAATGTCATATTTATTGTTAAATTATGAATGATTAAATCTCCTCGGACCAATGTCAGACTTACATGCATATGACTCTCAACATTGGAATATCCAATGATGAGTAGAGCAAGACATACTTTCCTTGAAATTGAATTATAAATTAATTAATTAGTATATGTGCGTCGATAGCTATCACAATCAAAGTCGATGAACCAAAACAATTTTGGGTTCACACATTACATGTACCATTTTTAATGAATGAGTGGGTTCCTGGCTGGCTCATCATATACATTAACTCGCTTCTTTCGTCCTTTTTCCCATGCCACTGCTTTCAACTCCTTCCAACTTATAAATTCAATTCAATTCCAACCTCTCTTCCACCTGGACTATACAGACTGGTCCTGACTCACTAATGTCAGGAAATAAAATCATATATTTTTTTCTTATTTTCTCTTAATTTTTGGGTATATGTTATGGTGGATATTGGTAGATATGAAGATTTAATTGCACCACTTTTTTTAAGCTTAAAAAGACAAACTTCATTAAAAAAACGCTCAGAATACTTCCCACAAGATACAATCAGCAAAAATAATCCGATAAAAATAATAAAGAAATAACCCGAATATTATAGCTGGTCCTGAAGTAATGAGACCATGAGCATCGAGAAAAAAGAACTCCCGTAGTAATGAGACTATGACCCACGTCTATCCATACGATATTATAGCTGTACATTGGAAACATCTTAGTATTTACATGTTATTATTCATTGAAAGACATTCTCAATGTACAGTTGTAGTTTCGTTTGAGTAGGCATAGGTAGAATTTAAGTGGGCAGGAGATTCAGAGTTGCAAAAAGAGGGTCAATCCTCCAACAGAGAGACTCCCGTAGCAAGCAGAGTTCGACTTCAGTCAGGGCAAATCTCATTCAGGCAGCTTTTACTGCCTTGCATTGGCAATATCTTCGTATTTATATACTTTATTTCATGAGGAGATATTCCCGATACAAAATTACAAATGGCTGTTAGAATAGTGTGGTGACAGATTTGCCCATATAAAAGCCGATCTCTAGCAAACATAGGTTCCACATACAAACCCCAAAATCGCAGTATCTAAACACAACCTTTGAAAACCTCTCATGTGCCACAATCAATATGTAGGGACTAGGGACACTCTGATGGATGGGCTCCACAGATATTTTCAAAATGAAAGTTAGCGCCATAAGTTGATCTTTGGTCATACTGTGTGCAGGTTTCTTGTGAAATTATTTTGGGAATATTTCTTGATTTCTTCCATCCAAAGATGTAGGGTATTGAATAATTTAGGTGTGGCGTGTGGGAAATGGGCTTTTTTTATCCTATCCACCGACACACCCCACCTTTCTTCTTTGACATAGCTTCCACAAATCTTTAACCCTTATTTTCTCCTCGAGGGAGGGAGAAGATAGAACACCGTTTGATGAAATCTAAAGTAATATAACAATTTATTAGTAAAGAAATCGACCATTTTCTGGTCAGGCATTGTCATTTGCTGTAGGGATATCAGTGGACCGAGTTTTGGTGGATTTGTTTAAATAAAATTAATTTGAACGGATTAAACCAGATTAATAAGACATATTGAATTGGATTACTTCAGATTTAATGGATTAAAGTATCTATTGGATTAGATTGGATATACTCCATTTGTAATGAATTTATATTTAACTGGATTGGACTGAACTAATATCTGGTCTATTAATATAAGATAAGAATAGGCATGTCAATGGACCAGGTTTGAATTGGACCCAATCTAAATTAAAACCAATTTGAACAATTAATTTGGATGGTCCAAACATTGAATTGGACCAGTAAATTAATAGTTTAAAATTTTTCTTTTTGATAATATAAGCTTAATTAAAATAATTTTTATATGGTAATAAATCAAGTGTTTTTTTAAATAAAACCATCTTATATAACGTTATGTAATTTACCCTTTTAGATATATATATATATATATAACAAAAATTACAATAAAAAAACCATTAAACCTTCATGTATTATTAAATATAAGCACGGATCTTAACTGGTTTTGAAATAGTAATAGCTGGTTCCGGCCCAATTACAATCGGACACAATTAAAACTCAGAACTAAAAACCTGTATAATCAGTTGCGTTTTCTTCTATGCAGTAGACCCTATACATCAAATAAAGGCAACGGGTATGTTAGTTGAATACTCATCAAGCGAAAGAGAAAAATAAAACAATATGGTAGTAGAATGATACAATGAAGAAGGCTGATCATGAGTTCAAATCAGCCCTCCATCAAGGTTCAAAATATCGATATGTTCGATACGTCAGTAGGGGCATATCGGACGAATTGATAACTTTTTTCTTTTTTTTTTTTTTTTTGAAAGTGGTTCAGGGGAGCCAGTTTAGGACTCTACCACCCCCTGAACCGGTTAGACCCCCAATTAATACACACTATAGGGGAGTACCAGAGGGGTTCCAAAATGATGCATATCGATTGATACGTATCAATACTTTGAACCTTACCCTTCACAACGTCTCACAGTACATTCCTACAGTATATTAGAAACATCTCCCAATAATAATACTATAAATGATGATATCATCAGCGAAAAACATTCCCAATACCCAGTGGAAACATGCTGTGGGACATTGTGGGAGGCAATCTTGTGGGAGATTGATTTGATCTCGCTGAACATATCCAACGAATCTTCCAAATCATAAATTGGTCTTACTTCAAAATGATCCACACGTTGATCTCTCTATCTTCTACTAATAGGCCTAAAATGAGCCCAAAAGCGATGCTATATGATTAGGTTAGAAATAGTAAACCCTATCTTTGGTGACAAAATATTGAATTTTTCGTTTTGAAATTTTAATGATGTGACAGTTAATTTTGTTTTGAAAACATATCTATTAGCAAACACCCCCTTAATTAATCACTAATATTATTTGCGAAAAAACTCATAAGTACTAGTAAAAGGTGGGGTTGAGATAGTGAGATAGAGCTAGACGGAGAGATTGAACAAGTGGTTAGTTTAACTTGGAGTGTCTCATCATCCATCTATGTGATGTGTTGGGAAACTCCCTAATTGACCAACTGGCTCAAGGTTTGTGAACACGCTCCGTGATTGGTTTAAAACATGTGATTCTTTGAATTTTAGGCATCTCTTTCCCTTAAATAACAAGCTTTATAAATTCTAATCTTCCACTCTCATGACTCTTGACTCTTATGTTACGTAATAATTAATTACGTAATAATAATTAAATATATATATTTTTTTTTTTGAAATGTACCCAAAGTATTTTGTAATGGAATGATTTTTCTTTTGATTAAGTGTTAATCGTTCTTTCCTCCGAACTGGCCGTTTGTCGAACTGACCATATGTCGATGCCCCTATTAGTTTCGCTGTTGGCACTTTGCCAGAGCTTTTATTTGCATCTTTTGCTTTTGCTTGTCCATGCCGAGGTCCATGTTAGTTCGGCATCCTAGTCCTTTGGCTCTGGTAGTGACTTAGTCCACTTCGCCTGGTGACCTATAGGTAGTATCGTCTCAAATTAACGACGTTCCAAGCTCGGGGTACTTGTTTGCCCTCTAAAGTTTCGAACTCGTATGCCCCCCCGAGCGCTCTCTTTACTCGGTAGGGTCCTTCCCCAATTCGGTCTGAGTTTGCCCACGCCGGGCTCGGGAGCCATGATCTTACGGAGAACCAGGTCGCCGACGCGGAAGTTCCACTTTTTCTCTAGCGTTGTAGTACCGAGCTACCTTCTGCTGGTAAACTGCGGTCTGGATGTACGCGAGGTCTCTTGCCTCGTCCAGTAGATCGAGGTTGGTGCGTAACTCATCTCCGTTAGTTTGATCATCGTATGCTTCTAGTCGCAGTGTAGGTATTTCGATCTCCGCCGGGATTACCGCTTCAGTGCCATAGGTGAGGTTAAAGGGGGTTTCTCCTATGGCGGTTTTTTCCATGGTTCAGTGAGCCCATAGAACACTTGGTAGCTCGTCCGCCCACAACCCTTTAGCTCGGTTTACTCGTGCTTTCAGTCCGCGGAGGATAGCTCTGTTCATTACTTTTGTCTGACCGTTTGCCTGCGGGTGTGCGACCGATGTGAAGTTCTGCCGAATTCCCATATCTTGGCACCATTCCTGAAACTTGATATCCTTGAACTGCTTGCCATTTTCAGAGATCAGTACCCGAGGTAACCCGAAGCGACATACTATGTTCTTCCAAAAGAAGTTCTGTACGTTTCGGGTTGTAGCTATTGCCAGAGGTTCAGCTTCTATCCACTATGTGAAATAATCTACCGCTACCACTAGGAACTTCCTCCCACCCGTTGCTGGCGGGAAAGGCCCCAGGAGGTCGATGCCCCATTGCGCAAAGGGCCATGTACTGGTGAGGTACTTGAGGTTGGCGGCAGGATGATGGTGGATATTAGCATGCTTCTGGCATTTGTCACATTTTCTGACGAGCTCGACGGCCTCTGCCTTCATCGTTGGCTAGTAGTACCCTTGTCGAAGTGCCTTTTGGGCGAGGGTTTTGCCGCCCAAGTGTCCGCCGCACAGACCTTCATGAGTGTCGTGGAGTACGAGCTTGGCTTCGACAAGTCGCAAGCAACGCAAGTAGCGGAGCGTGTAAGACTGTTGGTACAGCCGTTCGTCTATTATGACGTATTTGGCTACCTGGCGCTG
>NW_010729091.1:484523-550350 GCF_000365185.1 Nelumbo nucifera | reverse complement strand
GGTTGGCTACCCAGCTCGGGTAATGAACTTCCCTTATGAAGTTTGCTGCGAGGAGATTTTCGACCTCCTCGTCGACCGCCCTCTAGCGCTCCGGGGCTAAGTTGCGTTTCTTCTGTCTAATGAGTCTGACTACAGGGTCAGTATTAAGTTTGTGAGTTATAAGGCTAGGGTCAATACCGGGCATATCGGCCGCGGACCATACAAAAATATCTAAATTTTCAAGTAAGAAACTCACCAGTTCGGTTCGTAGAGGCTTCTTGACGGAAGCACCGATCTGTAGTGTTCAAGCCGGGTCCGTAGCCGAAGTCGGGATTGCGACCGTTTCCTCTGTGGGCGAAGCTCGTTCCTCGCCCTGCTCCGTAGGCCGCTCCAGATCAAGGTCGTCGGCCACTTTGGTTTTTCCCTTCAGGGCAGCAACATAGCACTTGCAGGACTCAAGCTGGTCACCCCGCGCTACCCCCACACCGAAGTTTGTAAGGAACTTCATTGCCAAATAGTAGGTGGAGACCACTACCCGTAGGACATGCGTAATTGGCCGCCCTATTATGGCATTGTATGGGGAGGGGGTCGCGACCACCAGGAAATAGTTGTTGAGTCTCACCACACAAGGCCATGTGCCGACTTCCACAGGTACTGTTATTTTCCCAAGGGGCCTGACTTCCTCTCCGCTGAAGCCTACCAGAGGAGTGTTCGCGGGCTTCAACTCTCTCTTCTGCAACTGAAGCTGGTCAAATGCCGACTTGAAGAGGATGTCTGCCGAGCTACCTGAATCCACAAGTACGCGCCTGACTTCGAAGTCATTGATCCTTAGTTTTATGACAAGCGCATCATCGTGGGGGTAGTGGACCCCTCGCGCATCGTCTTCAGTGAAGAGAAATGGTTCTTCCGTCTTCGGCCTCTTTGGAGGGTTCTGTTCTTCTCGGGCTGCTTCGCGAACTGACATTCGGGCCGCTGCTGAAGTACAACCTGCTACCACCGAACCTCCCACTATCACGTGGATGGTTCCCCGAACTGGCCTCTCTTCCGGAGGTTGTCTTTGCGATGGTTCGACTGGCCTGCTGCTGGATTCGGGGGCATCTCTTCCGTGCTCCCCTTGCCGACCTACCTTATTATTATTATTATTATTATTATTATTATGCAGTACAAAATTTCTCAAGTACCCGCGATGGATGATTCCCTCTATCTCGTCCCGGAGATTACTACATTGCTCGGTACTATAACCGTGATCTCTATGGAAACTACTGTACAAGTTTTTATTTCTCTCGTTTGGGTTCCCTTTCAGGCGAGGTGGCCATTTGACGTATGGGGCATCTTTGATCGTCATCAAGATCTCAGTTCGCCTTGTGTTTAAGGGTGTGTAGTCCGTCCGAGCTGCTAAGGGAGCTCGGAACGGCTGGCTCGGCTTTGCCTCCCGGGCTGGGTTTTTTTCTTCTATCAACTGGGTTGGAGGGCTCGCCTTCCCTCTTCCTTTTCTCGATCCCGCTTTCAGTCCTTTGGTTGATCTCTTCCTCTGTTTTCATGAACTTATCCGTGAGCTTGAGGAATTTGGCCACGGTCGCGGGCTGGTTAGCTACCATGTGCCATTTGAACTCCTTGTGCGTTACTCCTCTCTTGGCCGTCGCGAGCTGTACCGTGGGGTCTAGTCACGGTATCTGCAAGCACGCATCATTGAACCGCTTGATGTAGCCCCGGATGGACTCTCCTTCCCTCTGGACTACTCTGAAGATGCTTTCCTCGGTTCTGGGGCACCGCTTGCTGGTAACGAAGTGTGCGGTGAAGACCTGCACAAACTGGGTCCAGCTTCTTATTGACCCGAGGGCCAGGTTCCTGTACCAAGTGCGGGCCACCCCCTTGAAGGTGGTGGTGAAGGCCACGCACATGCACGATTCACTGGTCCTGGATAGGTGCATTTGGGACTGGAAGGCGTCGATGTGGTCGTTGGGGTCGAAGGACCCATCATACTTGTCCAAAGGGGGGAGCTTGAAGTCTCTGGGCATGGGGACCGCAAGGAGTTCTGATGAGAGGGGGGAAGGAACTGAGAGAATAGGGGCAGCTTTTTCCTCGTCCGAGCTTGTCTCTTCTTTACCTCTAAGCTCGGGCAGGACACGGGCGGCAGTTCAGCGACTTCCCCGATGCCTTCGTTGCTGAGTGGGCCTTGTACTGGCGCTGCTAGCCTCCGTGTTGCCGAGCTCGATGGGCCCAGACTATTGGTAGTCTGCCTCTAGGACGCTAAATCGATTCTTTGTCAACGGGAGCTCAGACTTGGAGTGTCGAGATACTGACTTGGCAGGCGAGGTCCCCGACCCGCCGGCGAGCTGCGAGGGTGATTTTTCCTTCTCTTCGGCCCGGGGATGAGGCCTGGCTCTTGTGGGGATTCTGAAGCTGGGAGGCCTCTCCTCGGTGATGGCGTCCACCCTGAGGGGAGGGTTTAACTAGCTTTGGAGCAGGTGCCGAGGTGGAAGCAGTGGTTGGTTAAGGGGCAGTTAGGGGAACTCCTGCTGATAGTGGTACTGGGAGATGTGGTGCAACACTTGGTGCTGCTGGAATTGTTGCATTTGGGCTTGCATTGCCCGCATGCATTGCATTAGGTCGTCAAACTGGTTCTGGTTGGTCGCTAGGGGGACAACAGTTGGTTCAGTAAAGGTTGTTTCGATAGGGAGTGGAAAGGGGACGTTCATGGCGAAGGCTTACGGATGCCTCTGTTTGTGGCGCATTCAGGCTGGGGATCCCATCCCCCTTCCGGGGGATGGTGAACTGTCCGATGCACACCACGGGGACTTGAAGTTGTTCCCCGGTGGTGTTCATCTCCGTGCCACGTCCGGCGTTGCTGGAAGAAGCCTTGAGTGTTGGGATTTTTTGGAGAAAAAAGAGGTTATGAGAGTTTTAGAGGGAGACTTTTAGAAGCGTTTCCCACAGACGGCGCCAATTGATGGTGCACAATCCGGCCAGTCCTTGCTGTCAACGACCTTGCCTCTGACTGGAGCAATAGGTGCCTGAAACGGAGAAAGTGGGGAATCTCCGGGGAGGAACCCGATGAGATTGCTCCGAAGCTCAAGTTAGTATTCTCTCAAAGGCAAGATAAAACCAGATGGCGCAAAGTTCACATACTTTGCTCTTGGGGGGTAGGGAGCCTTTTATAACCACTTCGCTTACTCACTCCTAAGCTTCTGTCAAGTTGGGTATGATTATCTCTGCGCTCCTGCCAGTTCGGGTGTCATCACGTCTGCTGGGGGTAGAACCGCCACTGCTCTCTTTGTCAGATCCGTCTCTGCAACTGGAGATGGCGGTGGCGGTGGCCGTTGAAATGCGGCTGTCAAGCGTCAGATCCCAAGTCAGTCAGGTGCGCCGCTCCTGGGTACGGACTTCCTCGGTGTCAGGCGTGGTACGGTTGTTCAGTTTGGCGTCCTGGAGGCGAAGTGCTGGAGTGGTGAGCGAGGTGAAGTCTTGAGTTCGGATAGAGGTGTGTCCCGAAATGCCATGGGGCAGGCCAGTTCGAGTTGTTGCCCTTTGCGTTTGTAAGGCTCGGGGCCTAAGGGAGAGCTCGGGCTCCTTGCGGGGAGTTCGGGCTCCTTGTAGGGGGTTCGGACCGCTGGTTCCTCCTTTCAGAGCTTGCGCCTTGGGCGTACTGTTGTGCCGAATTGTTGCCTTTACCACGTATTGAGTGATTACGAGATCGGGCCAAATCTTCCTTCATCAATTTACTTTTCATATTCCGGCATTATACACTACCATTTGTTTTTTCTTTCTTCCTTTTCCCGGTAAACAACTAAACATATATTTAATTTGGAAATTTGAATTAATCCGATAAAGAAGAGATAATTAGACGCTTAATTAAAGAATTGGTTCCGAGATGGACGGTTCTAATCCCTGAGACCAGGGCAGAGAGGTGAGTGGGATGGGCAGATGGGCCAGTGAGTGATTGAAAGTGACTGAGTGCGTGTGTGTAAAAGTGCTTGGTGAGCTGTTACCGAACAATAGGGAAGAAAACGAGGTGGGCTCCACGTAGATGGAACATATTCCGAATTTTTTTCCACGTGGCTTACGACTCAAAAATCCTATCATTAATCATTACCTCCCCACTAAAACAAAGTTTAAAACAAAAATTTGTTGTTTAATTATTTCTCAAGCATCATTAGAAACTTCCTACACCCCTTTTTTTTGGTTTTGGTAACAGTCCTACACTCCATATCGGCTTCATCTTTTTTATATATTCAAGCCAAGACTACGTAGACGAGTAAGTGAAAGTGAAAGTGCGAGCCAGCCATCTGAAGGGGGACCGAGGTCGAGTCAAGTGGAGTGCGGAACCCTCACCCAGCCGACAAATCCCGTTTCAACGGAAAGTCGTGGGCATGTCTCACCGTTTTTCCTCCCCTTTGGGCCTTAACCTCCACGATTTCTCACTAAATACATCCATCACACCACATCCTCGGTGGTCCTATAATGCCTCCACTAATTTTACTTGAATCAACAGTTGCAATAATCGCCATTTTGACTCACGAATCGCTCTTATCGACTCGGAATCTCGGATCCTCCTTCGTAAGTATAAAGCATAACACCCCCTCCCCCCTCATATTTCCCCTTCAAGAAAATATGACTCGCCTCTATCAGCAAACGATTCAATGTTTTGTGCTGGGTCCCACATGACCGGCATTTCTTTGGCCCATCGAACGTCCAAATAGAAGAGGGAAAAAAAAAAGGAATATTCTCGATGCCGGAAGTGGGAGGGCCGCCCCGGCAAAGGGTGGCGGTGCGGGTTTACTTTAATAAGCGTGAGACGCGCTGAGTGGCGGGACCTGGTTGGCTCGGCTTAAGCCGACAAGGCAAAGCAAGCTGCGCCGGATGAACGTGTAAAGTAAAGAAAAGATAGACGGAAGATCATAGATGGGCCTCTCTTTCTCTCTCCCCTTTTTACGGCTGGGCGTGGGTGGGTTAGGCGGCCCATGATGCACGACCCATCACCTCTCATTCAATCCAACTAGACACTAGACAGTAATCACAGTAGATACGGCGAGTCGGCCACAGGTTGATGGAGCCAGGGTGCAATTAAATTCATTTTATTTAATGAAAACTCGGGAACAAAATAATACAATAATTAGGTTTTTAAAAGCGACGGGAATTAATTGGGAAAATAAATCATCAGAATTATTTGAGTGAGATTTGGATCTGAGCGTTACTTTTTAAAGAATGCTTTGTAGCGAGGGACACAGACTTCAAGAGGGAAGAGTGAGGTAACTAAGCCCACCACGGTAGTACCACTGTTACAAAAATATACAAAAAAAAAATTAATAATTACAGAAACAAAGCAGAAGAAAGAGAGATTTTAGGGCCTTCCCTGTTCTAAATTTTCATTTAATTTTGTCGAAACCGTTTGGAGCGTGTTTTGGCCTATAAAAGCCGCTCCGGTTTTCCATTTCCCTTTGATCAGAACGACGTCCTTTTCTCCAGATCTCGATTCCCTTCCCAAAAAAACGAACTCAGAATCGAATCAAAAGAAAACTGGGTTTTGCCTTCGTTTCTTTACCTCGGCTTTCTCCTCTCACTCTTTCTCTCTCCACTGTAGAGAGAGACAACTGGAGCTTTGAAGTGAATATATATATAGTAGGTAGTCGAGAACCAAAAAGGGGGCCTTTTTTCTCCTTTTCTCTGTCTTTCTGCAAGCCTTGGGAAAACAGTCTGATTTTTCCAATTGGATACCTCATACCTTAACCTTCCTCGATGGTTCTTGGAACTGCCGTTTTCACCAGATAAAGTTCGCATTTAGGTGCGGTTTCCGGCCAAGTTGTTGTGACAGAGGAGGGAGATTGAAGCTGGCGATTAGCTCTGTAATAATAGCGTGCATTAAAGGCTCTGGTATTGTTAGAATGGGGAATTTCCAATGCTTGTCTGCAATCGTTACCTCTCTGCAATTGCTGTTACACTAGTCCAATTCTAGTTGTCCAACTCAAACCTTCTCTTTAAGAAAGAAGGGGTACCGAAATAAAAATCTCCTCGACCCTTGTATAGGAAAAGAAGAAAGAAGGCAACGGATCTCCGGAGATAAACGCATTTGTCTGCAGAAGGGCCTGTGCTTTTCTCACTTTCTGCTTCATATACATACCCGAAAGAGACCACACGAAGAAGGTAACTGAGGCACAAATTGGGTTGGGTTTCTTCTGCTTCGTCTGGTTGGTGTGAAACATTGTCGAAATCGTTTTCGGTCATTCTTTCTTTTCAAGCTTGACTAGCGAGGCACTCCCTTTTTCGGATTCTTTTTTTTTTTTTCTTCTTCGTTTGTTGTTTCTGGGTGAAAGCTGTATTCTGGGAAGAATGGAATTTCTTTTGTTGGATGCCGGTTTATATCCGCTTTCGTTTTCTGAGGTTTCGTCTAATTCTTTTGTCTCTTTTACTGTCCGTTATGTTTCAGATCTAGACGGAATTGAGCTCCGCCGTTAAGAGATAACGGAAGAATGCTGCCTCAGAAACAAGCCGAAGAAGCGATAGTCTCCAGCTTTAATGAGACGGAAAATGAGGGGAAGGAGGAAGAGCGGGCAGATCAGCCCATATTTAGCATGAAGAGCATTCTCTGGCATGGTGGCTCCGTCTACGACGCCTGGTTCAGTTGCGCTTCCAACCAAGTAATCCCCAGAAACACTCAAAAATTAAAATGAGATCCATTTATTTCCTCCCTCGTTAAATCTAAAACAATCAATCTCGCCATTTATCACAGGTAGCTCAGGTGCTGCTAACGCTGCCCTACTCGTTTTCCCAATTGGGCATGCTCTCAGGCATATTATTGCAGATATTCTATGGCCTAGTCGGTAGCTGGACTGCTTATCTCATCAGTGTTCTCTACATCGAGTACCGCAGCCGAAAGGAAAAGGAGAACGTGAACTTTAAGAACCATGTGATTCAGGTAATCTCTCAAGAATAACAACATATCCGAAAAGAAAAGGCGAAAATTTTCGACTCGCAGATAAAATCGGACCCCTTTTTTCTTCTGAATTCTATTAAAGAACACTCGCTTTTTCTTTTAATTCCAGTGGTTCGAAGTGCTGGACGGATTACTGGGGCCATACTGGAAGGCCTTAGGACTCGCCTTCAACTGTACGTTTCTCCTCTTTGGTTCCGTTATACAGCTAATTGCTTGCGCTAGGTAAGCTCTGATATTTTCGTTACTTTCGCATTCCTTTTCTACAGTTCCAGAAAGTGCAGAATGCTGATTTGATTTAACTAATTTCTGGCGGTTTGATGATGAGAGCAGCAACATATATTACATAAACGACCGATTGGACAAGAGGACATGGACGTACATCTTCGGAGCTTGCTGTGCGACGACGGTATTCATACCTTCCTTCCACAACTACCGGATTTGGTCATTTCTCGGGCTCGGGATGACCACTTATACGGCATGGTATTTGGCCATTGCAGCTCTGGTTCATGGCCAGGTAAAAAGAAAAAAATTCCCAGTACTTTGCTTTGTCTTTTCTTTATTTTATATAAAAAAGAAATGTTTTTCCATCCTTTTCGAGCTTCTGCATTTGTTCTGATTTGTTCACTGTTATGGAATCGGGGACTATAGAAGTAGTAGTTAGCAGTAAAAGTGAATGTTTGTTTTTCTTTTACAGGTTGAAGGCGTCAAACACTCTGGTCCACAGAAGCTGGTTCTGTATTTCACCGGAGCTACCAATATCCTCTACACTTTCGGCGGTCACGCTGTCACTGTGTAAGTCTCTGAACATAGAAGCAGAGAGAGAGAGAGAGATCACTATAATTGTTGATAAAAAAAAGAAAAAGGAAAAGAAAGGAAAAATCTCATTCACCTCCTTTCACACTGCTTCTATTTGCAGCTTTTCAGTTTTTGTTGCTCAATTGGGTATCCTGAGAAAGTGAATTATTGAAAACTACTTTCTGTTTCAGTTTGAAGACGAACCCCCCCCCCCCCCCCCTCCGTTTCCATTAAACCCTTCCGCATGAAATTCGATTTCCGTATTACAGAAATTGTTCTTTAACTGTAATTAAGCCGCTGATTCATCTTCAATTAGTTGTCAAAATTAAACAGCCGGAAGGTAACTTTTTTTTCCCGAGTAAAGACGAATTCTGTTACCCAGTGGGAGTGGCTGCACTGCCATTGATAGTGGTAGTGACTGGTAGTGGAAGTGAGTGAAAACGATGTGGGGACGTAGGGATTTTTGACATGACGTTTGTTTTTGATTAAATAAAATACAGGGAAATTATGCACGCGATGTGGAAGCCACAGAAATTCAAGTACATCTATCTACTGGCGACGTTGTACGTATTTACGCTAACGCTTCCGTCAGCATCCGCCGTCTACTGGGCCTTCGGCGACCAGCTCCTCGACCACTCCAACGCCTTTTCTCTCCTTCCCCGAAACGGCTGGCGTGACGCTGCCGTTATCTTGATGCTCATTCATCAGGTCCGTTCCCGTTGGCGCACCTGTTTTTTTTTTTATTTGAACATACTTGGTCTTGTTGAATGATTGAATTTACAACGCTCTGCCATTTTGATTGTTTTTTCACCGTGGACAGTTTATAACGTTTGGGTTCGCATGTACGCCGCTGTATTTCGTATGGGAGAAGGTAATAGGGATGCACGATACCAAGAGTATATGCTTGAGGGCACTGGCTAGGCTGCCGGTGGTCATCCCTATTTGGTTCTTGGCCATTATTTTCCCTTTCTTCGGTCCTATCAACTCCGCCGTCGGTGCTCTCCTGGTCAGCTTCACCGTATACATCATACCGTCCATGGCTCATATGCTCACTTACAGAAAGGCCTCCGCTCGCCAGGTAACCTATTCTCTCTTCCTCTGCAGATAGAGATGGCACTGCCCATTTAATTTGCTCTGTCTTCTCTCTGATTAGTGTTTTTGCTTTAGTTTTCGGTGCAGCTTGCAATATCGTAATTGTCTTTTATTGGCAAGGGTGATTTAGTAATTTGAGTCTTGCTCGGTTCTTTATCAGCTAGCCGTCACGACTCATGAATACGAGTTTGACTCTCACTGGCCTTTTTTGATTAGCCGCACTTCAGGTTGGGAGGGCCCCCACTATTATAGTTCCGTATTCCAGTACTACTAGTGAAATGATAACCGGGACAGTCTGATTGGGTAACAGCCGTTGATATCTGCAATTATCAGATACGGATGGCCCACTAATGATCTGCTAGTTGGTACTCGACGAATTATGGGTCCCAACACTTTCACATGGGCCACGAGCCATGCAACTGTTATTTGTATGGACTCGAGAGCAAATGTTGATATAGGATTTTATCCTAGACTTTGGTTTGTCGTCTACGCAAAGGGGCATTTTAGTCATAGTTGATGTGATACTTAGGTATGCCGGGTCATGTTCTGGTGAATTTTCGTCAAACAAGTAGGTGTGGATCCTTTAGAATTAAAAGCCCTTGGATTGCGAGGATCCCGGTTTCAAATAATTGTGTGGTAACCACATTTATGGCGACCTAGTTTTGAAATGTCGAAAGTAGCCACTGTATCGCTTTGACGCTTTTGAAGGTGTTAATTACATAAATCGGAGGGTCCCATCTCATTGTAATGGAGGGTCTTGCTCTGTCTTTTACATGGGTCCCGAATTACTACGTGGCAAACAAGCAACCTTTTCACTATGAGAGAGAGACCAGAAGTGAGTAAGACCCTTGGGAGGAGGAAGGTGTGATGTCCAACTCACTTGATTATGTGCAACAGTTGTACCATGTACTTGGTAAAAAAGCTAAGAGGCTAGAAGTGAGTAAGACCCTTGATGAGCTGGCTAGGTGGCTTGACTCGCTTGTGAGGGTTGTGACCCCCAATGAAAAATCGACAAGTCAGCGGTGGAAAATAAATTTCAAACACCACGTGAACTACTTTTTAATTTCCATCCCTGACGTGGCCATGGTTCATTGGGGGTCAAGGGGAGAAGATATGGACTTCATCTGAATTTTGCAGTATTTTTTACCTATTCCTCTCCTCTGTGACGCAGAATGCGGTCGAGAAGCCTCCCTTCTTCCTTCCGAGCTGGACGGCCATGTACGCGGTCAACATATTCATCGTCGGTTGGGTCTTTGTCGTTGGTTTCGGATTCGGAGGCTGGGCTAGCATGAGCAACTTTGTGAAGCAAGTCGACACATTTGGGCTATTTGCCAAGTGCTACCAGTGCGCCAAGCCCCCGCCAGTTGCTCCAACTCCCTCCCATCACTGAGTTGGGTACTGACTGAGTCGTCAACCGAATCAGCACGAATCACCTAAGACTAAGAAAACAAGGGAAATTTGCTCAAAACCGCAACATTTTCTCCCCAAAAATCCTTCTCTTGTATTATACACGGGCAGATGGCAATATTTTCTCCCCACATGCTGTGTGCTGGCTTTCTTTCTTTCTTTATCCAATATCCATCCCCCACTCCCTCTTTTTCTCTCTTTTGGTTTTCTATTTTATTATTATTTTTTTTTTCAATTAGTGATTACTAATAGATACTAGATAGTGTGGTGATGAACGATTCCTTTGCTACGAAAGCATAGGTGCTCAAGTTAAATATATTTTGGTATTTTATTCTTATAATATTTTTCTCTTTCCAAATGAGGATATATCCTATATGAATTGGGTTTGTTATTATTATGAAGTTGGAAGGCTCATTATTGCATCCATGAATCACAGATCTAGAAATTAAGTTACGTGGGTCGATTCTTTGGTGTCAAAATGCCACGTGGCGTGATCACAGTGGTAAATAATTAATGAAGTTGTTGCCGAAAGACCCTTTTGATTAAAAGATTCTCTCTACTGGCGAGATGGGTATGGGCCTCCCTTCACGTGGGTTGCACGTTGGTCCACCTCTAAATCACGTTCTACCCTTTCAAGGCTTTCATCTAATATTCCCTAATCACATGTAACTACTATTAGCTGTACATGAAACCCCATGTATTTTATGTCGAATCAGTGTTGGTATTTTAAATAACTCATGGGCATTTTAACTGTTAATTGTTCAAATCAGACCCTTGACCTCTAAACATTTTTTCTTCCTTCACATGAGCCTAGTGTTTAGGTGTCGTCTTGCTGTTTGATTAAGTTACACATGGAAGAATTGAGTCTTAACCTTAAAATGAGTGTGTATTTATTAGGGTTTACTAGTCAAATTGGATTTCAAAATGAGCTAAAAATCTGGAAATAAGAGGGGTGATATGACCAATTAGGCAGACGAGCATTTTCCCTTGTTGGGCTGAAAATCCATCTTATCAGAGGAATTCTTTTTTTGGGATTTGGTCTGTCAATGGAATTCTTTATGATTTTATTAACAAAGATTGAGACAAAAGCCCTTCTTTAACCCATAAAAGTTGTCAATGATGTGGACTAAAAGTCTGTTTGAGTGTGTATGTGTGTGTTTTGGTCTTTGTAGTTTTCTCTTTATTCCCCCTTTTCTCCCCTGATTCATCCAGCTCCATAACTGGGCTCCTTTTGCTTTACTTGTTCCACTACAGCCACCAGAGCATTACACTACATTCTAAGATCCCTCTTTTAATGCACTATTTAGCAATACATGTGGGCATTTAGCACATATAGAATTGAATGTAACCATAATCTCATTTGTTGATATCTTTTTCTACAACTTCACCATCTCATTTCTGACATGATAAATTTGATTCCCTTGATTCAACCATCCGAGGCAACACTCACATTTTGATGAGGGGTGGTGGCGATGGGTTGGGTCAAACCATTTAGACCCTACTCATTTGAATGTATCTCGCGGGGGTAATTTGGTCAATCAGGTAATTGACCATGATCCCCTCCTACCTCTCTCTTTATCTTGATAGGTAAAAATACACAAACATTAGTACCAGAGTTATTCCAATAACTTTTATAGTTTTATCCAATAAACACTTGCCCGATTAATTAATAAACTCGCTTACTATAAATAAAAACAAACAGGGCCTAAGCAATGTGTCCAACCCAAGTATATTCTCAACTGATTTACCGTAGAAAGAGTGACGACCGGTCACTTATTCAAGAGATGCAATTTATGATTTTGATTATATATTAGGTGATTCTAATTTAATAGGGTAGTACAGAAGCTCAAAGTCGTTCGATCATGGGACCACCAGATCGGAATTTTTTAGCACTTTTTTTCATCCGAACTTATCAATTATCATATGGTCCCCATATTGAATAGATTGGAATCGTGGTCCTTGCCACATTAAATTCTGTATTAAGCAATCGCATCATCGGCCTTCTAAAGAAGGATCACAGAAGCCAACGAAGAAACTTGATGAAAAACAGAATAGTTATAGAAAATTAGAAATGACTTTTTTTAACCAAACGGTGACAATTAAGTATGGGACTAGTAAAGTGTCCTTTTGGTGGGAGGCATTCGTCTTCGTCCCATCTCTGTCTCCAATGCAACCGATGAAACTCAGAGTTCACATCTCCTCTCCACAAAAACCGCTTCACAGAATATCTCTGCCGTGTATTGGGAACATCTTCCGATGATAGTATTATTTTTGATGATGTCATTATCGGGAGATATTTCTAATACTAGGTGGGGATGTACTGTGAGGCCTTGTGGGGTGGCAGAGATATAATCTCTGAAACTCAATTCTACATTCCAGCCAAAGAAAGTTTTCTACTTTGTAAATACAAGGTTTGAAATACTCTATATAAGGTTTTTCATTGCATATATTAATATTTGTACTCTTCTCAAGCAAGGTTATAAATACAAATATGTACATAGATATTTGTTTTTGTAATCAAACATATTTGTTTTTGTAGGGCTCCGTTGGGCAAGAGTGCAAATACAAATATATAAATTGCACTCGGGTTCATGTAAATATAAAGTTAGTTTTATTTTACATTGATAAATTTACTTTGCCAAACGATTTTTAGTTGTTATAGGTGCAAATACAAATCCTGAGAACGGAAAAATACCTTTTTATCAACTTTGAATGCAAAAGTTTATATCTATTTTTTGGATACAAAATTTGCTCTCATTTTGAATGCAAAATCTGTATTTGTTGTCACTGTTAAAAGACACAAATGCATTCTTGTCAAACCCTAATAAAACCGAACCAACATTTAAGCTCTTCTCAAATAGAGCCTAAAGGGAGAAGGAACACTTTCATGGGTGATTAGATCCCCTTGCCTCAAGTGTGTGCACACTCCTTTTGTCCCTCCTTTTGAGACGTAATTCTTTATTGCAGCACTTTGTAATAAATTGGATTTTTGCAACTTGATATCCAAATCCAGCAATAGGACTATCCCCTGTATATTTTGTATCCCAGTCAATAATTCTTCATTGGATGTTGCTGCCAAATATGCAAGTATCCCTACATCAATGGAAAACTATAGGAAGAAGAATAAGAATAAAAGAGGTAGAATCCCCCTCACCCCTGCAACTTTGAAACTTTTCATGCTCACCCAAATATCCCCATTATAAAGAATGATTAATAATAATAATAATAATAATAGAAGATTAAAATAAGAACCTAAACTGTGAAATGAAATCCATGGAAAAATTTGGAGCACAACATGAACAAACACAAATATTCCCAAATCCATCGAGTGAATCATTTTCGGTTCATTTAGAGCACACTAACTTGCGGTGTATATATTTCTTCGCTTAGCCCAAAAATAAATAAAATAACTTGTGGAGTATTTTGGGCACAGCAATGCAAAACACTTTGAGTATGACCCCCCCACCCCCAAAGGCATCTTTGAAAAGTTTCACCTGCCCCAAGGCCCCAAGTTGAGTTGATTATCCGATCTTTTTCTTCCTTATATGCATGCTTGAAGAATTCCAAATAACAGAATTGAAAAAATAAATAAATAAAATGACTCAGCATTTCTCTCTTTAGTCTTTAAAGGAGGTGGGTGGGGGAAGGAGTGAAGGAGGGAGTGGGGGACTACCATGATCATTGTCTTCAAAAGATGATTTCGACCTTCTTTCATGTTATTCTTTTGGATAAAACATAAAAGAGAGGAAACAAGCAAAATCACCAACAGCATGGGGGCCGAGGGGAAAGAAAAGCCTGTAAAGAGCAACAAAAATTAAAAGGAAACGCGTATAAAAACAAAAGAGGACATAAAAGTTCACAGAAAACGACATCTCCCACACGCTTTCTCCTCTCTTTTTCTCTCTTCTCTTCACCAGTCAGCACTCAGCACAGCTTCCTTCTCTCTCTGTTCCAAGTTTTCCTTTGTTATTTTTTGTCGATTTAGGCAGATAAGGTTCAAGCCATTCATCAACAGCCTCAATGTTTTGTCTTAGAAGATGATGACTGTTAAATCTCAGTTAAATTCTTTGTTTTTCTTTGTTGTTTGTTGAGGCTACCTATTCTAAAGAACATGGTTTCTAGGTGAGCTCTAGGCTATAACATATTAATACCCTTGTTTTTTTTTTTTTTGCACAACTGTTGTTATAGCTGGAGAAGGAGGTATACAGGGCGTAATTTAAATTAAAAAGACTATTATGCCTCTAGGAATTAATATGCACTAAAAGCGAGTGCAGCTCCCTGGTTGCGTAAAGAGAACGATTATCGTTTCGCTTTTCAGGTCCATACCTAATTTACCTTTGTCTTTCATGAGCTCTTTCTTCTAACTAATCGTCATCAACAGCATTTTAACAGTACTTTATTTCTCCCCTGCAAAGCCTAATCTCTCTCTCATAAACCACTAAAGGAAAACCTATATTTGGGATGGTTTGGGTCAGCTCAATCCAAGCCCAGATCATAGATGCTAGGTTGGGCTGCAGTTCACAATAAATGATATAATATAATACAATCCAAGTAGGGATTGTTGAATAATAATAGAATAATTAGAATTTACTTTTATGTAAATAATATAGAAACATAACACTATTGACATGTATTAACTTAAGTATGTTGAGATGCATTAATGTGTGTGTATTTTGTAAGTGCAGGTATATCTGGGCTATTGCTATGGTATGTAAGTCTTCTTGATCAAAAAAGTTATTCAACCCCATGCAGCTCCAACTTAAATTCAGACCCAAAACATGGTCTAGCCCAATAAAAACTTGGGCCTTTCCACACCAAAATCTACCCGGTACCACTCTTTTTGCTGCGTTTAATTTTAAAAGGATTAAAGAAAAATCTTGTGTTTCTATCACTTACTGGGGATTGCCTTTTCTTTTCTTTTATTAGGTAATCACACTATAAGCTCTCTAAACAAAAATAAAATAAAATGTTAATAGGCTTCCTCCAATTAGCTAGATGGATAATCAAAATGTAGGACACCGGGCGACCAGACCCAACATTATATATATATATATATATATTGGTTTTGTTGAAAAGTGTAAAAGGAAATGAAAAATAAAACTACCAAAAAAAAAGCTACCTCATGTTTAGCCTATGTTTGGTTTGAAGGAAAAGGTAGAGAAAGGAAGGGAAAGGTGAGAAAACCTATACAAGGTTTATAAACGTTTCCCTACCTTTCCCTACTTTTTTCTTCAAACCAAACGCAGACTTAGGGAAGTTCTCCTAAACAATAATAGCAATCAATAGAAAAGGCTATGGAATGTTTAAAATGCCATTTCAGAAAACCTAATGGCTGCGAGTTTTTATGAAAGGAAAATTTGTGTTCCACATTCCTTAATTGTTAGTAAAAATTTAGAAGTGCCCATTGTCAATAATTTTCCACTTTTTTTTCTGATTCTTATGCTCATTTTCTAGTAGGATTGTAGTTATGTGCTTATAAAACTAGAGATAATATATGGGCCTGGCCCGAATACCCAAGCCCATAAAATGCTAAGTCGGTCCAACCCGAGTTGCACCACTGTAGTAGATTTGGACTCGGATTTCCTCAGATAATAGTCCCGGACTTTGTGTACCAAGTTCGCTAGCTCAGCAATCCATTGCTTGGTTCCCTTTCCTGAAAACATGTTTGAATCCAGTCTCGATGTGATTCTGTTGACTGCTTTGCTGGATTCTGGAGACTGGAATTATATCGGTGATAGATCAATGTAGATGAGCTTTGCTATTTAAATAGTGTATGACAAGCTTGGTGTCACCTTTAGGCTTCAACCCAATGGGTTCCTAATGTACATGCTTTTTGATTTCCTTCTATTCCAAGGTCATGTACCTGCACATGAACTTTGGGCTTGGCTTGGGCCTGAAAACCCCATAGCACATAGTGGTGCCACTTGGGCTAGGTTGAAGTCAATCCAAAGAGTTCAGATCTGCGCATCAGAAAGGGCCCCCCATAATGTCCCACAGCACATCCCAATCTTGTATTAGGAACATCTCTCAATAACAAGTATGAAGATGATGAAACATCATCAGGAGATGTTCTCAATACAAGGTTGAAATGTGCTGTAGGACATTGTGGGGCGCCCCCTTATGGGGCGCAGATGTGAAATCCAATCCAAGCCCAAAAAGATGTGGAAAAGTTGCAACTTGGACTATATTTGCTACATAACTCATGTAAACACAAATTATACATAGAAATGATAAACATCATAATATATTATAAAAGTTAACCTTGCATCTTCAGCCCATATTCTCCCCTTGATGTACAAAACACACTTAATATAAAAATCTGTGCACGTATCATAAATGATAAATAAAAATATGCAATTTCAAGCATATATTAAGCTCAGGTTAGATGGGTTGTGTAAGATTTATACAAGGACATTAACTCAGCCAACCCAGCACGAATCCAAGTTAGACTGAACTAGGATAGACCAACTATTTGCTAATTATTTACAAAATTATAAAGCAATTCAAGAGTTGGGACTTTTATATAATAATAATATTTAAGAATATTCTAGAATGGAAATTAAAAGCATATGGATTAATTAAATCATAAACAAAGTAGCAAATATGACAATATTCTAAAAAGCGGAAGCCCAAATACAATAAATAAGGCCCCTTCCACTGGCCTCTGCAAACCACCGCTATTTTGTAAGCACATAACCACTACTATTTTGTAAGTTCAATAAATGAACTTGTTGATGAAGTGGCAATAAATTTTTGCCTCTTACTTATTAGAGACCAAAATTTTTCTTTTACACTATTGGAACTAGTTGTTTTATAGGTATAAGTTTCACCCGGACAAGTTACAATTTTCCTATGCCCTATCATTTGATATTCATATAAATTATACATTTCAATCTTTTTTATTTCCAATTTCAATATTCATATTTTTACAGTATGATTTAAATAAAGCATCTAAACCATCTTTCCTAATCTTAGGATCTAATATTGTAGCTAAACAATAAATAATATAAATGTTCTTCTAATATTTTTAAATTTTATTTTTTATTTTCAACAATACTTTAAAATTGTGAATATTTTCTATATTTTGCAAAAACATTCACTAATCATAAACAAATGATTAACTAAAATACAACTAGTTGGGTAATAAACACCCGAAAAATCATTAGTTGTAACATAAAAATTTTTTACAAAATCTTTTATACAAACTGTCATTTCTCAGTCTTCCTCAAATATAATATCATATGGCATTTTTGCATTACAAAAATTAATAAGAATTTGTTTGTAAGAAATACAATTTTCTAACATAAAATAGGTAGAATTTCATCTATGTTGAATATCTAATACAAAATTTGTATATTTTATTAAACCATAATTTTGACATAAATATTTAAATTCTTGTTTTCTTGTTCCATAAATTATAATATACAAAATACAATTAATAATTTTAGAAATATGAGGAGAAATAATATTTAAAGCATCATGAACACATAAATTTAAGATGTGACATGTACATCTAATATGAAATAATTTACCATCTAAATATGGTTTTAATTGAAATTTTAAAATATTTATTGTTAAATCATTATTACTAACATTATCAAAACTAATAGAAAAAAAGCTTATTTTCAATTCCATAATTATGGAAAGCATTTAAAATAATTACAGCAATTGTTGGGCCAGTTTGTGGCCATTCAAACCTAATAAAACTTAAAATTATTTTATTGTAAAAGGAAATTTTCATTAATAAAATGACCAGTAGCACAAATATAACTTATATTATATTTAGAGGTCTAAGTATCAAAAGTAATTGCAACTCTATAATTAAGATTTGATAAAATATAAATTAAATTGTATTTATATGAATAAAAAAATTAAAGCGTATAATTTAATAATATTTCTATAAACTTTTTTAAATTGTGGATTTATAGAAATATTGTAAAAATCTTTAAAGTTTAATATACTCGGCTAATTAAAATGGTTGTTTAGCATGTACAATATATTTTGCTAACTCTTAACTCATTTTTTTCTTGAGAATATTTAAAAATACCATAACCACATGTCCAATTTGTGTTTGTGATGTTTCTTTCTCTTCTTCTTCATGTTTCTCATGGGAGAGCAAATGTTTGTCAAATTGGTCAATACTACCATTGCTAGTATAACTAAAGTCACTCTTACATGTTTGGAAAACAACTATTTTTCCCTTTCCCTCAACCTCTTATATTCTAAATATTTTCTTTCCTCCAGTAGTAGTATGAAGGGTGGGAACTCTAACAACATTAGTAGCATCCATATCGGTACTAACACTATCGTACTATGACTAAACATCATTGACATTGAATATGTTGGGGAATTGGTTTCGAGAGGAATAGCCAATTTTTTTTTTTAATTCTAAATAAACAAAAATTAATTTAATTGTACTTACCTAGGTTGCCGGTTCGGAATCTCAACTTGATTTCAATGGTTGAAATCTCCAAGCCTTTCAAATTGTTAACTTGAGATGCTTGAGATTGGGGAGTAGGGAGGGTATGAGAGTGTATAAGAGAGTATGATAATTGGTGTGATGAGAATGGTAGAGAATAAGGGTATTTTTAGGAATTAAAAATAATTTAATTGCCCAAAATACCTTATAAATAGTCATTTTTTAATTGTTGGGAGGGATATTTTAGTTATTATAAAAAGCCATTTATCATTTTATCCAAATGCCCCAAACTAGTTGTTATATAGCTGTTGGGGGCATTGTTGTCATTTTTTTCTCCCCAACCAAAATACATAAATACCCCCCATATAATTGTTTATAGGTATTGGGGGTATTTGTGTGAAATCCCACCCCAAAAAGCAAAAACTATCTATTAGGGGTTCCAATGACTAGTTTCCTTAGGTGGGCACGCTTGGCCCACTATGTGCCAATAGGCTATGTCATGTGTTGGGCCGTGCCGGCTCATGGACCTAAAACCCCAAGTCTGACACAACCCATCCCATCGTGTTGTGCCTCACATGGCCCGCGTGCCATTGTATCGGATCGTTTTAGGCAGATCCAATTTTGTGTTGGTTCGTACCAATATTGGCCGATTTACACCTCCAAGTAAATACCCCATGTTTTTTTTTTTGTAAAAAATGGTCACTATTTTTTTGGTATTTATGGAAAAACAGGAATGAGAAAGTCTTTCCAAATCAAATGACATGGTCCTGAGGAGATAATGCAGTTGATTGGCTAGCAATTAAATGTCTAGATGGAGATCATTGGAGGCAGATACCCTGAGATTTGAGCTTCTTGGCGTTCCTTGATGCTACTGGAAGGGCTCTGCCCCTTGGTAGTGATTTTCTCTTGTGTATAAAAAAAATATATTTTTTCGACTAGTCAACATCTCTCATGAATAATACAACTTTTTGGGTAATAATCTCACGTTTATAATATAATATATATACTTCAAATTTTATTATTGTTTTAAAAACCCAAAAATTTGATGGCTTTAAAACCATATATATATATATATATATACCTTACCAACCAACTAGTTTAGGAATGGCAACAGGGAGGATTTGGGGCAGGGATCATATTCTCCGTCCCTGACCTTGATTATAAAAATAACCCTGTCCTTGTCCCTGATCTCTGCCGGGATAAAATTTGTCCTCCATCCCCGATCCCTAACGGGGATGGCTTCCCCACGGGGACCTGAACCCCTGTAATTTTTTTAGATAACAATATTTTTTTGAAAAAATAAATTTACTTAAAATAAATAAAAATTTAAAGTTATAAATAAAGTTTTAAATATATTTTGATATATGTATATATAATAAATAATATAACAATATACATTTAATATATAATATAAATAATATATAATCGGGGTCGGGGCAGGGTGGGGACCTCAATCCCCATCTCCGACCTTGACCCCGATCGGGGATTCCTACTAATCTTCGTCCTCGCCCCTGCCCCCGCCCCGCCAAAATGATCCCCATCCCCACCCCCATCGGGTCGGGGAAGTTGAGTCCCCGCTAGGGATGGGGAAAATTGCCATCCCTAAACTGGTTGGAACCTTTTGCTTCTACCCTATCTATCTTAGTGTCTTTTCACTTGGCAAGTGACATTTGTTCAACCGCACATGTTCTTTAGCTGATAAAGAAGTCCACTTCTTTCTTAATTTGCTAGGGGTGTGAATGGGTCGACTTGATTTGATTTGCAAATTGTTTGGCCAACCAAACTAATTTGTTCAATTGACCAACCAAAATCAATCAATTATGAGTAAAAACCAACCCAAACATGAAGAGTCAGTTTGAGATGATTTATTGGGTCAAATAAAACATCAATAATATATATATATATATATATATATATATATATATAAATGAAACAACTCATATTACAAATTTAAGATATATAATTATATATAGTATATAATACATTACCATATGGCTGTAGTTGGCTAAGTTGGTTTTGGTTGATTTACGTACAACCAAACCGAAACTAATTACCTGATTTATCGAATTATCAGTTGAGTTGAGTCGGGTTGGTTAAACTCATTAACAGTCCTCTATTTTGCATGAAAAGTAAATCAAATATATAATTATGGATCCCTTGTCTCTTCTATAATGTCTAGATTGAGCGCATTTGGATTGAGAATTTCTCTTTAGATTCGTTAAAAATTTGACACCTCAATGATTGTTGAGTTCGAGTTAAACTTGAAGTTGGCTGAAATTTTTCATTTAATATACCGAGGGGCGGAGTATGTTTGTTTAAAACTAAGATTTTATAACTAGTAAATGAAGGTTGGGTTAAAAATGTAATAAAGTGGGTCTACCCTCGAAAACGTGAACTGAAAATGTCAAGGATCACTGTGTAATGCTCCTCCAACTCCCATAATAAAAAATGTTTATTTTTTCTTTAAAATAAAATGTGTAATAGATCCAAACCTGCCTAGCCCATTTCTCTTGAAATCTACCTCTTATACTCCCTATTTCATTTTCTTGTTGAATGTCCCTCCCCCTTCCCCCAAACCAAAAGGAAAAAAGGAAAATTTCTAGCTTTGCCACTATATATAACCAATATAAAGTTTTATCTATATTATTATAAAGCCAATACTTATTTTTGTTTAATTTGGTGAATTTAAAAAGTTAAATTTTAATATATAATATTAACTTATAGTTTACCTTAAGGCACTGTTAGTTTACTAGTAAATAAGAAGGGGAAAGTTGGTCAATGGGTATTTTTCCCATTGACCAATTTACAATGTTCTTTTTGCATTTAGTAATGGGCCCCATGGTAAAATTAGTTTTACTTCCCTAGTTAAAACTTGCCATTTCTTAGATGGGTAAATAAGTTTGAGATAATTTTGCCTATTTTAATATTAATTTTTTGTGAATAAAAATATCATTTTATTATTTACATAAAAATATTGGGAATCAAAAAACACTTGAGTGAGTGAATTTACCCAACTTCTAGGAACATTTACCCGAATAAAGTTATAAACAAACAAGTCCTTAATTTAACACATGCAATAATAGGTGCACTTACACCAGTAATTAGTAAATGAAAAATAAGCAATGAAACATAAAACAACCACTCAAATCGAAGGCAATAAGGTTTCAATCGATGCTTGTGGAGCGATCCTGCCGCTGGTCTCTTTGCTCCTGAACGGATCAAATCGAGGGAAGAAAGACGCGCTTACGACCTACAAGCTAGTTTCTATGAAACAGAACAAAGAGAGGGCCGTTAATGCAGGAGCCGTGAAACCGCTGGTGGACTTTATTTCAGAGCAGGGGAGCGGTTTGACGGAGAAGGTGATGGTGGTTCTGAGCAGCTTAGCTGCAATTCCAGAGGGCAGAACTGCCATAATCGAAGGAGGGATTACAGTTTTGGTTGAAGCGATCGAAGACGGGTTGGTGAAAGGGAAAGAGTTCGCGGTACTAACGCTTTTGCAACTATGCGCTGAAAGTGTACGAAATAGAGGATTGTTGGTGAGAGAAGGTGGGATCCCGCTGCTTGTTGCGCTCTCTCAGACGGGCACGGCTCGAGAGAAGCAAAAGGTATTTTTCGTTCACCATTGCCCTTTTAAGCTTTAATCTTTATGGTGTTCCCATCACTCGCTCGACATTGTGAGTTGTGATGAAGCGCAATCTGGTCCGTCCTAGCTACTGGTTACCTCACTTTTGACGAGATTGGAGGTGCCTGAAATAATGAGAAAAATGGAGACTTCCGGGGAGAAACCCGGTTGGAATACTCCGAAGCTCAAGTTAGTGCTCTTCAGAAGGCAAGGGAAATGAGGAATTCTAAGACCAGAAAGCGCAAGAATCACATACCCTCTTCTTTGTGAGATTGGGGCCATTTATAATCACCTTGTACATTTACTTCCATGCCTCTACCAGTTCGGGTATCATTACCTCTGCCAGATCGGGTGTCATTTCCTCTTCCAGATCGGGTGTCATTTCCTCTTCCAGATCGGGTGTCATTTCTTCTGCCAATTACCAGTTCGGGTGTCATAACCTCCACTGCTAGCTGCCAGGGCCACCTCTGTCCGTCTAAGATGGCGGTGGCAGGTGGCCGTTAGATGGCGGCTGTCATGTGTCGGACCCTTAATCAGTCAGGTGCGCCGCCTCCGTGTACGGGTCTCCTAGGCGTCAGGTACGGTTGTTCAGCCAGGACACTTGGAGCCAAAGTGGCGTGTGAGGTGAAGTCTTGAGCTCGGATAGAAGTGTGGCCCGAACTGCCTCTGGGTGGGCAGTTCGGGTCTTTGCCTTTTGTACTTTTTGTAAGGCTCAGGACCTCGAAGGGAGAGCTCAGGTTCCTCCTTGGGGAGCTCGAGAATCTTCAACTCGGAGCTCGAGTTGTAGGTTCCCCCTTTGGGGGAGCTCGAGACTTCTTTTCTCGAAGCTCGGGTTGTAGGTTCGATGTCGTGCCGAGCTGGCGCTTCTGCCAGGTCACTCTTGGTTGCTTCCACGTGTCGTATGGTCAAGGGGTCGGGTGAAATCTTCCTCCATCAATTGCCCCCCACTCCCCATGCTCGGGGTCTTGACCCGGCATGGGGAGTTCACGGGATGACAGGTGGATTTGCCTCAGGACACTTTGGCCTCGGTTTGGAACTTCTCTGGATCTGACCTGCTTGTGTTCTTGGCTCAACCGGGGTCGGCTTGGTTCGACCAGGGGTCAGGCCCGGGCTGCGTGTAGCTCATGCGCGTAAACGATTTCAAATTTTTGAGCGTAAACAACGCACGCCAAAGTGTCTTTTCCTCGGGGAGTGCACAGCTGATTTCGCGGGGAGCCATTGGATGGTTTCGATCTTGGCCATTGATGTGCGGGTACAGTGGCTATAAATAGTGGGGGGGCCCCTTGTCACTTTCCTCCGTCATCCTTCGACATTTGTTCCTTGAGCTCGCGTCCAAGCCTGTCAGCTCACGTCACTTGTTCGTAGTCCGGTAGCTTTTCCTGGTTAGTCCCCAGCCCTCTTTGTTTCGATGTCTAGCTCGAGTAGTTTAGGTAGTTTCCTGGGGGGTCCGATGCTGGTTCTACGAACCGAGCTGCTGCCCCCGACAGCCTTAATGAGTCTGAGGCGGGGCCCGAGGTAGAGCTCGAGAAAGAGCTCGAGTTCGAGCCCATAGGCCGAGTCACCTCGGGTAGTTTGGCATCCACCTCCCGTCGAGGTCGGGTGCCAGATAAGTTCGGACCCTCCACTATGACGTCTGAAAGGCTTTGGTCCCTTATCGTCCAGTATAACCTGCCCGGGGAGTATACTTACTTTTTACCCTCAGGTGACTTTCCTTGGGAGCACGGTCCGGATGAGATCGTGATATTCCGGGAGCAGCTTGTTGCCAGGCTGCGCCTTCCCTTCCATCCCCTAATCGTCGAGGTCATGAACCACTTCGGCGTCACTGTAGGTCAGCTTCACCCGAACTCTTCCGCAACCTTGTCGGGACCATCTCCCTTTGCTGTGAGCACTGCCTTCCATTGGACTTGGAAATTTTTTTCCGCTATTCTCATGCTTAAGAAACAAGCGGGTCCCCTACACGGGCGTAGGAGGGTATACTACTTGTCACCTCACCTAAGCTTCAAGCTCTTACACGATCTCCCAAATAAGGTCCCGGCATGGAAGCGGGACTACTTCGTGGTTCGAAGTGCTACGGGGTGGCCATTTCCTACTGAGGTTTGGCTGCTCCTGACCCCGGTGTTGCATTAGACGAAGATACGGTGAAGGGCCTCCAGGACTGGGCCCGGCAAGGGCTCAAATGCGAAGTCTACCTGACGGAGGACAAGCTTATTCAGGTCGGTCTGAGTTCGGGTAGGTTTCTTGCTCAGACGAGGATACTCTTGCTTTTGCTTTTATTCCCGTTTTCTGACGCCGAGCTCCTTTTTGCAGGTGTTATGGAGGCAGAGAAGACTCGAGGTGCGAACTTGTTTGCTGGCATGAAAAGGAGGAAGCAAGCTGCTAAGCAGGTCCGTGCCGATCCTTCCCGGGTTACGGAGCCCAAGGCACCGAGAATGGAGCCTTCTGGGGAGCCCGAGGTGTCCCCTCCAGTTCAGGAAGCGGCAGGGATCCCTTATGCCGATGCTGCTTATACCCGGGCTATGCCTTCGGGCTCGGGAAGTCACGATGAGGTTGGGAGCGTGCTAACGCCGAGCTCCGCTCTCCGAAAAAGCAAGAAGGCTACTTGCCCCGAGGAGGTCGCAGCGTGGGCCAATCTTCCTACAAATCTCATAGGCGCTCGGGCTGCCTCTCACGCCATGGTGGTAAGTTGAAGTAGTGTTTGTTTGTTTGTTTGTTTGTTTTTTTTTTTACCGAACTGATTTGTCCTCGTTATGGCAGGTGAACTCTTCTATCCACGCTTTGGCAATCCAGGCGGAGAGGGGTTTGAAGCGAGCATAAGCTGCCGAAGCGGCTTCCCGTGCTGCGCGAGCTGAGCTGTCGAGGTCTCGGAGGGACAAAGAGGCCTTAGGAATGGTGGTGAGGCACATGCCGGACCTGAAGTTGGACATGGAGCATCAGGTTGAGTACCTCCAAGAAGATATCAGGGAGAAGACTCAGATCTTCTCTCAGGCCGTTGAGGAGGCAAAGGTGAAAGCCGTCGAAGATTACATCACTTCGCCGCACTTTGACGATATGATGGTGGGCTCGTACAGAAGGGGTTTCAAGCTGAGCCGATGGATGATAAGGAATACGTACCCCGATCTCGATATTAGTGCCATAACCACTTCGTGCATCAACCCAGAAATGGCTGCTGCAGCTGATAATGATGCGGATTCCGAAGACAAAGTGGGTCCTTCGGGTGTTGTCGAAGTCCCTTCTGAAGGCGAGGAAGATTGACCTCTGGGCTTGTGAGCTCGTTTGTGTTTTTTTGTTTGTTTTTGCTTTTTCTTTTTAAACACTGTAAAGCAAACATTTAGCAATGAAGTACTTTTTCTGTTCAAAAGTGTTGTGCAAATATTCTTCTTTTGCCGAAGTGACTATATACCCGAGCTGTTAGACTTAAGCACCGAGGCGAGTTAACATAGTAAGGCTATGTGCCCAATCTGTTCTCCGCCCGGGTTAGTTAACGTAGGCTGAATTGGGCCCCGGGCTATGCACCTCGGGATCCATACTTGTGCAGATTGCTTTCGTTGATGAGGTGTTGAAGTCATCTTTAGCTCGCTATTCTGCCCCTTTCGGTGCTGAGGTCCTTGTTAGCTCGGCATTCTGGGCCTTAGGGTGTCGAGGTCTTTGCTACTCGGCATTCTGGCCCTTAGGCTCTAGTAGTGGCTCATGGCCTGCTTAGTTTGATAATTTATAGGTAAAATTGTCTTAAGTTGATGATGTTCCATGCCCGGGGTATCTGTTTACCTTCCAGGGTCTCGATCTCGTATGCTCCCCCGAGTACTCTCTTCACTCAGAAGGGTCCTTCCCAGTTCAGCCCGAGTTTGCCAACGCCGGGCTCAGGTACCATGATTTTGCGAAGGACCAGGTCGCCGACGCGAAAGTTTCATTTCTTAACTCTAGCGTTGTAGTAACGAGCTACCCTTTGCTGGTATGTTGCGGTTCTGATGTATGCGAGGTCCCTCACCTCGTCAAGTAGGTCGAGGTTGGTACGTAGCTCGTTGTTATTAGTATTTTCGTATGCTTGCAACCGAAGTGAGGGGATTTCGATTTCGGCTGGGATGACTGCCTCCGTGCCGTAGGTGAGGTTGAAGGGAGTTTCTCCAGTGGCGGTCTTCTCTGTAGTTCGGTATGCCTATAGGACGTTGGGCAGCTCGTCTGCCCATAACCCTTTAGCTCAGTCTAGCCTAGTTTTTAGTCCGCGGAGGATAGCTCTGTTCGTGACTTCTGCTTAACCGTTTGCTTGTGGGTGCGCAACCGACGTGAAGTTTTGTCGGATCCCCATGCCTTGGCACCACTCTTGGAATTTGATGTCTTCGAACTGCTTGCCGTTGTTGGAGATCAGCACCCGAGGTAGCCCGAAGCGGCACACTATGTTCTTCCAGAAGAAGTTCTGGACGTTTCGAGTTGTGATGGTTACGAGAGTTTCAGCTTCAACCCACTTGGTGAAGTAGTGTACTGCCACTACTAGGAACTTCCTTCCTTCTGTTGCTGGCGGGAATGTTCCGAGTAGGTCGATACCCCATTGTGCGAAGGGCCATGGGCTGGTGAGGTACTTGAGGTCGGCGACGGGCTGGTGGTGAATATTGGCGTGCTTTTGGCACTTCTCGCACTTCCTAATTAGCCCAACGGCGTCTGTTTTCATTGTTGACCAATAGTACCTCTGTCGTAGTGCCTTCTGAGTGACGGCCCTGCCCCCCAAGTGTCCGCCACATAGGCCTGCATGAATGTCGCGGAGTACGAGCTCGGCTTTGGGAGGTCGCAAACAACGCAGGTAGGGGAGCGTGTAGGATCTTCGGTACAGTCGTGCGTCTATCATGACGTTCTGCGGGGAGGGTTCCATGTAGTAGGAAGCTCGCGAGTGAATCAATCCAGCTCGGTTCTGCTTGGGCGACAAGAGCGACCTCCTCTGCCCCCCGGAGAGTGCTAGGCCGAGGTAACTCCTCTATGTACACAGTTCTCATGGTGTTGTCACTGGTGCTGGCTAGCCGGGACAAAGCGTCGGCCTCAGTGTTCTTTGACCTCAGGATTTGCTTGATAAAGTGTGACTGGAAGCTAAGCAGTGCCTCTTTTACCTTTGCCAAGTAGGCGATCATAGCTGGCTCGCGGGCTTCGTATTCCCCTATAACTTGGTTGACCACGAGCTGGGAATCGCTACAGATAACTATGTGTTTTGCCTTTACCTCTTGCACCAGAGCTAGCCCTACTATCAATGCCTCGTATTCCGCCTCATTGTTGGATGTCGCGAACTCGAAGCGTAGCGCGTACTCCAGTTTCGTGTCACTCGGTCCGCGAAAAACTACACTGGCTCCGCTACCCTGTTGATTTGAGGAGCCATCTACGTGAAGGATCCAGGGCTCTTCATCTCAGTTCGCGCTCGGCCTAACCAGGAGAGATACCGAACTGAGTGCGATCTCACGGGGCTCAGACTCAACCGACCCGGGAGCACCGAGCTCACCCGAACTGGGAGCCTCGTGCTCAACCGGGCTGAGGACCTCGGAGCTGAATGTGCATTCTGCAACAAAATCCGCCAAGGCTTGATCTTTGATAGCAGTTCGGGCTTGTACTGGAGATCGTACTCACTGAGTTCGATGGCCCACTTTGTCAATCGTCCAGAGACCTCGGGCCGGAGTAATACTTGCCTCAAGGGTTTGTCGGTGAGGACGATGATGGTATGAGCTTGAAAATACAGGCGGAGTTTGCGGGCCGCAATGACCAGCGCATAGGCTAGCTTTTCTATCTCTGGATATCTTGTTTCTGCTCCCTGCAATATCTTACTAACATAGTAGATGGGTCGTTGGACCCGATCTGCTTCCTTTATCAATACCGAACTGACCACTTCGTTGCTTGCCGAGAGGTACAACTCTAAAACATCGCCCTCTTCGGGCCGGGTCAACACCGGGATGCTGGCGATGTATTTCTTGAGCTCGTCAAATGCGAGCTGGCAGTTCGGGTTCCACTCGAACCCTTGGCCTTTTATTGCCTTGAAGAATGGCAGGCAATGGTCTGCTGATTTAGACATGAAACGACTCAGAGCGGCTATCMTGYCGTTTAGCCTCTGAAYCTCYTTWACTTTTCGGGGTGGTCTCATATCTAGGATGGCCTTTATTTTGTCCGGGTTGGCCTCAATACCGCGCCGGTTGATGATGTACCCTAGGAACTTACCCGAGGTGACACCGAAGACACACTTGGTTGGGTTTAGTTTCATGCTAAATTGTCGCCAAATTTGAAAGACGGAATGCAAATCTTGTATTAATTTATGCGAAAACTGTGTCTTGACGACCATGTCGTCTACATAACATTCTATTTTTGTGCTAATTAAGGGCTGAAACAGCTTATTCACGAGCCTTTAGAAGGTCGCCCCAGCATTTTTCAGTCCGAAGCGCATAACCTTGTAGTAGTACAGGCCGAACTCGGTTATGAAGGTGGTTTTTTCCTCGTCAGACGGGTCCATCCTGATTTGGTTGTAGCCCGAGTAGGCATCCAGGAAGCTTAGCAACTCATGTCCCGAGGTAGCGTCCACTAGGCGGTCGATCCTGGGGAGGGGGAAGCAATCTTTCGGGCAAGCTCGGTTCTGGTCGGTGTAGTCAACGCACATGTGCCACTTGCCGTTTGCCTTTTTTACCAGAACTGGGTTGGCTACCCAACTCGGGTAATGAACTTCCCTTATGAAGTCTGTTGCGAKGAGCTTCTCGACCTCCTCATCGACCGCCCTCCAGCGTTCTGGGGCTAAGTTGCGTTTCTTCTGTCTAATGGGTCTGACTACAGGGTCAGTATTGAGCTTGTGAGTTATGAGAATAGGGTCTATGCCGGGCATTTCTGCCACGAATCAAGCGAAAACATCTAGGTTACTGAGTAAGAAGCGTACCAGTTCGGATCGCAGGAGTTCTTCAAGGGATGCTTTGACCTGAAGTAATCTGGCGGGGTCTTCTGCCGAGACAGAGATGGGAACAGTTTCCTCTGTTGGTGCAGCTTGCTCCTCGTTCTGTTCCGTAGGTCGCTGGTTACCTTGGCCTTTCCCATGTGGGCGGCAACGTAGCACTTGCGGGACTCGAGCTAGTCGCCCCGCACTACCCCGATGCCAAAGTCCGTTGAGATTTCATGGCCAAATAGTAAGTGGACACCACAGCTTTTAAAGTGTGGGTGATTGGCCAACCTACTATGGCATTGTAGGGGAGGGGGTCGCGACCACCAAGAAATCGTGACTGAGTCTTACCATGCTAGGCCACGTGCCGACTTCCACAGGTATTGTGACCTTTCCCAGGGGTCTGACCTCTTCTCCGCTGAAGCCGACCAACAAGGTGTTCGCGGGCTTCAAGTCACTCTCTCAGAACTGGAGCTTGTCGAAGGCTTCTTTAAAGAGGATGTCTGCCGAACTGTTGGAGTCAATAAGTACCCGTCGGACTTCAAAGTCGTTGATCTTCATCTTTATGACAAGTGCATCGTCGTGGGGGTAGTGGACCCCGTGCGCCAAATGATGAAGCGCAATCCGGTCCGTCCTAGCTGCCGGTTACCTCGCTTCTGACGAGATTGGAGGTGCCTGAAACAAGGAAGAAAATGGAGACTTCCAGGGAGGAACCCGGTTGGAACACTCCGAAGCTCAAGTTAGTGCTCTTCAGAAGGCAAGGGAAATGAGGAATTATAACCCAGAAAGCGCAAGAATCACTTACCCTCTTCTTTGTGAGATTGGGGCCTTTTATAATCACCCTGTACACTTACTTCCATACCTCTACCAGTTCGGGTATCATTACCTTTGCCAGATCGGGTGTCATTTCCTCTTTCAGATCGGGTGTCATTTCTTCTGCCAATTACCAGTTCGGGTGTCATAACCTCCACTGCCAGCTGCCAGGGCCGCCTCTGTTCGTCTAAGATGGCGGTGGCAGGTGGCCGTTGGATGGCGGCTGTCATGTGTTGGACCCGTAATCAGTCAGGTGCGCCGCCTCCGTGTATGGGTCTCCTGGGCGTCAGGTACGGTTGTTCAGTCAGGACACTTGGAGCCGAAGTGGCATGTGAGGTGAAGTCTTGAGCTCAGATAGAAGTGTGGCCCGAACTGCCTCTGGGTGGGCAGTTCGGGTCTTTGCGTTTTGTGCTTTTTGTAAGGCTCAGGACTTCGAAGGGAGAGCTCGGGTTCCTCCTTGGGGAGCTCAAGAATCTTCAACTCGGAGCTCGGGTTGTAGGTTCCCCCTCTAGGGGAGCTCGGGACTTCTTTTCTCGGAGCTCGGGTTATAGGTTCGCTGTCGTGCCGAGTTGGCGCTTCTACCATGTCACTCTTGGTTGCTTCCACGTGTCGTATGGTCAAGGAGTCGGGTCAAATCTTCCTCCATTAAGTTGTGACTCGTGTTCCGGTCTCTAATGGCCTGGCGTGCTTTGTCTATCTCTACGGCGGGATATTGATGGATGCAGAAAGCGTCTGATTGTGGTTGTGGTAGAGATGAGGCGAAGCATGAAGTATTGTGGATCATGAATCATTCTTTATCATAATTGGATTTTAATATTTAATATACTGTTTGGACAGGCCGAAACACTACTCGGGTACTTGAGAGAGCCCAAGCAAGAGGCATCGTCATCTCGTCCTTATTCACAGAGGTAATGCATTACCCAGCAAGCTTTTTTTGTTGGTTGATTTTACCCAGCAAGGTTATGCCATTTCACCTAACCTTAATGGAGAAGACAATGAACAGTATAAGAAGGGTAGTTTGTACATTTAAAAGACTTTAAACAGTGGGATGAAATTTTTTTCCAAGTTAACTGACAGAACATTAACAGAAGGGGATCTTTGTCTAACGGCTAAAGTTCAGGGGGTCTTTATTGTAAAAAAATGTATAGGGGGACTTTGTCATTAACCCCATAGTACAATGGGGTCTTTGTAATTTACCCTATAAATTATTATGTTTTTTTCTTTTCATAAGTTATTAAAATTATCAGAAATTGAATTGGATAAGATTTGAATATCCAATATCCTTAATGGATTCGAATTTGAATCGCCATTTGGATCTTCTGATCAGATTGGATATAAGATATCATGTGTTATCGGATTGGATTTGGATATACCCGACTCAAACCCAATCAAATATGTTTGGATCCCTACCTACGGCTATTGGGGCTATGGTACCATGAACTTCCGTTGGGGAAACATGAGTGCCTAAACCCCTATTAGGGTGTCAATGGATTGGTTTTGGGTTGGACCCCGCCCAAACCAAAATCAATTTGGATGGATTAACAAGACATATTGAATTGGATCAATCCATACTTAATGGTCCAAAGTATTTATTGGTAAGGGTGTCAATGGACCGATTTTGGATTAGACCCCATCTAGTCCAAAATCAATTTGGATGGATTAGATGGACCAACAAGACATATTGGATTGGACCAATCTAGTCCAAAATATTTATTAGATTGGATTGGACCTGGTCTGTTCATAATAAATTTATATTGGATTGGGTTGGATTAAGCTAATATCTGGTCCATTGATATAAGATAAGAATACAAGTGTCAATGGACCAGGTTTGGGTTGAAGCCAATCTAAATCAAAACGAATTTAAACAGATTGGATGGTCCGGACATTGAATTGGACCAGTCTAAAATATTCATTGGACTGGATTGGACCTGGTCCATTTATAATGGACTCACATTGGACTGGATCGGATTGGACCAAATCCAGTCCAATTGACACCCTACTTATTGGTTGGGATTGCGCCTGATCCATATAAGTGTCAATGGATTGCGTTTAGGTTGGAACCGATCTAAATTAACACAAATTTGAACATATTGAATGGTCCAGACATTGGATTAGACTGGTCCAAAATATTCATTGGAATGGATTGGACCTGGTAATTTGTAATAGACTCACATTCGACCATATGGATTTGGACCAAATCCAGTCCAATTGAATTGACCCTATACCCTTGTCCCTTGGCATGTCAATTCTTTACTAGATTCGAACAGAAAAATTCAAAATGATTTGTATCCAAACGGACTGGGATCTGGAGAGATCGGCTTCAGTTAGAGCAAGGTCTGTTAAAACTGCGTTCAAACAACTTTTATAGCCTTACATTGGGAATATCTCCATACTTATATGTTTTATTTCATGGGAAGATATTCTCAATATAAGATTATGATAGCTGTTTGAATGGACTTTGCTCTTACTGAATCCTATTTTGGATATGGAGTGCATAGACCCTAAGTGTACATCTCTCGAGCTTCTGCCTCATTGATTGGAGACCAGATCTGCTCGTTACACCTAGCGCCTCACAAGTGCCTCAAATCTGCGCCCCACAAACGCCCCACACACCGAGTGTTCGCCCTGTTCATTCGCACGCATTTAGCATTATCGCGTGTAGGGCTAACGGGAATTAGTCCTGACCCCTTGATCGATCCCTCGTGCTTGAACTGGCCGTCCCCTGACCCCGTTCTTCTCCCCTCCATCTGAGCTTTCCTTCTCCAGCACCGGCGACCGCTCCGGTGAATTCACCTTGACCAGGTATTACCCCTATTCTTTGATATTTTGTTTTCTCATTTCAGACACCCTTATCGTTCAGGTTCAGCCGTTTAGGTGCTTGAAGCGCTTAAACCTTGTAAATAATGAACGACTTGTATCTGTGTGGGCCGATACTATAGTAGGTTTGAAGTGCAAGGAACTGATGAATATGATGAATTGAAGTTGAAGGGTGAGAGGTCTAAGATCCAAAGTGGGTTTACAACAGGCAGATCTCTCGGTTGGTTAAGTTGATCAGGTTGTGGGACGGTTGTATGAAACTAACTTGGATCCGATCCAGAGTCGCTTTCAGGCATTTGGTATGTCATGTCCGTAAGCTCTGTACCAAAAATCAGCAATCACAAGTATATATTATAGATGTATCCGTTTCCGATCACGTATCATTTTTTCGTGATGTGTCAAGTTTTTGGCTAAGTACCACGTCATCTCGTTTACTCCCATGTGGTCGGTGACTCAGAGGCTGAAGTGGAGCTCCTTGGTGGCGAACTGCCTGTGACGAACTACCTTGATGAGCTGCCTGGAGGTCAGCTACCTTGATGAGCTGCTTGGAGGTGGGCTACCTTGATGAGCTGCTTGGAGGTGAGCTACCTTGATGAGCTGTCTGGAGGTGAGCTACCTTGATGAGCTACTTGGAGGTGAGCTACCTCGATGACGAGCTCCCTAGTGTAGTGCAACCTGACTGATACCGGCAGGAGGTGATCTGGCTACCAATAACAACGGGAACTGAACTAGCTATTCCCTGCTGGCGATGATTTGCTCGTCTTTGTAAGCTGCGGGAGCTGAGGGACCTGCGAGAACCAAATCAGAGAACCCGGGGGTGTTTACCCGGTGAGGTCACTCCGATGGCTAAGTTAGCGCAGTATATTAGTAGAGAGCTTGAAGATGATAAGAGAACGAGAGAGCTAGAGAGCAGAGGTTACCCATCCCTTTTTTGCCTCATTTTTGCATACCTTCGCCCCTGGGGGTGAGGTCTTTATATACTGGAGTCCTCATGGGTTAGGTGGAGCAGTTCCTGGATCCCAGCTGTGATGGGACCGGCTTGCGTGTTAGGTGGATGAAATGCCATCAAACGGTAAAACTGTCCCTTCTCGTCAGAACTGGGGAGTGGGTGAGCTAATATAGCCGTTATAAGTCACAATCCTGTAAAATGCGGGGTACGGGGGTGTGTTCCTCGAGGTTGTCAAAGTGGTGCCTGTGTCAGGCCGCCAGCTCGTGCCAGCGCCAGGTCGCGCCAGGGCCAGGCTGCCAGATCGTGCTAGGGCCAGGCTGCCATCTCGTGCCAGGGCCAGGTCGCGCTAGGGCCAGGCTGCCAGCTCGTGCCAGGGCCAGGCTGCCAACTCGTGCCAAGCCCAGGTCGCGCCAGGGCCAAGCTGCCAGCTGGTGCCAGGGCCAGGCTGCCAGGCCGCGCCTAGTGGGATACCATCAACTTAGCAAAGGCAAGTTGTTGCCAAAGTGGTCCCGGGTGTCACCTAGTTGTTCTGAGGTGCCAAGCTACATGATGGCGAGCTACCTGTGTGTTGCATGGTGGCGAGCTGCCTGTGTGTGTTGCATGATGGCGAACTGCCTATGAGTGTTGCATGATGGCAAGCTGCCTGTGGCGAGCTCGAGCTGTCTAGCTGTCAAGGGTCTGCACTTAGTTGGCATGAGGTGCCAGGTGTCACAATGTCATTGGAGGGCCAAATCCGCCCTTATCAGTTGCCCCCCACTCTCGAGCTTAAAGTAACTCGGCGAAGGGAGTAGATTTCTCCTTTTGGCCCATAATTTGACGAGCTCGTAGGCGCTGATTCAGTTTCTTAGGCTCTGGGAGCTGTTTGGAAGCGAGGTGCCCGTGAGGCGCCGAGGTTTCTGCCAGTTCGGTACTTTAGCCCTTAGATTCTTGGAGCGACTTGTAGTCCACTCACCTTGACTTTTCCCATGCCGGCGAGGCGGCTGGGTCTTGTGCAGTATTGTGGCTTTTAGGCTTTGGGAATGACTTGTAATCCACTCTTGAACTTTGCCCATGCCGAAGTGGCGACTGGGTCTTTCAGTAGTAGTGTTGCCCATGCTGTAGAGGCAACTGGGTCTTTCAGCAGTAGTGTTGCCCATGCCGTAGAGGCGACTGGGTCTTTCAGCAGTAGTGACCCTTAGGCTTTGGGAGGGACCCGTAGTCCGCTCTTGAAGTTTTGCCCATGCCGTAGAGGCGACTGGGCCTTCTTGTGGCCCATAGGCTTTGGGAGGGACCCGTAGTTCGCTCCTGAAGTTTTGCCCATGCCGTAGAGGCGACTAGGTCTTGTTGTGGCCCTTAGGCTTTGGGAGGGACCCGTAGTCCGCTCCTGAACTTTTGCCCATGCCGTAGAGGCGACTGGGTCTTCTTGTGGCCCTTAGGCTTTGGGAGGGACCCGTAGTCCACTCATGAATTTCGTTGCTCCTTAGAGACCTGCAAGGAACTAAATGTCAGAGGACCCGGGATGGCCAACCCGGTGAGGTCGCTCCAATGGCTAAGTCTGTACTCTCATAGTAGATTGCGAGCTATAAATCATAATATGAGAGCTAGAGCTTGCTTACTTGTTTCTGAGGCTAGTGCCTTTTCAATTCATCAGTTCGTGCCTGGACTAGGCCGCCAGGTCGGCGCCCGCGCCAAGCCGTGCCAGGGCTACTTAGTCTGTTAGCTCCTTAAACAGTCTTTGAGTTCATAAAAAATGAAAACTATAAAGCGAGAGTTTCAGTTTCTAAAAAGGGGAGGACTTAACTTTTAGGGAGAAGAGGACTTAGCCTTTTTGTAAGATAAGAACTTAGCTTTTGTAGGATGAGAAGTAAGCTTTTTGTAGTGTGTTTCCCACAGACGACGCCAATTAATGTAACCAATTCTGGTCACGTATCATTTTTTCGTGATGTGTCAATTTTTTGGCTAAGTACCTCGTTAGTGACGTCTGCTCCCAAGTGGCCTATGACTCAGAGGCTGAAGTGGAGCTCCCTGGTGGCGAACTGCCTGGTGGTGAACTACCTTGATGAGCTGCCTGGAGGTGAGCTACCTTGATGACGAGCTCCCTAGTGTAGTGCAAACCGACCACTACCGGCAGGAGGTGATCTAACTACCAATAACGATGGGAACTGAACTGGCTACTCCCCGTTGGCGATGATCTGCTCATCTTTGTAAGCGGCGGGAGCTGAGGGACCTGCGAGAACCAAATCAGAGAACCCGGGGGTGTTTATCCGGTGAGGTCACTCCGATGGCTAAGTTGGCGCAGTATAGTAGTAGAGAGCTTGAAGATGATAAGAGAATGAGAGAGTTAGAGAGCAGAGGTTACCTATCCCTTTTTTGCCTCATTTTCGCATACCTTCGCCCCTGGGGGGTGAGGTCTTTATATACTAGAGTCCTCATGGATTAGGTGGAGCAGTTCCTGGATCCCAACTGTGATGGGAGTGGCTTGCGTGTTAGGTGGATGAAATGTCATCAAACGGTAAAACTGTCCCTTCTCGTCAGAACTGGGGAGTGGGTGAGTTAATATAGCCGTTATAAGTCACAATCCCGTAAAATGCGGGGTACGGTGGTGTGTTCCTCGAGGTTGTCAGGGTGGCGCCCGTGTCAGGCCGCCAGGTCGCCAGGTCGGTGCTTGGGCCAGGCCGCCAATTCGTGCCAGGACCAGGCTGCCAGCTCGTGCCAGGGCCAGGCTGCCAGCTCGTGCCAGGGCAAGGTCACGCTAGGGCAAGGCTGCCAGCTCGTGGCAGGGCCAGGTCACACCAGGGCTAGGTTGCCAGGCCGCGCCTAGTGGGATACCATCAACTTAGCAAAGGCAAGTTGTTGCCAAAGTGGTCCCGGGTGTCACCTAGTTGTTTTGATGTGTCAGGTTACATGATGGCGAACTGTCTGTATGCTGCATGATGACGAGTTGCCTGTGGCGAGCTCGAACTGTTTAGCTGTCAAGGGACTCCACTTTTGACATGAGATGCCAGGTCTCACAATGTCATTGGAGGGCCAAATCCGCCCTTATCAATTATATATTGACGTTTAACATCTCACAAAGAGACGGTGATTATGTGATTCTGTTACGTCAATCCATTCATATTGTGAATACGACACGTATTCTGGCACCGTAAACACTCGGTTCCGGCCGGTTGATACTTGAAAACAGAGCCTCTACACTGTATTTACTACAACGCTGCAAGAACTCTTATATAGAAAAAGAACAAAAGAAGGCAGCAAAATCTGAAAAAATACAGGAAATTTATAGACACTTGTGTATCTATATATCACTATCATCAGTATTCTTTTTCATTAACTTGCACCTCTTGTTAGCATATCATTGTATTGTAGATATGAAATCTGTCCCTGCAACTTAATTTGTTCATAGAAGTTAGCTGTAAACTTCTCAGCCTTGAGATCAATATTCCCTTTCTCTTCTTGGCATGGAAACATTTCAGAGGGTTGTTTATCATCCCAGTCACCCCATAGTCGTCTTCTTTTTCATCATCATCAGCTTTGATGAGAAAACTGTTCCTGCCGCCTTTGTTACAGATTCCATCTATATCGTCCAAGTAGTCGCCCTTGAAATCGAAATCGACATGGGGTGGATTTAAACATAGAATTTGAAATCTCGGCGAAGGGGGGCGATGCATTTTGAAGTGGAAGAGAGGCGTCTTGTCGAAAGATATCTCCCTCCCGTAACGAATAGAGACCCGATCGGAAGCGCTGCATAGGTTCTTGATGTGGTTGGGCAGGAGTCGTCAACCGGAGCGGTCGCCGGTGCCGGAGTAGGAGAGCTCGGGTGAAGGGGAGAAGAACGGGGTCAGGGAACGGCCAGTTTAAGCACGAGGGATCGGTTGAAGGGGCTGAAATGTTGAAATGAGGGTTTTGGGGCTCACGGAACAAGTTAACGACCGTTTCGTTAGTCCTGCACGTGGGAATATTAACCGCGTGCGAATAGACAAGTGGCGGACGCTCGATGTGTGGGGCGAGAAGTGGTGGGGCGCAGATTTGAACTCATCGATTCGAGCCGAAAGGACGCGCCGACGCGGTGCTTGCTTCGCGAACAAGAAAAATGGACTTTGGTAGTGAGAGATGTCGAATTCCATTCGGGCATATGGCTACTCCCGATCTCCCGCCCAAACTGCTGAGTCGCATCAGCGCCTCATACAATCAAACGCCGACAACTGTCCTTCCTCGCAGCTCCTCTTCATGCGTACGGCTCCAAAATTCACCCATTCCCCATTCCTGCTCTCGACGTGTTCACTCTCCTCCACTGAATTCGGAATCCAGAAGTTCTCCGGCGTCGACGATCCTTTCGGTAGTCACACCGTCCGGAGGTAATGTCCCCGTCTCTCTCATCCCTCTCTCTCTCTCTCACACACATCCTTTGGCACTTTTTTTTTTCTTTCACTACAAAATAGAGAAGGGGAGGAACCCACTACCGGCCATCACCGGAAGGATCGTCGCCGGGTTTTCCTCCACTGTGGAAAAAAACCGCACCTATTTGATGTAGTAGGAATACAAATCTCAACTGGTGTCTCTGGCAGCAGGGCTGCACAGAGTTCTTGATATCATAATGGCTTGTGAGTATCCACTGATTTCATCAATATGCGATCCTCAGTTGGTACTAACTGGAACTGGATTGACCAAAGTTCTTTGCTTTCTCGACAAACTACTAAGAAAACTATCTCTTTCACGAAGCCATGAAGCAGCCCGAACATGACGAGCAGCTCGAGTTACTGTTCTCATCTTCAATCAAATATTCAAAAGAATCTATACAAACTTAACCAATATAAACAACTATAGCTTCTGATAGACTACTCAGGCAGCTTCCAAATTACGCGCTGCAACAATGAGACACAAAAAGCAACTAAATTCTTCATCAGTCTATCAAATTTACATTGCTACCCAAATGATGTGGTATTATAAGTTTATTGATAGATGGACACCATCGGCTTTTTAGTAATAATATATGGAGTGCCCAAATAGTTTTGTACTCTTTCACTCCATTATTTTTCTCTTTCCATCTCCGAATGCTTCTTCTTTCATGGCGTCGTTCTTCCTCCAGCTCTGAGTAATAGCTGGCTTCTGCGACTTCCTCAGAGATATGAGCCCCGGGAGCTTACACACACATCCTCTTAAATCCACTATTACGTCATAATCTCTCATATGTACTTCAATTCCTCTTCCATCCTTGGATTGTGGACCCCAGAATATCGGGTAAGCAACTCTCTTTCAAATATCTCCTCATTCTCTCACTTCCATTACCACCGATGTTCTTCAACTTCATTTACACGGGCTACTCTTCTATGGTTTTTCCTAATATGCATTTGTGGCTTTTTGAAGCTAGGAAGCGTGAACATATGAGATGTAATTTCGTCTTACTCAAAAAGATTAAATTTTCTTTTGTTTTGTTGTTTTTGTAGTGTTGTTAAAACCCTGATTTTTTATGCTTTTGTATGCTTAAAGTATAAGCGCCAAAATCAGGTATTTAATTTCTCTATTTCTCATTTTCCGACCAAATTGAAATGTTTCTTCATATTATCTATTGTCCATTCTGCATCTCTAATTACATTCTTTTACATCTAGCTTCATTTTATCTTTTTCATATGCAAGATTTTTTTTTCTTTTTTGGTAAACGTCATATGCAAGATGATATTACTTTAAACGACAACAAATTGATATTACTTTAAACGACAACAAATTGCTTATAATACAAAAAATTAGGTGTGTTTTATTTGTCATGGTTCAACAAAGATGTGTAGATAGAGCATTCAGGAAGTTATTATTTATACTTCTTTATCTATAAAAAAAGAAGTTATCATTTATAATGAGCATTTTTGTTTTTATTTATTGATATATATAAATAACTTATCATTTATAATAAGTTCTTTACATCCATACCCTAAACTGACTTCTGATGTCATGTCATCATACTTATTCATCATACATGCATAATAAGTTGCTTTAGAAAGTTCTCTCTATTTACAAAACAGACTTGATATTTAACAAAAGCTTTCAGCATCATCAACGCAGTAGGCCATATTTGGTTCAACTCTCATTCTTGCTCATTCTTTCCAATAATAAAGTTCTAGCATTGGACAAAAATGGGTTGAAATGAGCAAAATGAGAAAATGTTGCTACAAACCAAACACTTTTTTTTTTCCAAAAAAAAAATTAATTCTTTTTTGTGGCAAGGATGAGAATAAACTTTGAACCTATTTGGTTACAAATTTCATTTTCGTTCATTTTTCTCATCAACCAAAACAATAATATGGTATACATACAATACTCATTAGTGGATATATAGTGGAAACATGCAAGATCCACACCAACAAAACACAAATCAACCATGTGGGTCGCACATCAATAACATAAAATATAAAAAAAAGAAAAGACAAGAAACTAGAAAAGCTTTTGCATTTGGTTCCACAGAGAAAATATAAAAGAACATTTATGCAAGATTACCTATTTGAGACTAATTAAAAGGAAATTAGTTTGTTGAATTGAGTAGGCAGTTGTGCAAATGAAGAAAGAGCTTAGAACTTCAAAATATAAATGGAATTTAAAAATTGCAAAATTAAAAATAAAATTAATAATATGAGGAAGCACAACATATCTAACAATTTTATAAAATTGATAATAGTATATTCAATAAAGATAATATGTTAATAAATCATAAAATATGGTAAAGATCATAAAATCGAGCCTTGTATTTCTCATAAAATCGGTCATAAACCACTGGCCTAGATCTTCACTAGCAGATGACCAACTGTTAATGTCTATTGGCATAAGTTTTTACAACAGGTCGCTGGCCATCCACTGGTAAAAACTATGCTGGCAGTTATTGAGACCTAGGTGACTGCTGGCATAGAGCTTTCTTCGAAGAATGAAAATGAGCAATATGAGGCATCATTGTTTTTCATGCTGTAAGTTGGCTCAATTTTTATGCCATGAACTCTTTTTTTCATTCTAAAATGAATGAGGCTCATGCCAAGAATATTGTAACCAAAGATTCTCATGTTATTCAGTAAGAATTGAAAGAATGATGCCTGTGGCAGCGGACTAAACATGGCCTAAAGTTTCCAAAAAAAATTCTGCCAATCCAATTCCTGAATCGCATTAATCATATCAAGGCCCACTGTTTTACTTCCTTTCAGAAAGAGCTGGTTTCTTGCATGGATAATTAAGTTATTAGAATTGAGGATGACAGTGCCTGCTATTGATAGTTAGGTTATTAGAATTGAAAATAACCATTATCAAGGCCTATCAGTAGTAATGTTGCACATTAGCTAATCACTTAATATTCAAACCATCTAACGATAAAAATAAAAACCAATCAGGGTATATGGACAGTTGCCCAAAGTTGCTTCATGTTAGTTTAAGTTTAAATTAGCAAACATACAAGATGAAAAAATAAAATATCAACAGTGCAATGAAAGCAATGCCAAATAGCATAAAAATGTCATTCCCCAATACTGGTCTGTCTAATATGCAAGATATAGGGAGGGATGGATTGTTCAAGGACCCAACATGCTGCATGTTTTACACAAAATGGCTGCTCTCTGGCTCAAGGCTATGTTCTTGAGTTGTCACCCCAAAATTTTATCATTATATCAAGAATGACCCCTTGAGTATAGCAAGTGTAATCCTATGCTGTTATGGAAGCCTGATCCCTTGATTGTAAAACAGATCCACTTGACAACACTTACAGGGCTAGCCTTTGGAAAGGAATTTAAAGTATAAAATGTTATGTACAAAAGACATGGTTAAGTTGCAACATACCTGAATTTCTTACCCACAAAAAAATGTCATATAGCCTAGGTGTCTGCCCATAAATCACCTTGATAACAATACTGAGAAAAGAGCAGCCCTGTGCTTATCTGTTAAAGACATGAGAACCTTTTCTACATCCTACAGCTCAATCTGTTTCCAGGCACCTTGGAGCCTACCCAACCTAAACCTGAGAGCTGATTTTTAGTTTAATATGACAAAGGACAAGAAGTTTTCAATTTATCAAACCTAGTTAGGAAAATACTTTTGCATAGAACTGCACTAATGTTTCTCCTTGGACAGTACCTAGTTAGGAAAATACTTTTGCAAGAACTGTACTAATGTTTCTCCTTGGACAGTTACAACCCCCAAGAAAAACAGAAAACATAAGACCCCCTCAACACATTAACCCAGGAGAAGCTTGTTGAGCAAGAGAGAGAGAGAGAGGCAAGAACCGAGACATGCAATGCTTTCTTTCGAAAATTTCCGAAGGAAGACACGTTTCAAACACACCTTGTCTTTTTTGAGAAAGCCACACGGTTAGTAGATAAACACATAAAATAAAAGGAGAATGGCTTTGCACGAGTGGCACTCCCACCATATAGATACCATTTTTTGAAAGGAGAGACTATCCACGTAGCCCATTTTAGATTCCATTTTGTGCCTCCTCTTTCCCTTTTCCCTTTAATGTGTGTGTATATATATATTTTGATAAATAGTATGTATATTATATTAACTATTTTGTCTATAGATCTTAGTTTCTTGGTTTTGTTTGATGGTTTGGAAATTGGAACAAGATCTATACTATTATAAAAAGTATGAATGAGAGTGTGAAACTTTTCTAGACAAAAATGCCCACAATTGTTATTTAGTCTATATCTAATTATGAAGGTTGAAAATGTAATTTCAATTAATGATTTTCACCTCATTTAATCTCCTCTCATTACCTCTTATATTTAAGGTATTAACTCCCATTCTCTCATTAAATTCTATATTTAAGCTTTTTTTTTTCACTAATAAATGCTACTAATTAGATCTATGTCCAATACTTTTAACAATATAAACCCATATATTTCAAAACTTACTCAAAAGACAAAACCATTCTTTACCCAAGTGATGACTAAGCAATTCAACCATTTAAATCAAATTGGTCAACCTATGAAGTCATAGTTAGATAATAAAATTTTTAAATAGAAAAAATATAGAAAATTACAAAAATGTAGAAAAAATAGACACATTTATGATATTTTTATTAATCAAATTAAAAAAAATAAGTGTAATAAACAAGAATTATTTTTATTGATGATGAAAATGAAATAATCTAAAACTAACAAAAAATGAAATTATTTTCCTGTTTAGTGGAGATCAATAATTCAACTTTTGGGTCAAATCTGTCAACCTTTGATGTCATAATTAAATAATAAAAATTAATAAAATATAAAAATACATAAGTTTTACAAAAAAAACAATTAGGCACATGTATAATATCATATGTTTATCATATTAAACAAAAATAAGTGTACATAACAGTATTATTTTTACACACATAGAAATAGAAAAATTATAGAAAAAATTGAACACATTTATAACTCCATATTTACACTACTATTAAAAATATGAATAAGATTGTGGAATTTTCTTTTGATTAAAATACCATTTTTTGAATTTAATCCCTATTTAATTGTGAGGTTTAAAATATAGTTTGAAATACAATTTTGACCTCATTCAATTCCCTCTTTAAATCTTACATTTGTTTTGATAAATGAACAAAAAAAAAAAACATTAAGAAGATAAAACATTACAAAAAAAGAAGAATCCAACCAAGTAGGTAGGTTGTCAATGGTACCCAAAACTTTGCAGCTCAATATGAGGTGTTTACATAATCAGATTCAGATTTTGCAATTTGCATCTGATTAATAGTGGAAAACAAAAAATATAAAAAAATAAAAAATAAATGAATTTTATAGAAAAAATTTGGATACATTATTACTATCATTATCACCATCCAGAATTCCCACGTGCATACTTACTAGTAATAACTAAAAGGGTCTATCTGCTTGTCTTTTTTCATTCCATAAAATATCATCCCATCACAATTTTCAAGGCGCCAAAGCGAGGCTAGGTGATAGGGGGCTGTCTTGTCGTCTAGTTGCCTAGGCAATGGATTTTTTTTAAGTAAAAAGCATATATCCTAGGGTAGTTCCCTAGGTTACATAACCATATTTCCTTAATAATTATCCATAATTTTCATAGGAAAAGTATAAACTTCATGTTAAAGTATAGAAAATCAACATATTCATGAGAAGAAAAAGAAGAAAGAAAAGAAAGCTCAAAAAATATAGGGACTGAACCCCTATTTTTGTTATAGGAAAACAAGAAAAGAAAAGGTGGGGGAAGAAGATGTGTTGATTAGGAAAAAAGTTTTATGTTATTCCTTACTTATTGGTTCAGGTTTTGAAGTTTTTTGGGGTTCAATACAGCATTTAGCAATGTTTGTGTTGATTAAACCCTAACAAAGAAAATAATAAAAAGAAATTAGTATATAAGCACACAGAATGAATATTTTAGTTTAATAATGTCTATTTTATAGCTTATCAGAAAAAAATGATGCCTATTTTATAATTATTAATCTGAAAAAATTAAGAATATAAAAGTATTTTATAACACAATGTACAAAATTGCTTGTTGATTAGGCAAGGTGAGCCTGCAAGGGCGCCTTGACAACTATGCATCCCATATATGTGCATATTTTATAATGTTTTCACCTTGTCTATAATTTAAAAATATTTCCGTATGACATTTTCAACATGTTTCCCTCTATTTAGATGACCTACATTTCCACCATCACTTATGGACTCAATATATGCTTTCCTAGATTCTTCATAGTCCTGTTTCTGTTTTCTAGTGACGTAGAAGGTCAGCAATGCCACCGAGAAGGAGAAACAAAAAGGTCTGAAAGTTCTATCCATTCTTCATTGCTTCGCAATTGCTATTTTTGGAACTTTTTTCTTTTTTTTTTCTTTTTCTCCTTGTTCTTATGCCTCTCTCGACTGACAAGCTTTGCAGGTGGGTCTAAAACGTATGGATGCTGCAGTTGATGCCTTGTTTCAGATGGGGTTTTCTAAGAGCCTAGTTAGGAACACAGTGAAAAACCTCCTCAAGGTAGGTTTCTTTTAATTCTCTCCCTAATGGCCTCTCTTTGAACTTCTTTTCCTTTGAGCTTTTATTAATATTCAAAGGTTATTTTCAGGTTTATGGCGGAGATGATGGGTGGCCCTTCATTGAAGAGGGTTCTTACAAGCTTGTACTTGATACAATCTTGGAAGAACAGGAGAAGCAGTGGGTTGTGGTATTTTTCTTTGTCAATTTTGTTTTTAATTAGTATCTCATCTTATAGAACTTCCACAATCTTTGGGCACCATTGCAATCACTTCCAAAGTAAGAGGATCATTGGAGGTTTTGCATTTTCCTCTGATTGCTTGAAAAATATTGGTACAATCCACATATCTTTGCTTTCAGTTACACAGTTTCACACCATCCACTGCACTTTTAAAACACTGACTGTGGATTTCTTTTGCTGTTCTAAGATTTAAGGTAATACAATCTGATTTTGCTCGCTTTATATGTGTAACAACAACTCTTAGAGTCAATGATGGCAATGGAGGAATTGGAAGGGATTCCTTGTTCTAACTTTGTTTTAATTTCATTGATGATTATGTCTTTTTTATATTCTATTTGTTTCCTCTTAAAAACTCTTATCTCTACTTCATACTTAAAAGTTTTAGCAATAAGAGTGTTTGACTACTAACTTTATGCAATGAGACTGATTGCACGGATATGTCATCATTCTCCAAACTTTCATCATTTACTATTCGTTTTGCCTTTCTATTTTTATATCTATACCTGTATTCTACATGGCTACTTGTTTTGGGTGTGACCCATGTGGAATATGGGTTCTAATAAATTATTCATAATAATAATAGAATGCTCAATTATTTAATTGTTTATTAATTAATTATTTAATAACTTAATGATTATTTATTAATGATTAATTGATTATTAAAGTAATTACTATAATAATATAATAATTATAAGAATATTATTATTATTAATATAACGTAATTAGCAAATATTTTAATAATTATTATCAGAGGGTGGGCTTTGGTGCAATAGTTGGGTTGCTCCATTGCGACCTGGGTGACCAGGGACAAATCTTGGAAACAGCTTCTGTGTATGTGCAGGGGTAAGGTTGCTTACATCCATCCCTCCCCAGATCCTGCATTTGCGGAGCCTCGTGCACTGGGCTGCCCTTTTTTAATAATTATTATCAATTATTATATTATGATGTTGTCAACAAACATTCTCAAATCCAATGTTAAAATGGTCAATTGTCGTTTTTCAGAACTCAGCATTCACAATTTAGAGGCATTTAGATATTAAATGAACATGGCCTTAATAAAACTTCCCACCAGCAGCTAAGGTACATAAATTTACAGGGTGCAATGTGAACAAATTTGTAACAAATTACTAGGTTTCTCCATTGGCTGCTAGCTATTGCACCTAGTTGGCATGGAATCAGGTTATAGAGTTAGTGGAAATAGGGAACACTACATGCAAATTCTTAAATCTATCCATATAGGAGATATTTCTTTTTGGCATGGAATGAGTTAAAGGAAACACAACCTTGTAATTGGAAAGAAGATTATTCCAAAAAGAAAAAAAAAACAAAGGGTGATTTAGCATTTGAGGATTGGAGACAAGCTGTCCTAGAGACCTGTATTGAGACCATGCAGGGGATTTAGGGTTTGGGTCGTTTGGCTCTTGAGGAAATACCACCGGGATTACATTCTAAATGAAAGGAGGACTTTACATTCGGGAATCACAAATAAAGCTTTTCTCAAAGACTGGAGTTGGATCAATGTTTTTTTTAGTGTTTTTTAAGAACTGTTTGATAATGGCTGAAGTTACTGAATTGAATGACTTATTTCTGTCTTTTAGTAAATAAAATAATTAAATAATAAAACATTCGAGGGGTGATAATATATCCAACTTCAGCTTCAGCCTTTAAGGAACTCATTACCTCCTTAAAAACTTGTTCACCAAGAGACAAAGCAATAAGTTTTTAGTCCAGCTACTTAAGCTGTTATCAAACAGCCCCTTACTACCACTTATAGGTAAGTATTTCCTTATCTTTTTGAATCTCTGCTCAAGCTTATAACCTTTGGTTTTCTTTGCTTTCCCAATCTGGTTTTCTTTTCCTTTTGATATTCTCTAATCTTACCCATAATCAGTGATTTCAGTCTGCCAGTGTTCATAGTTATGCTTGTGGGCTTTCACTTTTGTTACTGGCTTACTGCAACTCATCCAAGCTATTTCCTACTTTTTCAATGTTTATCTTGATGTTTTTTGGATCACTGATTGGTCTGAATTTCATGTCCTGTTTTTAGATTTCCTTGTCCATTGAGTTTGTGCTGCTTTTTAGAACCATCATGGGATTGATGTCAATTAGGGTGTGCTGTTGTCAATATCACTTGCACTGCATCTTCCTCAGTGCTGCAGTCACTGCTCACTGGATTTCATTTTCTGCTACAGAGAATTATTGCTGCTACAACACACATCTTCACCATCTGTTGCCGTTTTGATTTACTGAGTCAGTCAAGCTTGCTTCCACTACAAGAAATCTGGGATATAGTGATTTTCCTATAGTGTCACTATATCATGCTAAAACTGTCTGTCTACAGTGATGGTCTTAAAAGGATCACTTGTGTGACTGACACAAAGGTATTAATTATGCTCCTTGCAAACCATCACTAAACTGTTCTATGGTGATGGTTTCTGACTGTCACTAAAAAACTTTAGAAACATCACTATCTGTACATCTATAGTGATGCTTATTGACTGTCACTATTCACTAAAGCTTATAGTGATGGTTCATGGTGTCACAAAAATCCCCGAAATATGCATCTCTGCCAATTATATAGTGACATTTTATGTCTGTCACTATAAAAGAAAATCATTACAACTGACTATCAACTCCCTATCTTGGGAAGACAACCCCCAAAATAGTTGGTTTCAATTAACTCCCCAAAATAGTTGGTTTCTTCTTCTTCTTCTTCTTCTTCTTCTTTTCCGCTCCTTTTTACTCTCCTTTCTATAAAAGAAAATCATTACAACTGACTATCAACTTATTGGTAATCAGTCCAACTTCTCATGACAGCATCATAGTAAGATGGTGCCCTCCTTCCAATGCACCCCTCCATAGTAAATAATCCATTGTTAGGTGGCTTTGCTTCAGCAGGTCTTCAAGCCCATCCTAGCTAGAGTCATCCAATAGTGAACCATTGCCAGCCCAACCTAGCAAACGCTTCCCAACCTACTTTCAAATTAATAGATATAAAATAAGCACAAACAGGGGAAGCATTCAGTCAAGGATCATTCATACCATATAAGTTATTCTTGAAAAGGATGGGATTTTCATCTCCAAAGTCCTTTGCCTAACATAATATATCTGCAAGGGTCCACCATTCAAACTAGTGATCTCTGTGTGGTCCCTGGAAAAAATACTTTTCCTCGTCTTCTAAAAGTAATGTATCCAACAGGATTCATACAACTATGTTAAAAATGGATTTATACAATTATTTATTGGCTTGATCTCCATGCACACAAGTGAGGGTAGAAATCTTCTGAATCAAAAAAATTATAAAGAAGAAAAGAAAAGTAGTGTTTCTTGTGGAAGAAGAGAAAGAGAAGAGAAGGGTTTGAGAAAGAAAGAGCAAATCTTATCTGGCCGCCCTCTCCATTGGTATTTATACTTTAAGTAAAAAAATAGTACAATGACTAATATGCCCTTATAGGGCAGCTAACACAAAATCTCAATAAAAAACTTAAAAACATCACTCCAATGGGTCCCAACAAGTGTGCTGTGGTCCCCACTCCCTATCTGAACAAATAATAAACAAAATTAACTAATAAATCTGCACAAAATCCTCAATATGATGATGTTTAAAATATGTTTTCTTCTTAATAATGCCTAGTTACCTATTCTTGATGTTCTACACAAATTTGACACTCATGTTTATCACTTTCAAATGTATAGACGATTATGTGCACATGTAACAGAATTCCTAGTAAAATTTGAAAATTTGAAATATTTTTTTTGGAGAAGAGATAAAGTATCATTTCATTGAAACAGAAAAATAACCAAGTACAACCACATGGCTGTACAATGGGGGGGGGGGGGGNTACAAAGCAAATTGGACCACTATCCCATTTGAGATTACAAAAAGATTTTCAACTTCCAAAAGAGAACCAAGGACTGATCTGTCTAATACTCAGTGTGCTGATGCCCAGGATAACAGCTTCCCACAATTTTCTGCCATTCTTCCTCCTGCCACCCTTTGCTCTGGAACAGCCTTGTGTTTCTTTCCTGCCATATCGACTAAAGACTGCTCCTGGAACTGTTTGCCAATTGGCTTTTCCTTTTTTTATTCAAGCATTGGATTCACCAACCTTTTACAAAATCTTCAACTGAAGCTGGACAGCAACTCTTTAGAGCAAAGATCCCAAAACACTCTCGCACAATTGTTATAGGTGAAACTGCAAGTCAGTAACAAATGATCACTTGATTCTTCAACCCTGTTATACAAAGCACACATTCTGGTGAGTCGATCACCATTCCCCTCCTAATCAGATTGTCCTTTGTAAGGATCCTGTTCAAGTAGGCAGCTCAAACCAAAAAAGCCCCTTTTGATGGGATATGCTTGCACCAGATTATGTTTGAAGGAAAAATCCTGCTCTTCCTCTTGAGTCAACTTATTATTAGAAGATTTAACCATGAACTGACCCTTACTATCCTCTGACCACACTTCTATATTCTGAATTCCAATTAATTTTCAAGCTGTACAGCTTCTGATGTAGCATTCCAAACGGTTCAATCTCCCTTACTATTCTCTGACCACACTCTTCTATCTTCTGAATTCCAATCAATTTGCAAGCTGTACAGCTTCTGAAGTAGCATTCCAAACGATTCAATCTCCCATTCATTCAGATCTCTTCTGAACTGTAGATTCCATATGTATTCCCCATTTTGAAACTGCACATAGTCTGCCACTTTTACCTCCTTATCAACAGCAACAGCAAAAAGTTCCGGGAAATCATATTTTAACGAATTATTCCCACACCAACAATCTTTCCAGAACCTGACCATGGTTCCCCTCCCCACTTCAAACTCAATTGCGTTACTGAAAAGACCAACTTTTTCAATTTCTTTCCAAACCAAGCAGCCATACAACTAATTTGCTTCACCTGGATCCCACCCCTCATTTCTCGTGCTATTTTTTGCTTGAAGTGCTCTTTTCCACAAAAAAAAAAAAAACTCCCTTGTTGACTGAACCTCCAAAAGCACTTGCCAAGCCTTCTCATACCCAAACCTCCATTCAATTCTCTTAGTCTTCTTATTCCCAAACCTCCATTCTTCTTTTGTTTACACACCTTTCCCTATTTTAATAAATGATTTTTCTACCATCCTTGCTGGAATTGGATAAAGTGATAATAAATAAGCAGGTAGAGAAGTATAACACTTTTTATTAAGGTGAGTTTACCCCCATTCATAGGTATCTTGTTTTCCACCCAGCCAACCTTTTCTCTATCCTCTCCACAATTGGTTCCCAAATAGACTTAGCATTGCATTTGTCCCCCAAGGGCATTCCCAGATATTTTATTGGGAATTTAAATCCCCAAAAATCTGCCCAAAGTTGCAAGTCTTGCACCTCACCTACTGCTACCAGATAACTTTTATGCACATTCAAATGCAGTCCAGAAACCACTTTGAACCACCACAATGTTGCCATCAAACAGTCTAACTGCTCTCGAGAATCATTGCAGAAAAATACTGAATCATTGGCAGACTGTAACAAAGGAATCTCTACTCTATTCTCCTCCACCGTGAAACCCTTCATAAAACCACTCAACACTGCTCTCAAAGTCAGTTCCCCAAAACTTCCATCACACAGAAAAAAAAATGGGGGGAGACAAAGGATAACCTTGTCTTAAACCCCTTGAACTCCTGAAGTGATTGCAAGCCACATCATTAATCAACACTGAAAAGGAAGGAGTAGTAACACACACCTTCATCCAATTCTTCCACCTAGAACTGAAATTCATGCTCCCTGGAATGTAGTCCAAAATATCCCAATTTGCATGATAGTAGGATTTTTCTAGAACCATCATCCTACACAACAACCAGCTCTTCTGCTCCTGAACCGGGAATCTAGTAGTTCATTTGCTATTAAAACCCCATCCGTCAACTGACTTCTCTCAACAAAAGCTCCTTGAAACTCCGAAATAACATAACTCATGACTGGTTTTATCCTTTTTCCAGCACTTTGGAGTTTGGATAAGATTTTATAAACACTTCCAATAAGACTGATCGGTCTGAAGTCCTTAAGCTGTTCAACCCCTTATTCTTGGGGATCAAGGAAATAAAAGTGGAGTTTAGACTTCTTTCTAGAGTAGCCAAAGCTTGAATCTCTGAAAATATAGGCATGATATCTTTCTTCAAAAAACCCCAACATTTCTTGAAGAACTTGATATTTAAACCATCTGGGCTAGGAGATTCATCACATTCCAAATCATTCATTGCTTTCCACACCTGTTCAATAAACATCCTATAAATTCCTCACCTGTTCCTTGGATAGTCTACTGAATTCCAAACCGTCTACCTTGGGTCTTCTCTTCCATTCTTCCTTGTAGAGGTTGGAGAAGATACATATTGCTGCCTCCTTAAGTTTAGCTTCCTCCACCTCTTCCCCATTTATGACCAGCCTCTTTATCAAATTTTCTCTTCTTCTAGCATTTGCCATTTTATAGAAGAACCTGGTATTTTTATCACCCTCTTTCATCCATAGGCATTTTGATCTTTGCCTCCATTTCATTTCTTCTTGAAACACTAATTTATCAAAATCTGCTTTTATCCTCTTCCGAGATTTGTCCATTTTCTTCAGCTTTATCCACCTCAATTATAGTATCCGGACATTCCTTCTTTCTTATTTCCACCCCCGTACGTACCAGTTTCCACCATACCATTATCTTCTCCTTTAGGCTCTTTATTTTTTGCTAACAATATAGCTTGTTGAACCTTCAAAATAAAATTGAACCACCAAGACTCCAACAGACCCACAAAGCCCTCCTTTCCCCGCCAGAGATTCTCAAATCTGAAAGGAGATGGTTTAGTGGGATTCCGTTACTGTCCAAGTAGATTGACATGTGATCTGAAAGAGGACGAAGAAGGGATTCCATAGAGAGTTGGCCAAATTGTTCTTCCCAGTCTATTGAAACTACAAATCTGTCAAGTTTTCCTAATATTGCTTCCTGCTGATTGCTTGTCCAAGTGTATTTTGTTCCCAAAAGAGGGATGCCAACTAATTCCCATCTGCTCATAAACTCCCCCAGAACCTCTCTTGCCCTTTGATGCCCTGCTTCCTCCTTTTTTCTCATGTGAAAATTTAAAATACACCTCCAGTGTATGTTTAAAGTAATAAACTTATTTTCAAAAAAGTATATATGAAATTTTTAACATATACCAGGAAGGCGCCAAGTGGCTGGTTGGTAAATATCCTGCTGGTTGTATCGGAGGCTTGGGGTTGGTTCCCGCTTGCACCTGGGTTGAGGGGTTTATGGGCTTGGGGCATGGGCTACCTCCCGTTGTGTAGCCTCATGGAGGAAAAAAAAACTTTAAAAGAACAAACCTTTTGTAGTTGACCAGTCTGTGGGGATAACACTGCAGTATTCCCATTGTAGTTGGTCACAGCTCCATGTGCAAGAAAGGGAGAGAATCTGCCTGCCGCCAGTATCTGCACCAGGCCAGTAAAATTGGGTATAGTAGCCTGTTGATGGATCAAATTGCTACTAAACCTGAGTGGAAAATTGTGGTTGCCAAACAATTCTTAACTTTTAAAAAGATTTGATGGGGGGAAATCTGAACACTAGGTATTTCAATTCGAACCAAAATTGGTGGTAAAAAAAAGAAACAAAAATTATTAAGGGTAAAAACTCAAAAAAAAAAAGGGTGGACCAAGACAGCAATTTGGAATCTTAACTGACAAGGGCCACATAGAGACAGAACTGAAGGCTTATCATAAAGCTTGGAAGTTGAGAGACATCGTATGCCTGAGGTTCAGAGCTTTCAAATGGTGCAAGCTGGTTCCCTGGTTTGGATGGCATGAACCCGTAGCTGTAGGCTGGGGCAGTGGGAGCAACTGAATATTGAGGACCACCAGATGGCAAAGCTATCTCTGGCTTTGACTGGTCGTATTCTGTGACTGCAGTGGACGATACTTTTGCTTCCCCTAAAGATAAATCTTCCAGCATGTGTATAGATGATTGCTGTGGCCAATAGAACACTCCATCATGTAAGACACTGTTTTAAAAGCGCAAGGCGCAGGGGTCAATTTGCGCCTTATGAGGTGTGTGCCTTTTTAAGCAAGGCACAAAAAAAAATGCCAAAAAATTCAAAAAAATGCAAAAAATTATTAAACATAATATTAATAAAAATATAAACTTGAATTTTAAAATTAATGTTTTAAAAAACCTATTATCTAAAATTAAAATACATAAATATAACATGTAAAGCATATTCAAATGAGAATTTAAAAATAAAATCATACATATAAAACCCACAATCTCTTTTTTCCTCAATTGCATTACTTCTAGTAGCTAATGTGATGTAAAACATATTACATTCCTTATTCTACGAGCCGCCTTTGTGCCACACTCGAATTGGAGCTTCGAGAACCCCCTATTTGGTAATGTTGTTCATTCATTCATTCTAATAAAATATCTTGTTAAAAAGTAGTTAAAACTTAAAACTATAAAATCATCATTTTTTTTTGTGAGAACTAAGAATTTAAGACCTAACGTGGCTCCGCCCCCGGCCCAGCTGCTAGACACAAAAAAAGCAAAAAAGCGTCAAATTTTCCAAAGGCGCACCAGGCACACGCCTAGGCGCACTTGGCGTGCACCTTTTGAAAGGGCTGCGCCTAGGACCTGGGTGAGGCGCCTACCCTAAAATGCACCTCGCCTGTGTGCCTAGGCACACCTTTTAAATCACTGGTAAGACATTGAAAATCTGAAATATTTTTGGATAATAAAGACAAACAGGTGACAAGAAATCACCTAGGAAAAAGAAAAAAAATACCAGTAACAGCCTACACACCCAAAAACAAAGTCCAACAATCCCTTGATGAATCCAACCCCAAACTCAAGCTTCTTGAGCTGCAACAGAATACAAGAGGAGCCTCAACCTACACCCAAAATTAACACCCAATAAATGATTCCAAAATCCACAAACCCAAACTTCCATTTTTTTGCAGTCTTAGGCTGCATTTGGCATTCCTAATTTTAAGGACTTATCTCCTTTATTCTATCAAAATGCCCCTATGAACGTTGAGTTAATTTCCTTAAAATAAGGAATGCCAAATGCAGCCTTAGTCTAGATGGATAGCTAATTTCCTTGTCCATCTAATGACTCTAAAATCAAGCCAAATGGCATGAGTAAATACATAGGTAGCCTTAAATGTCATTATTAAAAGTGATTTTATATTAGGTTATATACTCAGGGGTCCTTTGATGTTGATTTTATACTAAAATTCTATATGCTGTGCTGTATATATTTGTTCTTTCAATTTCTCAGCATGCCTTTCTTCAATCACTTAGGCAACATAGAATTGGTTTCTATCTCTAGTCTTTTATTTTTTGAGGTTATAACTTATAGGTTGATTTCTGTAATGCTGGATGATTCTAATAGATAGTTTTTAAACATGCTGCCATAAGTTCCCCAGGGAGTAATAAGTGAGTAAGATAAAGTTGGAAATTCCTTCAAGTATTTTAGAAAATGATTATAGGATTCCCCAAAGCCTTCCTTTTATCACCTATTTTTGAGGAACCAAATTGAATCATTAGGAAACAGATTAGCCTTTCTTTGTCAAACTATGTTATTTCCAAAGTGAAGATTGTCTTAACATTCTACGATTTTTTTATTGGTAATTGTTCATTTTACCATTAATAGATACTCTCATGGTTAGGAGGCTTTTGTTCTTTGTCATGCTAAGATCCGCTTTACAAGATTATGGCCCTCAAGGTGTTTAGTTTTCAACTTCATAGAAGAAAAAGAAAACTAGTGGAAATGGGAGAAGTAAGACATATCTGCAATTTTTATCTAAATAAAAATATAAGAGCAGGGATTCAATATAAAGGGTAACAGCCTGCTTTACTTTTAGTTGGGTGCATTTGTAATTTTTTTTTTCACACAGAACAACACCAAATTTAAAGTATATGCAAGGTGAAAATTTTGCCTCACCTTGGAGCTTAGAAGAATGGCTAGGTAGGTGCAGTAAAGCTGAATCAAACATGCAATTGGGGCATTTACTCCAAGTATATGTAAAACAAATGGCCCAAAGCAGATCCTGCAATAAAAAAAACCACCCCAACTGCCAAATACCTCAGAACACATAAAGAAAGATGAAAGGGAGAAAAAAGCCCAACTGCCACTACTCCGTGGCAGTACTCTGGCAGGAATTTTGGGAAGGAACTTCTAATTAAAAAAAGCCTGTTCTCTGCATTCTGCCCTTGGATATAAAAAAATATTTACATATTATCAAGTTTTATCATTTATGTATCAATAATAACTTTCAAAATAAGCTGTTACTAGGTAGAGTCCAGTGCATATAGGGTGGGAGCTGCTTTCTTTCTCGATCAATTACATAGAGGTCTCAGAAGGTGTCTGAGACTCGTGAATTTTATCCTCTCCTTTCTGTACATGACGGTAGGCTACGGAGTAGTGGCTTCATGGTTAAGTGGAGGCAGGGTGAGGGAGAGTGGAGGGGGGGAGGTTGTTGAAGAGAGTGAACGAAAGAGTGTGGTAGGGAGGGATGGGTTGTAAGAGAAAAAGAAATAGAGCAAGGGAGAGAGATGGAATGAGAAATAAAGGAGCAAGAGGTGGGGATTTGAGAGAGGAGAGAGGGTTCAGGTGACAAGTTTACTTGTAGGAAAGAGAAGAGGAAGGGAAATGGTAGGATTTGAGAAATTTTATAAAAAAAAAAAAAGTAGGATTTGAGAATTTTACAGAGAAAGAAGATGCTTCAGTTGCAGCAAAGAGAAAGTAGAAGGGAAGGGAAGAAAAGTTGAAAATAGAAAAGCTGAAAACAGCAAAAGGGCGGGTGAGAAAAGTCAAAAAAACACATTGCGCACGTGTATGTTTTCCTTTTTGGATTTTTTTTTTTGTTTGTTTTGTTTTTTGTTTTTGTTTTTTTTTTTTTTTGTTTTTTGACCTCTAATAGTTCTAAATGAAATACTTGATTTACTGACTGTTTAACAATAAATACTTTTTTTTTGGGTTTTTTCAGTGATGGTCCTACAATGTAGAGTGACGTTAATTTATAACCATCGCTAGTAATGTTGTAATTAGTGACTTTCACAACGAAATGTTACTTATAATGTAGATATAGTGATGCTCCTCAAAGACTGTCACTATATCATTGATTTTTTGTGATGTTCTTTTGTTTGTTGCACCTCTATTGGTTTTCAGGTTATTTCTAACTGCTCAGCTGTTCTCCAGTTGGTCCATTCTCACTTCTCTGATCAGTAATCTCTGGTTAGGATGAAGTCTATTTTTATTTGCTGAAAACACTAGGATGAATGTTTGTTATGGTCTGTTTATATCATGAATATATTGTGCACATTAGTTTGGTACCCCTTTTGCACATTTTGAAGTTCAGTCCGCATTTGTCTGGTTTTTGTGCTTTGTTTATAGTTGGTCAATTTCTGTTTTAGATAGTGATACACTATTTTTACTTTGTTGGTTTATAACAGCATACTTCACTCTTGTCATGACAAAACAGTTTTGCATTGCCTTCATTTTTCTACTCAATATCCAGATTCTCCTATTCCAATTTTGGTGTTTTTTGCTTCGAAAAAACTTTAATTACTTAAAAGATGTTGGATACAGTTTGGTGGGGTCAGAACCCATTCATCCTCAAGTTCTGGCCTGTAACACCATGCAGCCAATATATGAGCTAATACATTAAACTGTCTCCTAATATGCAAAGAAAGAAACAGAGTGTATGCAAGAAGCTAATTCCTTCACATCTAAGAGCAGATGTCTCCATTGCCATGGAGCAGTTGAGTCTTTTGCCTTTGTGGCTTTGTATGATTGATGACAGAGTGTATTCCAATTTTGGTGCTACTCTCTTTCTTTGTCAGTTTTAGTTTGGTAACCACTGGCCACTGGGTGATCACATCAACTGGATTCTCACATAAATATGTTGCGTACACGTGTGCTTTACATGTAGTAGTTATTTGTGCATAAACTAGTGAAGACTCACCAATAATTTTATAGGAATTCTTACTATATCCTCAGGTTCAGAAAGATGAATCATTGAAAGATGCTGAAGCTGAACTAGTGTCCATCGAACCTCAATGTGTAATGCAAGTTGGAATAGGTGACGATTTTTCACCTCTTGTTGTTTCCTTTGTACAGCATCTAACCGCACCTTGGGGATATCTCCCGTACATGTATGTTAGATTCATGGGGAGATGTTCCCAATGTGTGACTGGATGCCCTGTTGTCATTGTTTGTGTGGATTACAAGTTGGTAAAATGGAACATTCGATGAAACCCAGTGATGTCAAACACGGAGTGAATATGCAAAGGTCTGCCAATGAAATCACTTTATCATGCATTCATGCTGAAATCAAATGGGTCACCATCCTCATAATTTATCCTTATAGATGGTATCTCAGGTTTCCTTCTTTTCAATTTATGTAGTTATTTTCCTTGATGAGTAGCTCTCTCTTGCTCTTTCTGGAACCCGTCTCTTGCAGAAGAAGGCTCTCAAGAGCTGGATGGTCAAAAGTTATTGATCGAAACAACCTTGCCTTCCATGGCTCTTTCGGAATGCACACCATCACCTGTGGTTGGTGTCCCACAACAGAGGCGAAGACCCTATTATGGGTGGATCACTAGTGATGATGAGGAGGAAATTGTTTACCTCCAAACAATGGATGATGCATTGAGGCGCCCAGGAGTCGATGTTGGACGGGCTTCTAACAGAACTCGCAAGAGGCGGTGGGATGTGAAGCCAGAAGACATGTAAATTTAGAACATTTGGCTTTGTAGATAACTCATGGTATAAGTGTGTAATTACATTAGAACATTTAGCTTTGTACATATCTTACATACTTACATGTACATTCCTGTATTGGAAATTGAAATACATGCTGGTACTGGCATCAAAAGCCAGTGAGTGGTCTTATACATACAAATAACCGATTAGGGAAATAGGATATGCTTTGTATATGTATGGATACAGACAAAAAATCAAGATGTGCATAAATATGGTAAAAAATTTAAATAAATCTTAAAAATATATTACTAACTATATTTATATATTTTATATGATTGTAAATAAGTCATTTAAATGTGAAAAATCATAATTTAATGGTTTATATAAAGTTACATATTGGGACACAATTAGTAATCGATGAAAAATGATGAAATAATTAAAATGTAAAAAAACAAAAAATAAAAAATAAAATGTGAATGTCAATTTTCAAAAACCAATATAATTAATATTAATATTTATTAGTATATAAATTTTAATAATTAATTTTAGCATTTATTAATAAAAACTTGTCACTCATTAAGAAAAGTGAGTTTATTTAAAATTAAAAATGCATATAATCATAGCAAACATATATGTGTGGCTCATTGGCGAACTTGTGGTTGTTAAAATCAATTGAGCAAAGTTCAAATCTTGTTATAATTAAAATTTGAAAATTTTACACCAAGAAAACAAAATTAATGATAGGGGATCATTAATTATAGGAATTAATGAGAGAAATTGAAGTAAACGCTAAAATTCAAATTTAAATTTAAATTTGCCTTGGAGTAATTGGCTAATTAATGAAAGAGAAATTAGACTTAAATAAATGACATTAATGAGAGATTCAGTATTAAATATGGATTAACGATATGGATCTGAACTGCATTAGACTGTTTTTGGCTCGTATCGGCCGATACGTACGAAAAGAAACAGAACGAATGATTTATACACGTTTCGCGGGTTCTTGTTGGAATGATACGTATCGTTCGATACGGATCGATATGTTGCGATATTTTGAACCTTCATGCAGGTTTGACAAAATTTTCGATTAAAAAATGGACTTTTTGCAACAAAATTGACCAAGTTTGATCAATTGACAATGTCTTAAAAATAATAGAAAATTGAGGGAATGGGAGGAAACATAAAGTTTTTAGGACAAAATTACCATTTTGTTAAAAATAGAATCCATTGAATCCAAAGAGCATTCATATTTTGTTCGTTCGACTCCATCCATTCAAATTGCAGTTGGTTGGAAGCATCTCCAAGTTCGAGTTTGACTCCATTCATTCAAATTGCGCTTGGCTGGAAGCAATGACTCCATCCATTCAAACGACTTCAGATTGGGAAGTATCGACTTCATTTGGCTGGGAAGCATCAACTCTATCGATTCAAACTGTGGTTGGCTACGAAGGCTCCATCTTCAAAGCAATATTCCTCGTAGTTCGAGTTCAAGTGATTTGGGGTCCTATTCTTCATCCAAGTGTGAGTTCAAGCGATTTGGGATCCCATTCTCCATCCAAGTTTGAGTTTGAGTGATTTGGGGTCTCATTCTCCAAGTTCGAGTGATTTGGAGTCCCATTCTCCAAGTTCGAGTTTGAAATTACTGCTTGATTGTTTATTTTCTCGAAAACTTTAGAATTATTAGGAAGATTTTACAAATTTTATTTTTTGTTTGTTGTTTCTTTGTATTTGCATTTCATTGTTTAAGTAATTGATGTAATTCTTTGGTCAAATTTTGATTATGTATTCTTTTGTTTAAAAAAATGAAAGAAACCCCTTCTTATAAAAATGTAAGTAAATGATGATTTAGTTGAGTATTTGCAAAATGTAAGTAAAAGAAATAAGACTTAGAAGTCAATAGAAAGTTGGAAATGAATGGTTGCCAGAATTATATAAATGGCAACCATATGGTGATTTGAATGCTGAAGAAGCTACAATTTCTTTTGACCAAAATGTCAATATATAATAGCTCATAAAATGAGTTAATATACATAGGGCTCTAGAACCTGAATTATATAACTAACAACCATAAAATGATTTGAATGTTGAAGAAGTCATTGTAAAGGCACTAGATGCTGAGATTTATGGTTGTGCACAAATATAGCTTGTGTGCTTTAACATCGTGGAGTGGCACTTGCCCAATAGATACATGATGCAATTTGGGTTTCTAAGTCTATAAATATGAGAATCATACAAAACCAAGAGGTTCATTGAGTTCTAAATGGTTTTGATGGTGTAATTACCTACAGGGGGATAGATGTTCAAAACTGTAATTTATGTATCAAAATTGCAAACAATTATCCGGTCTGTTTACTGCCAGATGGTTTTTAAGTCTGTAAACATATAAGAATCATACAAAACAAAGGGGTTTTGTGGGTCCTAAATGATTTTAATGGTGTAACTATGATGCGGAGGGATAGATGTTTGCAACTATAATTTATGTTTCAAAAAGTATAAAAGTATTCAAAAAAATTATGTTTCAAAGTTGCAAATAATAATTTGGTCTTTGTAATGCTGGATGGTATCCAACTTTGTAAAAAACTATTTGATCTATGTAATGCCAGATGGTTTCCAACTCTGTAATAAACCATCTATCTGGTCTTCTCCATGCCGGATGGTTTATACATTTGTGAGAATCATATACTACCTTATGGAATGTTGGGCTTTAGATGATTTTGATGGTGTAAATACTATTTTATCACACGAGGGGCTGAAATTATAATTGCAATTGAAGTTTCAAAATTGGAATAAACCATCTAATCTGTGTAATGCCAGATGGTTTCCAATTCTATAAAACACTATCCGGTCTCTATAATGTCGGATGGTTTCCAATTCTATAAAACACTATCCGGTCTATGTGATGTCGGATGGTTTCCAACTTTGCAATAAACCATCTGGTCTGTGTAATGTCAGATGGTTTACAACACTATAATAAACCATCTGGTCTTCCCCATGCCGGATGGTGCCTAAATCTGTTAAAAACCACCTAGGTTGCTCCATACCAGATAGTCTAGGCACAAAATATGTTCTTGTTGTTGATCGCATAAGTAGATATGTAGTTTGGGTATTAGTCACAGAGATAAGCATTATGAGGTTTTTTCAATTGTCCTGCTGTTTTAGCCAATCTAGCATTACCATTCACCACCTTCTTGTAGTACACTTGCTTTGAAGATGGAGTTGATGCTTTCCAACCAGCCGTAGTTTGAATCAATGGAGTTGATGCTTCCTAGCCAAATGGAGTCGACGCTTCCCAATCTAAAGTCGTTTGAATGGATGGAGTTGATGCTTCCCAGCTAGCCGCAGTTTGAATCGATCAAGTTCATGCTTCCCAATCTAAAGTCGTTTGAATGCTTGGAGTCGATGCCTCCAACTAGCCATAGTTTGAATGGATGATTAAAGTTTTCTCCCACTCACTTTATTTGCTATTGTTTCTAAAACATAACTAAAATTGTCAATTGACCAAACATGGTCATTTTTTTTTTTGCAAAAAGTCCTAAAAAAATTAAAGTTTCATATGGCACAAATTTGATATATGTTAAACCTAAGCACCTACTGAATTCGCTAGTGATCACAACCAACATTCAAAATATCACAATGTATCAGGCCATATCAGTCGATACGTATCGTTCCGACAAGAACCCGATACACAAAATGTGTATAAATCCTTTGTTCCATTTCTTTTCATACATATCGGCCGATATAGGCCCGATAAACATCCAAAACAACTCGATACAGTTCGGTACATTTGATTTCGGTTCATCATTAATTTATTAATCAATATTTTATACCAAATCTCTCATTAATGTCATTAGTCCTAAATTTAAGTCTAACTTCTCTTTCATTCATTAGTCAATTATTCCAAAGTAAATTTAAATTTAAATTTAAATTTTAGCGCTTAATTCAAATTCCCTCATTAATTTTTTTTAATTAATAATCCCCTTTCATTAATTTTGTTTTGTTAGTGTAAAAACTTCAAATTTTAGCTATATAACAAGATTTGAAACCTTAGTCACTTGATTTTAACAACCACAAGTTGGTCAATGAACCTCACATATTTGTTTGCTATGATCATATGTATTTTTAATTTTAATTAAATTTTCACTTTTCTTAATGTGTGACAAATGTTTATTAATAAATGCTAGAATTAATTATTAAAATTTATATACTAATAAATATTAAGATTAATTATATTAGTTTTTGAAAATTGACATTAATAATTTAGTTTTTGATTTTTTTTACATTTTAGTTATTCCATCATTTTTCAATAGTTACTAATTGTGTCCCGATATGTCACACTTTATATAAACCATTAAATTCTGTTTTTTTTTTTTACATTTAAGCGACTTATTTTACAATCATATAAAATTTGTAAATATTGTTAGTAATATATGTTTTAGGATTTATTTGAATTTTCTATTATATATATACATATCTTAATTTTTATCCGTATCCATACGTATCGAAAATGTATCCCGATACATTTCTTAAATTTTTTTTTTCGCTACAGATAATGTTTCCGATACCTTGATCCTTCATCACAGTCATAGGTTCCTATTTTGACGAGACTCTCACTCTCGTTGTCAATGCTTGAATGATCTTAGGCAATGCAATTCAATCCAGGCATTGGCACTTTTAGACACAACTACATTATGACTGCGTTTGTTTTTGGTGTAAACTCATAGATGTATAAGAGAGTTCTCCACCGATAGATTTAAAATGAGTGAATCATTGGAATTTTTTAAAGTGTGATAATTGATGTAAAACTCAACTGGGGTTATATCGATTTTTTATTATAACTTACACAAAAATAAATGCATTAAAAAAACAGACCAATAATAGAGTTTTATACGGTCCGTAATTACGTTTAAAACAAACGCAGCCTAATGAAATATGACCAAGCGAACAAAGTAATTAATTGGATTTTGCAATTGTTAATACTTGGGAACATGGTTTTAAAACCGACCAAGAGACCAAATCGGTCAGGGGTCCGGTTATTGGGTTGAATGGTCTGATTGTTTGAACCGAATGGCCGTCCCATTATGACAAAAAAAATTAAAAAAAAAGGGTCAAAACTGTTTAAACGGTTCGAATGGTTAACTGTTCGAGTCAGCGGTTGGCTGACCAAAATCAATGATTTTGGGCAAATTTCCAATTTTGGGAAAAACCAAAACCGATCAACTAACTGATTCTCGGTTTTTCTGGTCCAACCATCCAGTCCGGTCCAATTTTGAAAACCATAATTGAGAACCTGAAACACAAGAAAGTACCAGATAGGAATTTTGCGATTGTTAACAGGCTCAGGGTGCTACTGGGCAGTAGTCTTTTTCTACGTCGCGGGCTGGCGTTTGTTCTCTATCCATGCAAATATTCTTTTACCTCCATGCAATTTTAAGACGTGTATTGGAACAGGTGTTAACAAAATAATCATGCAAGGTTAAGGTTATGGGGCGTCTTTTATCTTATCGGAGGATCACCTAAATGCATTTTATGATTTTTGAGATTTTGATGTTTTTAAACGTTAAATACAAGGACATCGGATTTCCTGCCCACGAGAATTCTGCCCCTGTGAATTGGGAATATCTCCCCCTGCATAATATTATGCAGTCGATGAGATGTTTTGCATGTATGGCTGAGATAAATGTGGACAGAATTCTCATGGGCAGGTGATCCGAACTCAAATGCATGTACTATAAATCCTTATAAAAATGTGAAGAAGAAAGTGTATTAATCACTCGAAATGATCCAAACATTTGAGTTCAGATCTATTCTTTATAGAACACGCCTCACACCGATCTCACAATACATTTCAGCCATGCATTGAAAATACCTCTCGATGAATAAAAATTTACAATTATGCAGATATTCCATATGACGACTGAGATGTTTTGTGAGGTTAGTGTGTGGCGTGCTCTGTGAGGAGTAGATCCGAACTTGAAACACATTCGTGCATAATGCCCGAATGTGTTTCAATAAGTCATTGGATATATGGCTGGTGCCCCACATCACAGGAAATGGTCTAATAAGTCATTGGATATATGGCTGGTGTGCAGTGTAGGGATGTCAAATGCATTGGGTACTTCATACTTGGGTTGAATGGAAAACCTGCTGCCTTGACCATACCCTAATGAGTCGTGTTTGGGCCTGCCTTAATCGGGTGTAAGGTCAGGTATGAGATAAGCAAATTTGACGGACATCAGGTTTGGATTAAGCCAGACCTACAATAGAGTTCGCATCAGTGCCCACAATCCATACCAAATGTGTATTAGGAATATCTTCTCATGACAAGTACGGAAGCAGAATTCGTATCAGTGCCCTATAACCCATATAAGCCGTGTTTTAAGAACATCTCCTCAAGACAAATACAGAAAATGTTTCCAATGCACGCTGAAATGTGCATGTAAGGCGCCAACTAATTACCTGCAACAAATTTGATCTGTGGTCTCACTACTCATAGTTTATTTTGGATAAATTACAAAGACCCCTCTGGGTTTTGTTTTACCATAAAGACCTTCCTGTACTATGACCGTGTTCCTAGCTTTCCGTTTAAATCTTCTGTTGCAATTCCCATACTGTCCTTGTAGACAATTAGAAGAAAAATACTGTTCATCTTCCCCAACTCACACTGCAGGAACAGTAGAACCACATTTCTCTCTCTCTCCGATCTCTCTTCTTCCTCTGTAAGAAATGCTCCAAAACCCAAATGCAGCAGATTCTACAGCATCCTGTTCTATTGTCCACTGGACTGATGGAAGAATGGGTGAAGATGATAGAGACGAACTGGGCTGGGTGGAGAAATGTAAACAGACCAGTGCTCTCAACGGAACTGATTCAACGTGATGACAATGCTTCCCATGTTGCGCCCTGCAGAAATGTAAACAGTCCAGTTGCGCCCTGCATACCCATGTTGCGCTTTGGGTGGAGAAATGGAGACGAACTGGGCTGGGTGGAGAAATGTAAATTTGAACATTCGTTTTCTTTTTTGATGGCAACGCTTCCCATGGTTTTGTCCTTGACTTTCTGCTACTTTCCACAGACCAGTGCCCTCGTCGTGTTCGGCAGAATGTCAACAATCTCCTTGCTTCGTCCACAGCTACGCAGCCGAGGAGTTGCAGATTGAGAGAAAGAATCCCTATTCTTGGTTCTTCGTCTTAGGTAAAAAAAAATGAAAGCAGAGCCTGCAAACGAATCCGGAGACCAGTGTTCTCCTCGTGTTCTACAGAATGTCAACAATATCCTTGCTTCGTCCACAGCAACGAAGCCGAGGAGTTGCAGATTGAGAGAAAGAATCCCTATTCTTGGTTCTTCGGCTTAGGTAAAAAAATGAAAGTAGAGCCTGCGAAAGAATCCGGAGACCAGTGCTCTCGTCGTGTTCTGCAGAATGCCAGCAATCTTGGAAGCTTGGTTATCGACATGGATACAGAAGGGCCGGTACTGACAAAGGTTGATTCTACGAGTCTGGAAGTGATGTAACCGTTTCTGGTCACGTACCATTTTTTGTGATGTATAATTTTTTTTTGGTTAAGTACCTCGTTATTTGACCCGGTGGTGACGTGCCTTGGTGATGAGCTACTTGGTGGCGAACTCCCTGGTGGAGAACTGCTTGGTGGTGAGCTCCCTAGTGGAGTGCTACTTGGTGACGAACTGCTTGGTGGCGAACTCCCTGGTGGAGAATTGCCTGGTGGCGAGCTCCTTGGTGGCGAACTGCTTGGTGGTGAGCTCCCTGGTGGCGAACTGCCTGGTGGCGAGCTCCCTGGTGGAGAGCTACTTAGTGGCGAACTGCCTGGTGGCGAACTGCCTGGTGGCGAGTTCCCTGATGGCGAACTGCTTGGTGGCGAACCGCCTGGTGGACTCGTCATTTGACCTGCTCCTAGGCGGCTTGCAACTCAGAGGATGGTGGAGCTCCCTGGTGCAGCACAACCCGACTACTCTCTGCGTGAGGTGATTTCCTCTCCTTTGTAGGCGGCGGGAGCTGAGGAACATGCGAGAACTGAATCAGAGGACCCGGGGGTATTTTCCCGGCGGGGACTCTCTGATGCCTAAGTTAGCATTCTGATTACAAAGAGCTTGGAGAGAAATGAGAGAGCTAGAGAACAGGGGTTACCATCCTTTTTTCCCTCTCCCTTGGCTTTGGGGGTCGGAGTCCTTATATAGTGGTGTCCTCGCGGGTTAGGTGGGTGAAAAGCCTTCAAACGGT